>JAQFVV010000239.1:631489-1231489 GCA_028023455.1 Epiperipatus broadwayi | reverse complement strand
ACTCTTCAAATTTTTGTGGATGTTTTTTTTTTAATCTGCTATTTTTGCTCTACGTTTCCTATCTCTACTTCATTTTCTCTTCTTAATTTCTTTAATTCCCCTCTCCCATTCAATCTTTTTTTTTTAAAAAAAAAAAAAAATTTTAATTGTACTTTCAAATTATTTTTACCCCATTACTATATATGTATGAAGATGATAATCTAGACCAACTGACGAGTGCTGGTTTAGCACGAAATAGTTTTATTGTGATCATTTATCTTTTCGACATGTGTGTGATCATGTGTATCAGCAATATTATATAGCGTGGATAGTTGAGGGTCGTGTGAAAGTCTGAGTTCAAACCCCAAATATATTACATATTGGAGTGCAAATATGAAAAAGCCTGTACTGTAGAGAAAAAAATCATATATTATATATATATGTAATTATTATTTATAATATGTGCGATTTTTTTTCTATGTTAATAAAATCTTTTTAAAAACTCTAGGATGAAAAAAAAATGTACGTATACCTACCTACTAACAAGTGTTTCTAAAACTTGTTTATAGATTCCATAGGCAATAATTTGAATATGTATCTTCACGTTTTCTCTCAATTTGAATAACTAGGCAATAAATTACTACAGTTAAATAATAGTGCTTGATCGTTGCCTATTGCTTATTACTCATGTAAAAATTCATTTTATCGTTTTGCTTTTGGAATTAACATAAACTTTAATGAGCCTATTGCAGCATTAAGGTACAATAAAAAGAAAGCTGTTTTTAGTGATTTCAGTTATTTTTATATGGAAAGATTAAATATTCTTTATAAAAAGTTTGTTTTGCATACAGAAAATAATTCTATAATTACTCTTAATGTAATTAGAAGGGATTTGAACTCAGACTTTCAGGCTCCCTACAGCTATCCACTTTATCTTATACAACCAATGCAACAGACCACATACATGTGAAAAAATAAATGATCTCCAATATACATATTTCGTTCTCAACCAGCACTCATCAGTTGGTCCATATCATCATCTCCCATATATATATACACACACACATTAAGGTAGGATAATTTATAGATAGTATAAGTTTCTTTATAATGTTAATTTTTGTTTAATTTTGTAAAATTCATTAGAATTTGTAAATGCTATGTGCTTATATGCATTTTACTATAAATAATACTTCCTTATTGTTTAGAACGAAATAAAACCACAAAAAATTTTTCCTAGCAATTCTATTGATGTGAATCAACTCTTGTAACAAAACAATGTTAGTAACTAAAATATTAATGAAATATGAATAATGAATAAAACATTCTTATTAATCATATAGTAATATTATTATAACAGCATTCTTCTATTATAAGTTATATAACATATTTAAAATATGTCAATATATTAATAATTTTATTTGGTCATTCATTAGATTAGTGATTATCCAATAATGAATAATATTTCTGTAGTGTATTTCTCACTACACCATTTCCACACAAGGTATGTAATGGTTTCTATCCCTTTTTACATCTTATTTGGAGGAGTGTCATCATAAGCATATGATGAGTGCTGGTTCAGCCCAAAATATATAACTTGGTGATCACACAATTTTTTCACATGTCTTTGGTCTTGTGCTTATGATTACACTGCCCCACAAGATATTAAAAACAGAAACTAATCCTAACCTTGTGTGAGAATGATGTAGTGAACAGGAATATTTTGTCAGTTAGTAAATGTTTTAAAAAACAAAGAAAAATTATTATAAAACATCTCAGCCTCAGGGTGGCCTTTGAGCATTCCATCATCAGATTTTCAATTGGATGGATGGTTGAAGAGTTGGAGCGTGGAGTAGATTGAAGCCTGTCCATTAAAGTATGAGTATTGGCTATCTTAATATATATCTGAGCACTTATAGCATATATGTGTAGAGATGGTAATCTGGACCAACTGATGATTGCTGGTTTAGCATGAAATACGTATATTGGTGATTATTTATCTTTTCAACACATATGTGTTCAAGTGTATCAGTGTTATGAGATAGTGTGGAGAGTGGTGGGTCATGTGAAAGTCTGTGCTCATATACCCTATATATTATATAAAACAGAGAAGAAAAGGGAATAATAATTCTAAAAATTTTGTTACTTTAAACAATAACCAAAATTGATCAATTATTTTTTTAAAAAATTTCAATATTGTTGCTTTGTGTTTAGCATTTGGTTCGTTGAAAACTGATGCATGCAATTTGGATAATCAGTTGACTTGCTGATAAGCATTGTCTGCATAACATATTAGTAATCATTTAAAGTCTCTGATTTCAAAATATGTTTTGATAAAAATTAGAGTGAAAAGCAATGGGTTACTAATATTATTGATCTAATGTTGTGTTTGTTTTTTAATTATTATTTCCAAAACGGTGTTTAGCATTAAATAATTTAACAAATTACTCTTTTAACAAAGTTGTTCTATAGCTGTATATAGTAATGATGTCTATTTCACAGCCCCTTTAAAATATGAAAATTGATCAATGGACATTAGATTGCAATTAATTCAGTATAGGCTTCATGAAAAATATATATTACAATTGTAAAGAACAAATAAAAGAAACTGAGAGAGGATAAATATATATTATTTCATAGGTTTCAAAATTATTGATAATGAGTAAATTTTCAGTTTCACCCCTAAAAAATATAATTTTACAATTAATCTTCTAGGAGTCATGAGCCATTGGGATACCAAAGTGATACATAGAGCTCAATAGTTCTATTCAATTGATTCAACTGTTTGTTTTTACTTTATTGAGGATTAACTTAGAAACTTTGAATTCTTGACTTTATCATTTTGATGGTGAACAAGTACACATATATTGACAAAAATTGAAAGATTTAAATAATTGAAGGTATATAAATGGTTACAACCAGTTTTAAAAGCTGAACAAGTAGTAATTATAAGTCAAAGATTATTTGCTTTCTCACTCACTAGCAAAAAAATTCCACTAATTTTGATGCTATAATTCTGAGCATGAATAAATATAAAAAAATGTATTAGCTATTTTTATATGTCCCAAATAAAAGCTTCCACAAAAAATATTTCTCATTCTCTTGCTATGATTTAATTCTTGAAACAAAACAAATGTTAATAATATTTTTATAAGCAACCATGTGTAACAAATTGTTTAACTATATTAGAGTATTTGGCACCATATTGAATTTTTAAAAAACTGACCTGCTACACAATTTTCACAATAACTTCAGTTTTAATAATGTTAGAACAAAATGCTATATATTGACAGAAATACAAAAACTAAGAAAAACAATAAGGCTAAGACAAATAGTGATTACCATAAAAAAAAATAAGGAAAAAAAAAAAGAAATTTCAACATCCAAAAAAATTATTACTGTATTGTTTGCTCATAATTTCTAATTTATCATTAACTAAGTTTAAAATTACATCTTCATTGATAGTTTCTTTGTATTCCTCACAAAAATCTCATTCAAATCATGTATAATATTCTCACCTGAGATAATCCATAGCTTCAGAACTTAAAAAAGTACATGTTTCACAGAGATATAATTTATTTGCATATACCTCATTTGCTAGCTATAGACTTGAAAAATAATGTGATGCAAGATGTGGAAAAACTACTGACTCCACAGCATGAGTATCAAGGCGGAGGCAAGAATCAGGATTTGATTCTTTGCCTGCATAAATTCCATGTGGCTATCATTACACACACACCACTTGAATCCTCTCTTTATTAGTTTTAAGAGTTTATGTTTTCACATGATACTATGCCCAGTAAATTTTGTGATTGCTTTATCAATTGCAACCTTTCTGTGCATCTGATAATCAGTTTTAAAATTTACATTGCACAGCTCTATAATACCTTAATTTTATATATAAAATTCATTACTTGTTATACAAACAGACATATAAATATAAACACAATCACACTAAAACAAATATAAACATACTAATAAATTATTAAACCTTTTGAGAATCATTATATCTATAAAATAACATTGCCTCAAATTTGGATCAGAGTCCCAAAATTACATTGTACATAAATCACTACTTTCGTTATATTTGAATTTGAATACAATTATAATTTATATACTACACAGACACACTAACACAAACACATTAATAAATTATATATTTATTAAATAATAATAAAAAAATAATGGTAATATTCAAAGTATAAAAAAATTTAAAATATTCAAATAATAAAAAAATTAAAATTGAATACTTATGGCCGATATTACATTTATTTTCAGGATGAAGGCCTTGAAATTATAAATCATCGAGACATGCTGAATCCATTTTATTAAGGAGTCAGGCTGATACCAAAACTATATCTTTGTCTTCATGCAATCTAGTAAAAGGAGCAGGAAAAAAAAATTAAAAATATTAATAAAAAAATCGAAATTTTGTCCGATTTTAATATGCCCTATGCCATTTTAAAAAAGAACTCAAACCACAGAGGATGATGGTTTTTCTACATATGTTGTCCATTTGGTTTTCCCACAATTTTAAAAAGAAGACAAAAGAATTTTTAATTTCAACGAATCAGTAACAGCATGTTTACAACTTTAAACTTGTTACTTTCAGAAATAAAAACTAACAAAGGTTTATAAAAAGCCAAAGATTATTAGGTAAAATATGTTTTGTGTTGTCAAACGTTGTTAGATGAGAGGTCATCGCAGCCACATTGCAAGCAAGTTGTTGGTTGCAGATGTTTGTGGGTTTGCCTCCCGGCCAATGCTATAACATATGGGGGGGGGGGGAATGTTTTGTGTTGACTATACAAACCGAACCATGAGTATATTTTAGATTCTGGTTTTTTTGTTTAATTATTTTGCGGTACTTGCATGACAAGGTCTCTATTGCAATTTATTTTCAACCATATCTTTCAGCTAAAACATATTGCATTTTCTAGTGTCTTTGAAATAATCTTTATAGCATAATTAGGATCTGCTTCTCATGTGAACACCATGCATCACATTTCCATAATCTTTCACTATATCCTTTGCCAATAATGGATTTAATCGTATCACATTGAGAAGCAAAAAAAATATATTGATTGACTTTATGATCATGTTATAATTTTTTATAAACTTGTTAGCCAATCTTGAAAAAAAAAATTGAAATGCTTTGATGTTACGTGAAGAAGGGATCCATGTTGTGATAAAATACCTTATATATTTTGCTTTATAAATGCATCAGATATACACTGAAATCTTTGTTACACCTCAACATCAAAATATGCCTTTTTAATTTAATAGCTATCAAAATATTTAAATTGATTCATATTGTCCAGTTAATAACCATCCCTCCCAATGGAACGTTTCTGTACTTCATTAATTGATAAAGGTTTAATATTAATTATGAAATCAAAAGTTTTGTAGTTGCATTCAAAACATTAAGAACATTGTATTTTTATATTGGACTATTTCCATCATCTAATATGTGTGTTGAATGTCTTTAGAAAAGTTTAATTTTAGTTAAATATTCCAAATGCATTCAACTGTTAGTAATATCACAGCAAACAGGTTAGTATATGCACCAACTGTTAGTAATATCACAGCAAACAAGTTAATATTATATGCACAACGTTTTGAGAGGTATTTTTCTCCCCTCTTCTTCAGGTGTTTCTGGCCTGACCAGTGACAGTACTAGCATGGGATTCGAACCTGGGTCCTTAGCAGGATGGCTGTTGGTTAGAGCGTTACCTTAAATTTCAATAATCAAGAATCTAAGGACCCAGGTTCGAATCCCATGCTAGTACTGTCACTGGTCAGGCCAGCAACACCTAAAGAAGAGGGGAGAAAAATACCTCTTGAAATGTTGTGCATATACTAACTTGTTTGCTGTGATATTACTAATAGTTAGTGCATATACTAACCTGTTTGCTGTGATATTACTAACATTTGTTTGCTGTGATATTACTAACAGTTGGTGCATATACTAACCTGTTTGCTGTGATATTACTAACAGTTGAATGCATTTGGATTATTTAACTAAAATTAAACTTTTCTAAAGACATTCAACACACATATTAGATGATGGAAATAGTCCAATATAAAAATACAGCTAGAACACCATCATCACAAACCTTCAGTAAAACATTAAGAACATTCTTTATAAATCACTTTTGAATTGGAAAGAGTAGTACAATCATCGGCATACTCCAAATCATGGAACCTACAAGTTTAAATTTTTGATTCTGCTACTAATCATTACAAATTAACTTAGCGATCAAATTTTCAATCCATTTTATACCTGTTTTATGAAACACTTGTAAACTGTTCCAAAACTATTTTAAAAATGGAAAATGTAGTTGAAGTTAGGTTATTCCTGTTTAGTGCCAATTTCTATTTTATATGCTTCGAATTTTTTCACCGGTAATATCAAAAATTTAATCAAGAATTTCAAACTAACGGAATCAAATGCCTTTACTAAAGTCATATATTTTCTTATTAATTATATAACAGTAAACTTTAATAGATCAAATAATTGTGAAGTATTATTGTTTATGTTATGTAAACGGATAACGATGATTTCATTTTATTTGATGATTTTATTTTGCCATCTTATCTTCTGGTAATTTATTTGCAGTTCTACTTGATGATAATGATTTTAAATTATAAATAGTTTACTAAATTTTAATTAGATCTTTAAAAGTTAATTTCCTATTATGGTATTAATTTTATATAATTTTAAGTCAATCATAATTTATTTTAAAATTATTTACTTATGTAGAATATATATATAAAAAGAAATTTTAACGGTAAATATACTGTTATAGTTTAAATTCTTTTGTAGCGCTTTCGATTTTGTGGTAACCCTCGTCAGCTTTAACTGAAAATTTCTTCTTTTTTTTATATATATATAATATTTTATAACGGGTATCGTATTTTACATTTATTATATATATATATAGTACTATGCATTTTATCTACTCATTTGTTTTGTTTTTTTTTAGGTAAAAATGTTTATTTCAAAATGGACAATCGAAGATTTATAATGTTTGAACAATACAAGAAGTCCCACACTGGAAAGCTGAAAATTTAAATGAAGTTTATAGAAAGTGGACAAATTAATCCAAAATAGTTATCCATCCAAAATACCATTTTATGTGTATTTTTAACATGCACATACATATATAGATATGCATACTATAAAACTATATTGATTGAAAGTTTCAAATAAATGAAATACAAGGTCCAAAAATTCAGAAAAGTTGCTGGAAAATTTTCAACCAACATCAGCAAAATCTGGTCAACCAATGCTCATACCATTTTTTTTTTTCAATAGGATGAGATATCTTTCCATTACACTGATGAAGATACTATATATTTTTAAAAGTTAACAAATTTGATTATTAATTGTGTTGTTCTGCATATGCTGCAAAACCTACAAATTTTAGTTATTTCAATAACTTGAAGAAACTATCACCCACTTAAACCAACTGGTGTTTGAAGATCAGCTTCCCATGCGTTCAGCCATTCCTTGAGCATCAATGTGGAGAATATGTTGAACAACTGAAATAATTCCACATTTGGATATTTAATATACTACCTTTTTGTATCTAATCTTTACTACTTATGTAAAATTATAAATCCTTGAATTTAAATAAAGACTGAATTTATTAATAATCAAATATGTTTATTGGGAGAGCATATTGGGCCAATTTAAAATGTTGATTTCAGTTCTTAAATTTGAAGTTTTCCTACTACACTAAATTTTCAAATTAAGTAAAGGGTAACTAACAGGTAAAAGGTGAAAATTAAATAATTAATTTTTATTACTTTGCATGCTGGGATTTTTTTAATGAGACTTTATTAGAATCATTTATTTTAAATTAAAATTGAAAAATACGTTAAACGTGGATTTTTTTTTTATTTTTTTTTTTTTAGAAAAAGTAAAGTGCATTTATAAAATAAAAGAGTTACAAGTTTCAAAAAAAAAAAAAAAAAACATCAAATAATTTAGTAAAGATTTTCAAGCGGCTCAATTAAGATAAAACATAATTTGTGTTTCATCTATACTTTCCTTAGGAATATCTTTTAGAATTTGGAGGATACATGATGGTGTCATCTGTAGAATTAAACTGTAACTATAGGGGTCATGGTTCATAGAATATGGTTTTGAACATTTAAGTATAGGTTGTTTGCTATTGTTATAGCTGACATTGGGCAATTATACTTTAGCATTTTAATTTATCAAGATATAGAATGCCATTTTCAACTTTTATACACTAATGTAACTCTGAAGAAATGTTGAGAAATTTAAGATATATTTAAGAATTTATGGGTTATCAATAACACAGGTTAAACTCTCCATACAGCAGCACCACTTAGTGCAAGCCAGAATAATCAATGGATGCAAGAAGGTTTGTGCATAAAATCCCCATCTAGTGCCTACTCATCCAATATCCCCAGACTAGTTTCTAGCTTCATCAGTGAGAAGCCTTGTATCTGAGACTTTAGATCTTAGGATCTAATGCAACCCTCCAGCAGCCACCTTTTACCTTATTAGCTAACTATAAAGCTTTGAGTCCAAAATGAAAACACAAAAATGTTTGCAATTCAAGCTCATTAGCATGTATAATTATAGATCTGAACTAAGGTTCAACATCCATACTTTTTGGCATCTTTGATTCTTTAACAACCAGGCAAGATTGGTACTAAACCACTAAACATTAACGAATGTGATCATGTGATGTTTAGTGGTTATAAATAAATAGTAAATAAGCTTTATTTTTGTCCTGATTTAAAAAAAAACATGGAATCATTTGTTTTTAGTGATTGCAATTAATGATAATAGTAAAACATTTAATATTCTTGAACTGATAAAATTAGCACATCCATATGATAAATTAATATAATATGATTGTTGAATTTAAAACAAACAAATTACCACTGTTAATATAGAACAGGGGTCAGGAACATTTTTGACTTAATCAGCCATTTTGACCAAAAAATGCAGAAAAATTAAAATTTAGAGAACCACAATTTCAAATCGATTTCATTTATTATTTATAAATTTAATAACATGAAGTATGCATATACAAGATTTGAACAATCTTAAGCTTGCATATAATATTTTTGTGGGTGAAACAAAAAAAAAACTCCTGTTAATTTCACTTTTAATTGGAATTTTTTTTGGCAAAATTTTTAGTAAATATAATAAATTTGCATTATAAAATTTATCAGAGAAAAAATAATTTATATATAAATATGAAGATACAATGTTAATATTCAAATTTATTAATATGACTTTCAAGCTATTATGCTTTCAGCCAACTTGTTCTAACATGGAGTATATTTCATGAACTTTAACAATAATAAAGTCTTTAGATTTGAACCAGTCATTCTGCTTCTGTGTTTACTTTCTATGTAATTCAATGAAGAAAATGTAAAGCATGATACTATTTTAAATTTAAACCACTCATACTTGTCACATATTTTTATTAATTATACTAATTAAATTATAATAAAATTAATACACTTAGTTATAAATTATATATTAGTATACATAAATAAAATTTTATAATACATTAAATTTTTAATAAAATTTATATATATTATCCAAAATAATTGAATCGCACTTTTTCCACTAAAAGAGCAGTTCTGGAGTCACCAAATCCTGATCTCTGATGCAGAAAAACAAATTGACCAATTGGATTGTGCTAAACCAAAGAGATGTGTTATGGGTAATAATTTTGTGAAGTGACTTCTTATTAATTATTAAAAAGTTGAATTTTTGCAATATATACATTTCAAGTATGTTACCCAAGATGATTTTTCAGAAGTTTCTGGGATAGTAAAAAAAACAATCAATAAATCAGTTATCATTTAAAAATTTCAATTTAAATGCTGATTGAAGCAAAAGTACTAATGCAGAATTATATACTTAGGGTATATGTTGATTGATATATAGTTTTTAATCTTTTTTAATTATTTTATTTTTTTATATCTATTTACTAAAGTTAAACTGCATTACTTTATTCACATTGTGAGGACTTAAAACTATAATTGATTCCTTTTTAAAATACAATTTATGAAAATATGAAATCATTCCTTTATAAAATTTATTAGTTTGTTATAGTAATTATTATGAGAAAGAAATAGATATTTTTTAATAATTGTGTTTGAACAAACCTGTTTTCTAACATAATACACACATTTGCACTATACTTGGTGCTAATAATTTAATAACATATTTAAATTCTGAACTTAATATTTTTTTTTGTATTATTAATATGGTGGAATATCAAAATATATTCATATATATATATGTGTGTGTGTGTTATTTATGTATTCTAATTTACTTTCAAAATATTCCATTACTTTTCAATTGAAAATACTAATTATTTTGCATGAATAATGCAGAAAAGTTTAAAAGACATTTTTTAAAGATCAATGAAAGATAAAATAAGTTATTATAATTAATATTTAATACATTTCCTTTATGTTATAACTTTCTTTTCCCAGCCTTTCATTTGTCTTGGAAATAAGAAAATTCACTTTGCAAAACACCTGCAAATTTTTCATGATTGATGCAGTTAAGCAGGTAGTAGTTATGACAAAGATATCTTTCATAACTTTCAGGTATGACCTACTTAAAAACACTTGAAAATAATCGAGTTAGTAGATGTAATGACACTTAGGAATTTAGTAAATCTTAAGAGTTCATATTCTATATAAATATTATTTATAATATAGCTCCAAATTTGAAATATTAAAATAAATAGCAAACCTATCACTCACTTATAATCAAAGCTGTTATTGCTTGGTTGTTATACCCTATTGCCTAATTATCTCAGCCTGCCTTCAGGTAAACTATCTAACATATATATATAGCTGCAAGTTATGAACTTTTTGAAATCATCAACTTGTTACTATTGTTATATTAGAACTGAGAATCACAATGAAAGTAGAAAATCTTATAATCCATAAATATATTTTAAAAACCAAGTTTTTTTTATTCTAACATATTTGTTTTTTAAAAAAAAACAACTCTGAAGTTATATATATATACAGTATATGATTAAATATAAGTAAGTGAAAAAAATGATCTGTGGGCTTTAATGCAATAATAAAATAATGGTATCAGATTACGATTTACAAACCAATTCCTAAGCAAAGAGAGTAAAAAAAATCTTGATGCAATCAAATGGCAGTATTAGATCATGTGATCATTTATTTAATCTTATATTCGTACTTGTTTTCCGGTTATCTTTTTCATTGCAAAAAAGCCCTGAACAGTTGGTAGAGCATGTGAATTGGGAGGTCCCAGGATCGGTTCTGGTATTCGAAGATCTGGTGTTCGAACTTCTTATGAACTCCCGAACAATAAATGTTAGGATTTTTTAAGCCCTGCATGGTTGGGTATAATTGGTAGAGCATTTAACTTGGGATTAGGAGATCACATGATTGCTTCTGGCTCTCATAGGTCTGGCACTCAAACTTCTTATGAACTCCCGAGCAATAAATGTTAGGATTTTTTAAGCCCTACATGATCGGGTATAATTGGTAGAGCATCCAACTTGGGATTAGGAGATCACATGATTGCTTCTGGCTCTCATAGGTCTATCACTCAAACTTCTTATGAACTCCTGAACAGTAAAGCCACAGATCAGATGATGGAAAACTGTTAGTAAGCTTCAATTTCTAAATGAGTATGGCCATTCTAACGAGAAAGAAAAAAAAAACTACTCAAGAAGTGAGCTTTGCGATGATTAAAAAAAACAATCTGTGAATCACAAATGTACACATATAGGATATGGTGGTCCATTTTTCCTATTTTGTTGATATTTTATGATGGCTTAGTTTCTCCAGCAGAAAACATTTCTTTCAGAAATACTTCAACACCATGTCTAATTGTAGTTCTCCAATGTATTCTATTCTCTGCCATGTCTTCCCAATGGAAATAATTGGATATTGCATTTCTTTAAAATGTCTTTGGGATAAGCCTTATAATGTAGATGGGGTCTACCTCTTGCACAAAAATTACGCCTCAAGTTCTCCATGAAATAATACCCTTTTAGGAAGATTAAAATGGGCAAAACTCACTATACATATTGCCACTCACTGCAAGCTAGAGTAATAAATGGATGCCAAAAGGCTTGTGCATAAAATCCCCATCTAGTGCCTGCTCATCCAATATCCCCAGACTAGTTTGTGGCCATCATCAGTGAGGAGCCTTGGATCTGAGAGCACTGCACCTGGATCTTAGGATCTTATGCAACCCTCCAGCAGCCACCTTTATCTCTACTTAACTACAAAACTATGAGTCTTAAATTGAAAACACCATAAAATTTTCAATCCAAGCTCAGTAGCTTATATAGTCATATAGGTCTGAACTCAGTTTAGTACCTATACATTTTGATGTCTTTGGTTCTTTAATAACCATAATCACCACTATCCTATTAGGCACTACTGGTTTTAAGCCAATAAACATCACATGATCACCATTTACATATAGTGAGTTTTGCCTGTTTTAATAAACAGATATAAACAAGCATAAGAAATGGTGATCATGTGATGTTTTTGGAAGATCTAGCATTGTTTACTTATTTTGCATGTTCTATCCAATGGTCAAATTTTGCAATAGTGGACACTATCATATCCAGCAGTTGAAAAATATGTATTCATTTTATTATCTTGTCATTTGTATTCTTAAAATTTTACAGATCATCTTTAAATGAAATTGCATTAATAGGATGACAAATTTTACTTCCATGTAATAAATTAAGTAAAATAACTCTATACAGCTTTAATTGAAATAGTTATTTCCTTATGATTAAATATTCTACCTTTTTTTTTTCCATATGTCATAGCATCAGCCGGGAAGCAAACCCATGACAACTGTCTGCAATCAACTGCTTGCTTGCAAGGCAGCTGCACTGATCTCTCAGCTACAAGGCTTGACAAATATTCTACCTTTTAACTTGAAAAGTCTTGTAGCTGAACATCTAAGTCTACCTTTCTATTAACAAAACTACCAAGGTATTTAAGCCACTTTACATTCTCAAGCTGGTAACCATACAAGTTAAATATTACTATGGAATATATATATATAAATGATTACTAATATTGAAATACAGGCATTCTTCATGTACCTGGAGCTTAATTGTAAATATGGGGGATTTGAATGCAAACTTTCAATCACCCTTCAAGTATCTCATACCACTGATGAGTGTGACTAGTTGAAGGGTGCTTGAAAGTCTGTCCAAATCGCCTATACATATATGATTACTTAACTAGATTTTCAAAAAAATAATACCTTTTTAATAACTGAAGACAGTAATCACAGTTTTGATGGAGGAATATGAAACTTTAAGCTAGTATGCAATAGTTATTGTTAAAGAATTCCTGACTATTTATTAAGTTGTAATGAAATTATTTGAAGAAAAAAAGCGCAAACGGTAATTAATATTTTACTGGTCAGTTAATTGATTTTGGGCCACAGCTATTTCTAATACTTAGTGAATATTTCAATTGCTGTATAAAAGCACACAAAAAATCTCATAATAAAATAATATTTATTAGCTCAATACAGTCCATAAAATTAAATGATCTTATCACTGGTTGTATAAATTCAGTTTTATTATTTGTTTTAATTGTAGTGAAGATGTGCTTTTTTAAAAAAAAAAATAATTTATAAGAAACATTACAATAACTTCATCTAATTTCTTGCAAAGTACGAAGCAACCGCTCTTTAATCATTCTCCGATTTCATGAATAATAGAACAATACTGGCAATATTCATTAAATAATCCTAAAATCAGATGCGAATTCTATATCAATAACCACTCGTCTTACATTAATATTTTAATTTTCTATTTCTTTCACAAACAGTCTGCGCATCCAGACAAAGACGCTACCGATAGTAGTATAATTGACATGATTAATCGATAAAATACTAATAAAAGAATAAAAATATTTTTTATTAACAAATAAAACTGTTTATTAAATGTTCTTTTCCTTATTCAGAGAATTAATTTTTATAATTAAACTGGATGCTTTACATATTTTTAAAGATTTTTAAATACGATTTACCATTTTTGTATAAAATTTAATCTCTAAATGATGCTTGTCATTTTGGAATTCATCAAAACTTTAATTAAAAGTTTGGACATTCAATATGCAATTAAAATATTTTTCAAAGATTTTTTTTTTTTTTTTATTAGCTAGTCAAGAAAATAGATTTTTTTACTTAATATATTTAAATGTGACTTAATCTCTTTTTGACAAATCATACTTTATAAATAGATAGTATTAAACCTTTAAACATCACGTAATCACTATAGATAGTATAATATTAATGTTAGACTACCTAAATATATAAAACAATCTGCTCGTTTATTACTCTGGAGTTTAAGCACCCTAGCAACAAAATATGATCCATATATTTTGAGCTCTAAAATCATCATCACAAACACCTAATGCAATGTTAGATTGTAATATTAACGATTTAGAGAGACTCCTTTTACTCTATATTATAGAAGGAATGCCCCTGCCACAATCACATTATTGAATATTTCAAGTAAATTGTCACTTATAGACACAGCTATAAATCACAATCTGTGCATTATTATTACTAGTAACTACAAGAATCTGCATTTTTTGTCTCACTAAATACTTTACTGTAGGACGAATATTATTTTAATAAAAATAAAACGAATCTGTATAGTGAAGCCCATTAATAAGTTAAACAATCCAAAATTTGGTGAATTCTATTTTGCAGTGCTTTGAAAGGCCAATATTAATGGTTCAATAAATAAATGATTTGATAGTATATAGGAGTTTTATCTTTAGTCATGCTCCCAATTAAAATACCCAACATTGAAAATCACTTGTGCTTTTGTAGTTCATGCCTTTTTATCTCTTTGTGTTTAATGCTATAATAAAGGAGCAAAATCAAAAGTTTAAGATCCATGCAGTCATTTCCAGTGCTCTAAATTTTTATGAACTTTTGACCATTTGATTATTTTGTTTATTGAAGAAAAACATTCTCACAACCTTAAGCCTGTTTACTCTACCTTATTAATATTCACAAATAAATTTGTAATCTTTTATGAGATATAGAACTTGTTGAAAAATAGATGACTATTACAAAATAGTTGATTTAAAAAAGTATTGTGGGTGTGTATTTATGTAAGTAAATGGTTCTATAGAGAGTCAATGAAAGGGTAACAGTCATTAGATATAAATTAAATGCTGGATGGAGAGAATTTATGTTTTCCACATCCATATTTCACTTTCTATTTAAAAATTGCTAAATATTCATTCACCAAACTGTAATTGGATAACGAATTGACTTTAAGTCTGCTGACTGAAGAAAACATTCTAAGCTTGCCTAGAATGGGGGGTGGCAAGTTTTACCTGGATCAGAATTCCAAATTGGTGTAACGGATAAGTGCATATTGATCACCAAACCAAGAGTCTCTTTGTGGATTCAAATCACATGACTATCCTATCATTAATTACATTATCTTTGTAATTAATTATTATGTTGAATTAGCAGTAGGATCTTAAACAACAATGCATTCAATTCTTAACAATTTGCCCTTCATTCATGAAAGAAGTGCCATTTGTATTTTTATATCGGAGTATTTCCATCATCTAATATGTGTGTTGAATGTCTTTAGAAAAGTTTAATTTTATTTAAATATTCCAAATGCATTCAACTGTTAGTAATATCACAGCAAACAGGTTAGTATATGCGCAACGTTTTGAGAGGTATTTTTCTCCCCTCTTCAGGTGTTGCTGGCCTGACCAGTGACAGTACTAGCATGGGATTCGAACTTGGGTTCTTAGATTCTTGATTATTTAATTTTAAGGTAACACTCTAACCAACTGAGCCATTTGAGTAGTCTTCAGATTGTCTATATTTAATGCCATCCTAAAAATTTGATTTCCAGCAGTTGTATATAATAACACATTATATTTCAAGTATAGAATTCCGAACTAATTTCATGTCTCTACAGTTGAATAAATTAATGGTGGATTCCAAACTTTATGATGTTTTTATTTCATGAATTTGATTGTATAAAAAACATAAATGGTTACTGATTGCAAGAGAATTATAAGATCATAATAATGTGTATTTTCTGAATGATATAACTTGCTGTCTAATGTTATCAATAAAATACATACTGGAAAGCAGCTTCCAACATCACCAGTAACCCTAAAATTGTATATCCATTTCTGATTTGCATAATGAATGGAAACATATTATTAAAATGGAAATAAATTGTTCTCTATGATTTTTAAGAAATATTTTTTCTGAATCTGAAATAGTAAAAATTTTGATTCAAAATATGAAAATTATATGCATGTATAGTAGCAAACTCCATACAGTAGTGTGTACCAGTACAAACAACTCTTAGTAACCAATAGGTGCAAGAAGGTTTATGCATAAAATCCTTTTCTAGTGCATACTCATCCAATATTTCCAGTCCAGTTTCTAGCTTGTGACTTTCGTCAGTGAGGAGCCTTGGATCTAAAGCACTGCACTAGATCTTCGAATCTAATGCCACCTTTTACCTATTTAGTTAACTATAAAGCTATGAGAATCTAATGCCACCTTTTACCTATTTAGTTAATTATAAAGCTATGAGCCAAAGATGAAAACATGATGTTTTCAATCCAAACTCATTTGCTTGCATAGTCACATAGATCTGAATCCAGTTCATTATATATAGATTTTGGTGTCTTTGTTTTTAAGAAACCACAGTCACTATCATTCTATGGGCAGGAGTGATATAAAATCTAATTTCTTTAACCAAAGATATGTTGAAGGTAATTAAAATATAAGGTAACATGTCCACTGCTTGATTGATTTTGGGAAGTCATAGAATGATAGATTCAGAAGTTAATATACTAAATTAAAGATCACAATCCCCTGAGTTCAAATTTTGGTTATTTTGATCTATTTTTGGTTTGTACGGTGGTGAACTGGCGGACTCAAGAGCTAAAAGTTTCTGGATAGTGGCTCAATTCCACCAGTGTTTGACTACCACATGGCTTCCTGTGTGACAAACCATTTAATTATTTTTTGAATGATAAAATAGGCTGATTTTGATTGTGGCTGTCAGGATGAAATAATTTTTCTCTAAAGGATAAACATATTTCTTAAGTGACATGATTATTTTGGAAGGAGTGCAGAACTGCATATGTATGAATACATGCAATTTTTTATGTGCTTATTTCTCAGTAAACAATAGTTTAGTCAAATCTGTCTACAATCTTTGAGATTCATAAGTGATATGAATAGTTCTTTAAAACAGGCAAAACTCTCCATACAATAATGCCACTCAGTGCAAGCCAGAGTAATCAATTCATGCTGGAAGGCTTGTGCATAAAATCCCTATCTAGTGCCCACTCATCCAATATCCCCAGACCAGTTTCTAGCTTGTGGCTTTCATCAGTGAGGAGGCTTTGATCTGAAAGCACTGCACCTAGATCTTAGGATCTAATGCTATTCTCCAGCAACCACCTTTTATCTCTACTTAACTACAAAACTATAAGTCTAAAATTGAAAACACCATACTTTTAATCCAAGATCATTAGCTTATATAGTCATATAGGTCTGAACTCAGTTTAGTACCCATATATTTTGGTGTCTTTGGCTTGCACTGAGTGGCACTTCCTGTTTTAACAGCTTGACCAAGCATAAGAAATGGTGATCATGTGATACTATGGATTAGTTTTGTTGATTAAATAAGTTAATCTTTTTCTTATTGCATTATTTTTTAATGTTTTTATTTAATCTAATATTTGGGCTCACAGATTTTTTCAAAGCGAAGGATTGACAAACGTATCATTGTAATTATATATACATTAGATGTACAATACTTACAAGTATTTATAAATGTTTTATTTACTTATTTCTCAGTGAGTAAGATTAATTCTTCTTCATTTAAGTATAAGTTCAAACTAATATGTCTGGCTATAAGTTTGAAATTCACTTTTATTCCAGTATTTGACAAAAAACCAAACCTTATTAACAACCCAAGCTACAAGGATTACTTTTTATTCTTAGATTTATCTGACAATGAAAGTGTGTATATATATTTGTATTTGACAGTTCATAAAAGTTTATCTGTTTGTTGTGTTTATTAAAAATTAATATTTATCTAGCTTCTATTTACTATTAGAAAAATTATTATAAATTGATATTCTGTCTCTTACTTTTAAGTATAAGTTCAAACTAATATTGTGGTCTCTATATCTGACTTAATTTTAAAATTCACTTTACTCCAGAATTTCTCAAAAAACCAATTTTATTATCCCAGAGTAAGAGAATAGGCATTTGACCATTTTATTCTGATAATGAAAGTGGATGTTTGTTAAAGATATACATAAATAATTGTATATTGTATTTTATATTTGCATTTTTCCTCTTTTGATTTTCATACAAAAATTATATATATTATATCTATTTTCTGACAAAATTGCTATTTTAATTTTATATTAGAACAAACATTGAATGTCAGAATCAAATAATAAAAAGAACATAAAATATCACTCAAAGCAACTAGTTACCTAAGACTAATCAGTCACATTGTTTACAATTCTGTATGTATATGTATATATATTACAAATAAAATGTCCGTTAATTAAAAAATTATTATAGTAATAATAAAAATAATGAATATAACAATAATAAACTATTATAAACAGTCTTTTGATATGCAAAAGTACTATTTGCCATCTTTATTCATATTAATAATGAATTATATATAAAATCCATGTTAATCCATAAGGCAAATTCACAATTAGTTAAAAAAAACTATTATATTTGTCCGTAACATTTACATTCATAATTGAAAAATCTAAGAAGAAAAAAATTTCTTTTTAAAAATAAATAACTACCTAAGTAAACCAAAATTTATATTATGAACATTTTATCAAAGGAAATAATTCCATCCTTTATATTTAATAATCCGTAATTTTTATTACAAAGCATATTTTATGTGAAGGAAACAAATTGCCATTAATAACAATTTTTTTTATGAAGCATTTTATACAAAGGAAATAATTCTTTCCTTATATTTAAGAGACTTAATTTGATTATGAACATTTTATTCAAAGTAATTTCACAAAAAAAATATTAAAGCAACCGATTAAAAAAAGCTATTATAAAAATGACAGGGCTGGGTACATTTCTCACATTTATTTATATAATGTTAAAATCTTTTGTTTAATTTATATTAAATCTTAAAAAAAAATTGTTAAAGCAATTAATTTAAAAAAATGACGGCCTTTCCATATGCTGAGTACATCTGATGAAATATATATTATTCCTAATTATAATAGTAACGAACATTATATGACTCAAAATTTTCTATAAGTGATTTTATTTATCAATATGCAAATAAAGTCTGGCCTCAAGAAGATTTATTATTTTCATTACTTACAACTTGTTTTTAATTACCACATTTTTGTAAATTGTTATATCATGATAGCTAAAGAATAAGGCATATGCTTTTGTACACAGTGAATAGTGCCATCTAATGTTAAGTTTCAGAAACTTTTAATATTAAGCAGTCTAACTGGCCACCAAACACTTAACAGAATAATTAGCAAAACTTTTGTTCATTTGATAAAAATGGTAAGCATGCATGATCAATTATACACTACATGAAGAAGCTATTAAAACAGGTAAAACTTCATACATATTGCAACTCAGTGCAAGCCAGAATAATCAATGGATTCCAGAAGGCTTGTGCATAAAATCCCCATCTAGTGCATATTCATCCAATATCCACAGTCTAGTTTCTGGCTTGTGAATTTTGTCAGTGAGGAGCCTTGTATCTGAGAGCACTGTATCTAGATCTTAGGATCTAATGCAGCCCTCCAGAAGCCATCTTTTATCTTTACTTAACTACAAAATTATGAATCTTAAACTAAAAACACTATAATATTTTCAATCAAAGCTCATTAGCTTATGTAGTCATATAGGTCTGAAGTCAGTTCAGTACCTATATATTTTGGTATGTTTGGTTTTTTAATAACCATAGCCACCACTATCCTATTAGGCAGGATTGGTTTTAAGTCAATAAACATCACATGATCACCATTTCTTATGCTTGCTCATAATTGTTATTAAAGCAGGCAAAACTCCCCATACAGTAGCGCCACTCAGTGCAAGCCAGAGTAATCAATGGATGCCAGAAGGCTTGCAAAACTCTCCATACAGTAATGCCACTCAGTGCAAGCCAGAGTAATCAATGGATGCCAAAAGGCTTGCAAAACTCTCCATACAGTAGTGCCACTCAGTGCAAGCCAGAGTAATCAATGGATGCCAGAAGGCTTGTGCAAAAAATCCCCATCTAGTGCCTACTCATCCAATATCCCCAGTCTAGTTTCTGGCTTGTGGCCTTTGTCAGTGATGAGCCTTGGATCTCAGAACACTGCACCTAGGGTTGCATTAGATCTAAGTGCAGTGCTCTCAGATCCAAGGCTCCTCACTGACAAAGGCCACAAGCTAGAAACTAGTCTTGGGGATATTGGATGAGTAGGCATTAGGTGGGGACTTTATGCACAAGCCTTCTGGCATCGATTGATTACTCTGGCTTGCACTGAGTGGGAATACATATGGAGAGTTTTGCCTATTTTAATAACAGTTATGAGCAAGCATAAGAAATGGTGATCATATGATGTTTATGAAGAAGTTATATTGGTCCCAAACCATTTGCGTAAATATTCAAGTCCGTACCCCGAGACAATTATTACATGAAATAAATCCAGTTGTTTTATAATATTCTCATTAACAATTACTCTAATCTATATAAAGGTCACATGGACTACCATATTAGGAAATGTAATAATTAAATATTTTCTCCCAAAATTATAATTGATGAATTATATTTTGCTATATTAATAAATTTTCTTATATCAATTGAAAGACAAGCTCTTAGGAATTTGCGGACATAAAAAGTTTCAGTGAGATGAGATTCTTCTTATTTCACATAGGCTATTGCGAATTTTTAAACAAAACATTTCCGAGCAAATGAAGTACATAATCCAAATTGAATGCCATCCATATTTCCAGACTTCTTTACAATATTTGTTTTATAATCACTAAAATGTCACATGAACACTAATTCCTATTCCTATGCTTATACTAGCTGTTAATACAGTAGCAAACTCTATACAATAGCGTCACCTAGTGCAAGCTTTAGAAAATAAATAAAAAGTGACTGCTGGAGTTTTGCATTGGGATCCTAAGATGGTGTGATGATCTCAGAAAACCACAAACTAAAAACTAATCTTGGGCTATTGGATGATAAGGATTTTATTAACAAACCTTCTTGCATCTATTGATTACTAAAGCTTGCACTGGATGATGCTACTGTATGGAGAATTTGCTACTGCAGTATTTGTTATGGAGATACTTTAAATCAATTGTATGTATTATCAAACCAAAAACAACACAAGTACTGGACAAAATAATGCCAGAAATTAAATAATAAAAATAAATTCTATGGGCAAACATTTTGTATTACTTGGGTTATAATATGTTTAGAAATGATTTTTAAATGTGTATTGGAATATCTAAATAATTTTATAATTCTTTGTAATCATAGTTTTATTTTCCATTATAACGCTTTCAAGGAGCCATACTTTTGGGCCAACTTATATATTCATATAAACATATATACATAATTAACAGTCTTATGTGATTTAGAATAATAGTATACTAATAAAACTTTCTCACTGAGTTTCAGCTATGTAAAATAAAATAAAAAAACAATTTGGACAATTGATTGAGACTATATCTTCAACTGGCCACATAAGTGCTTGAGTATCAAATATCTTCTCAAGCAATTAATCAAGTTAATTTTATATATAACTAATATATATTTATGTAAATGTATTCATTAAAAGCCAGTAAACACTTAGACAATATCAATATTAATCAATTTCAAACTGTTGTCATAGCAACCTTTTAACCATAAAGATGGGAATATATAGCCCTAGAGAAGACTTTTAGCCAGTCTAAACATTAAAAGTAATAAAAAGAAAATGGTATGCAAAATATTGATTCAATCATAAACAATGCTACAAAAGAGAGATGTTATAATAGCAAGGTAAGCTCTTTCCAGATTTCATTTATAAAGCTGAAAATTTTATATGTACATAAAGTATTATCACAAAAATAATAAATATACGGTTGATATATATATTTACTCATTTTTATATACAGTTTTGTCTTTTTTTTTTTTACTTACTTTCTTAG
Organism: Epiperipatus broadwayi; assembly: GCA_028023455.1. NCBI lineage: Eukaryota > Metazoa > Onychophora > Udeonychophora > Euonychophora > Peripatidae > Epiperipatus > Epiperipatus broadwayi. The sequence goes on along the minus strand of JAQFVV010000239.1, from coordinate 1,209,252 downwards.
TATTTTTTTATTACTATTATTATTTTTTGAAACAATATCTTTGTCAAATGAAGCGCTTTTAGAAATAAAAATCCATGTATTTGAAATGATTCAAAAACTATTTTTAATTACTATATTTTATAACTTTATTAGAAAATATTTAAATAGTATGACTCTATCTAAGAATTATATATACTGTATAATTGTATGACTCTATTTAAGAACTATATATCTTTTTCTAATTAAAACTACAAACTATGAATTAGATATTGAGTAGTTATTGTAAAAAAAATAGCATATTTTTGAAATTAATCTTTTTTTCTTTGTGACATAGAAAATTTTCTTAAAAACTCATTTTTAAATTCATTGAGAAAATTAAAATTTTACTTTGAAAAAGAGTAATTAATCTATCTTATACAGTTGGTGTACAGATAATGTCATTTGATAAGTCATAACATGTTAGATTAAATTGGGTCTAGTACTTAATGTCTGATATAAGGTCCCTGTGGGGAAATTATTAACATGTTCATCTCCATGGTCATCCTAGTTAGTAATACAATAATGGTCCATAAATGGACAGTGGTATATTTAAGTAGAGGTTACAGATTAACCTGTGTTGGGCAAATATTGATGCATTGACTATAAAATTATATATATATTATAACGATCGAAATGAAAGTGAAAATCGAATCTAACCGCAAAAACAATATCTGCAACTACCAGGGCGCCATCTAGACATTTGAGCCTAGAAAAATTTATAGAGTAGGCAGATACACGCTGTTAAGATTCCACTTTATTTAAATATTCCGATCGTTAGCCCAAGTCACTAGCTCAGTGGAGACGCAGAGATAAAAATCTATATCTTAATTTATATCTTAAATATAAATAAATAAAAGCCACTGCCAGAAATTAACACATAAAAATATTTATTTACGCACATATAAAATCATTCTAAATTCGAGGAATAGGTTTAACATTTTTAGATTTTTATATTACTCTTTAATTGTACATTTACATAAATTTCAATGAGTTTAATATTTTATTTAGATGGTCAAGTATGAATAGACTACATAGATCTGCATTTGAAAAGAAAATATTCTTCCCTGATTTAACCTTAGGAAACAAATTTCGCAATCAACTGGCACCAATCCATCTGATACATTCATGTATTCAATGTAGCATGATACGACAACACAATACTATACTGTCAGAAATGTACATCTGGACAATAAGTAGAAATAGAGAAAACATTGACTCTCCACCAACAGGAATGTGACATCTGTTGGCAAGTAGAACAATAAACAAAAAAACTCCATAGAAATGGACTGCGGTCTTCTGCCGACTTACAAACCCATCCATAGGCAAACAGAGGGTGTGTGGCGTATATCTATAATCCTGCCCGTAGCGGACCTCATACTACATCTACACATTACACAAATATATCCAATCCATTGAACCAATTCAACTACAAAATGAATAACCTAAGATTACCCTCCCTTAATATAACTTTACAAAACTATATAGCCATTCACGCCGACTTAAATTTAACATTTAAATACGTTCGCACAAATGCATTTTATAAAATTTGTTTTAAAATGTTGAGTACAGATCAGCTGCACAGATTCCACGGTCAAAAACATTCCAAATTCAACACAACCGATCAAAATACAAAGTCCTCGATAAACGTCACTTGCATAGGGAATATACAAATCCCATTAGCATTCATCGTAAGATGCTTGCAGTGATATCGTTGACACATATTCTAATCGAATGTGAAAACCACAACATTATCAACCGCTAACGAATCTATGCAACGTCTATACCCAACCTAACATTTCCTCATTTAAAATTTAAACAATAAATATTAATACAAATAAATAATAAATGGAAACGATTTTTTTATCAAACGCAAACATATATAAAATTACACATTATCAATTGAGTTGACACATAAGTCAGAGAAAAGTTCTTTTTATAAAATTTAAATTAACTTATCAATCTTTAAAGTTCTTAATTAATATTATGATTTTAACAATTGTTCAGTTCTATTGCTTATGGTAGAAGAGTCCCTGTTCCCGTTGGCAATTCCCACGGAGACTTTCCTGGAAGACCGGTCTGATATTTTGGAGGTAGCATTAGCTGGTTCTGTTCTGGTATCACAGTCTTTGCATTTTTAAAATAAGTGAGTGAGGACAACAAGTGCGTCTTGTCGCTCGACTCACCAAAATCAAGTTGGAAAAAACTGACTGGAACTCAATATTTTTTCTTTTTATAGTCCTCCTATGGATTCCATGAACAAAAACGTCACTGTTCTGTTTTTTCGTTATGGTCCGGGCCTTTATTTGCTTCCATTGGTCAAGCTAAAATCTCTTTCTTCTCTTATCTAACTTTTCATCTGACTTTTTAATTAAACAGCTTTTAGATAATTAATAAACAATCATTTCCATTTATAGATTACAGGAATTAATTAATACCTGTTTTTATTTTAACTTACGTTATTTTTTTTATTAAAATATTTTTATATTTCAATCTTGTATTTTTTTATTAAAAAAAATACGTTCAAATACTTTTTTTTTTTGTTTATGAAAAAAATATTTTTAAAGTTTAGCATCTGTGCGAATGTATATATGTTTAACAAACATTTTAATTTTAGCGTTTAGTTTTTTACTTTTATTTGCGAACTTTTAAGTTTTTATTTTAAATTAATGTAACGACATATTTATATATCGTTACATATCAGTAAACTTCCTCAAAAAACAAAAAACATTAAAAAAAAAAAAAAAGACTTTACTTAGTGTTAGTAATTACGTTACACAAATTGATTATATATGAAAATTTCTAAAAGACAAAACTTTTTTTTTACAAGACAAAACCGTAATTACACACAAATATAATGATTAAAAAAAATGTTGACTGTTGATTCCTTATTTCCAGCTAAATTTCTGCCCCCTCCCTTCCAAGTTTCATTTCTCCTACCTTTAACTATTACTTAGGCAAGTTTGAACGATTAGATTTTAATTTAACAAGACTTTTTTTTTAAAAAAAAATATGATTTAGATTTATTATTACGTTTTATTTATTAGTTTTTATTCCTCGAATTTATCTTTACATAAGCGCAATTTTTTTTTTTACTGGCAGTACCTTTAAGACCAAAAATTCAAACTGTAACTCCACGTCAATACAACAAATATATTTATACTAATTTCAGGAAAAATATTATGAGCATGATTTATTTTCAAAAGTACTAGTGGTTTATTAAACATCTGGCTATAACTTTACGTTAGTACAAAAATGTACTTATTTCAGAAAAAACAACAAATGTTATTTGCATGATTCACTTTTAAAATTCTCAGGGCACTCATGTTTATTAAAGATCGAAAATTTCATCATCATCAATTCCCCTTCTCAGGGTCAATCTCTGAGGTAAGGCCCCACGTTAGGCACCAATTATAATGATCGAAATGAAAGTGAAGATCGAATCTAACTGCAAAAACAATATCTGCAACTACCAGGGCGCCATCTAGACATTTGAGCCTAGAAAAATTTATAGAGTAGGCAGATACATGCTGTTAAGATTCCACTTTATTTAAATATTCCGATCGTTAGCCCAAGTCACTAGCTCAGTGGAGACGCAGAGATAAAAATCTATATCTTAATTTATATCTTAAATATAAATAAATAAAAGCCACTGCCAGAAATTAACACATAAAAATATTTATTTACGCACATATAAAATCATTCTAAATTCGAGGAATAGGTTTAACATTTTTAGATTTTTATATTACTCTTTAATTGTACATTTACATAAATTTCAATGAGTTTAATATTTTATTTAAATGGTCAAGTATGAATAGACTACATAGATCTGCATTTGAAAAGAAAATATTCTTCCCTGATTTAACCTTAGGAAACAAATTTCGCAATCAACTGGCGCCAATCCATCTGATACATTCATGTATTCAATGTAGCATGATACGACAACACAAAATACTATACTGTCAGGAATGTACATCTGGACAATAAGTAGAAATAGAGAAAACATTGACTCTCCACCAACAGGAATGTGACATCTGTTGGCAAGTAGAACAATAAACAAAAAAACTCCATAGAAATGGACTGCGGTCTTCTGCCGACTTACAAACCCATCCATAGGCAAACAGAGGGTGTGTGGCGTATATCTATAATCCTGCCCGTAGCGGACCTCATACTACATCTACACATTACACAAATATATCCAATCCATTGAACCAATTCAACTACAAAATGAATAACCTAAGATTACCCTCCCTTAATATAACTTTACAAAACTATATAGCCATTCATGCCCGACTTAAATTTAACATTTAAATACGTTCGCACAAATGCATTTTATAAAATTTGTTTTAAAATGTTGAGTACAGATCAGCTGCACAGATTCCACGGTCAAAAACATTCCAAATTCAACACAACCGATCAAAATACAAAGTCCTCAATAAACGTCACTTGCATAGGGAATATACAAATCCCATTAGCATTCATCGTAAGATGCTTGCAGTGATATCGTTGACATATATTCTAATCGAATGTGAAAACCACAACATTATCAACCGCTAATGAATCTATGCAACGTCTATACCCAACCTAACATTTCCTCATTTAAAATTTAAACAATAAATATTAATACAAATAAATAATAAATGGAAACGATTTTTTTATCAAACGCAAACATATATAAAATTACACATTATCAATTGAGTTGACACATAAGTCAGAGAAAAGTTCTTTTTATAAAATTTAAATTAACTTATCAATCTTTAAAGTTCTTAATTAATATTATGATTTTAACAATTGTTCAGTTCTATTGCTTATGGTAGAAGAGTCCCTGTTCCCATTGGCAATTCCCACGGAGACTTTCCTGGAAGACCGGTCTGATATTTTCGAGATAGGATTAGCTGGTTCTGTTCTGGTATCACAGTCTTTGCATTTTTAAAATAAGTGAGTGAGGACGACAAGTGCGTCTTGTCGCTCGACTCACCAAAATCAAGTTGGAAAAAACTGACTGGAACTCAATATTTTTTTCTTTTTATAGTCCTCCTATGGATTCCATGAACAAAAACGTCACTGTTCTGTTTTTTCGTTATGGTCCGGGCCTTTATTTGCTTCCATTGGTCAAGCTAAAATCTCTTTCTTCTCTTATCTAACTTTTCATCTGACTTTTTAATTAAACAGCTTTTAGATAATTAATAAACAATCATTTCCATTTATAGATTACAGGAATTAATTAATACCTGTTTTTATTTTAACTTACGTTATTTTTTTATTAAAATATTTTTATATTTCAATCTTGTATTTTTTTATTAAAAAAAATACGTTCAAATACTTTTTTTTTTTTGTTTATGAAAAAAAATATTTTTAAAGTTTAGCATCTGTGCGAATGTATATACGTTTAACAAACATTTTAATTTTAGCGTTTAGTTTTTTACTTTTATTTGCGAAGTTTTAAGTTTTTATTTTAAATTAATGTAACGACATATTTATATATTGTTACAATATATATATATTAAGAACATGTGAATTTAACTACTAGTGGAAATGTGGCCATGTTTCAAGAGGAAGTTAGCTTATTGTTATCATTACTTTTACACAGTAATCATAACAAAAATGGAAATTAATATAAACAAATGAATCGAACAATGTAAGATTGTTTAATAATAATGGAAGACTGAAATATTGATTTTTGGTAGGGTAAAGACAGTTTTGGCTTGGGAATAAGAAATAAAGTTGTGATATGCAGCACCAATACATAACTTACTATCACATTATGAAAATGTATAGAACCGTTTAACAATATATTACTCATTAATGAAAATCTTTGGTGTATTTCCACAATTGTGTTGCAAGACTAAATTAAATTGTGACAAATTAAAAAAAAACTCTCATTGCAAATAATCACATCTTACTTGATTGTATGACTCTATATGATCAACTACTCAATTTGTTTTGAAGCCGAACTTAACATATAAATATTATAAATAGTAACATATTTCCATTAAAAAAATTGCCTGGCAGTTTACACTTGCTTTTAATACAAGTAGAAAAATATGTTTTGTTTTTTTTTTACTTTATTTGTGAATATTTACTTATACAGAATTCAAAAGAAAAACTGTTACCAACTCAATGTATATATAACTGAAGATTTCCACATTTATGAATATCATAACTGGGACAAGAGGGGATTTTCAGGCAGGATAAAAATCCTATAGGGACAATTGCAGCTGTTGCTCCCTCCCCCTTTCTAAACTTATGCAACCCATTATATAAATGAGTAGTAGCTTCAAAGATTCAAAATTGGTGTACAAAATAAAAAAACATGTCTTTATTGCTCAGGCATTCATGACATTTGAGCAGCAAAGTTGATCTTGAAATTGATCCCAAGTTGGTTGCTGCACCAACTGCCTAAATTGTGCAGTACACAATAAAAAGATAACATCAATACATGTTTATTACAAACATCAATTTTAAACTAGCAAGTAAAGTATAAATGTGAAATAGGAACTTAAACAAATATCATAAATTTAAAATATTTTATATATAAATGACAGTAACACAATAAATGGCAACTTGAAAGAACAATAGACATTTAGCTTTTGCATTGAACAAACAATATTTTTATTAATATTAACCTCAGTAGTGAGGTTTAGTTTGACAATTAATTATTAATAGCAAATTAAATGAAATGGCACAATTTCCATGGTTTTATTTTTATTCGTTTAATAAACTGGGATAATTGGGAGACCCAGAACCCTCTTTTGGGACAGAGATTTAAGACCTCAAATTGGAACATGGATAAATAGGATATCTGTCAACCTTGAATACTTGATCACATCATTAAGCAACAAGTATTTTCAGCAATTTTTTCTTAAAACAACATCATATTGTAAATAAAATAAAAATATTTCTTTATATTAAATTTAATTAGTCATTATCAAGCAAACAATAAAATCTAAATCAAGATATTAGTAAATGTTGTTTATCTTTAATTTGTTGATATAAGAGAGTGTAACTGTGTTAATGCTTAACATCAAACAGGCAAAACTATCCATACAGTAGTGTCACACTGTGCCAACCAGAGTAATCAATGGATGCCAGAATGCTTGTGCATAAAATGCCGATCTAGTGCATACTCATCTAGATGCAGTGCTCTCAGATCCAAGGCTCCTCACTGATGAAAGCCAGAAACTAGTCTGGGAATATTGGATGAGTATGCACTAGATGAGGATTTTATGCACAAGCCTTGTGGCATCCATTGATTACTCTGGTTGGCACTGAGTGGCACTACTGTATGGAGAGTTTTTCCTGTTTAATAACAGTTATGTGTTAGCATAAGAGATGGTGATCATGTGATGTTTAGTGGCTTAACATCAATTTATTTAGATGGAAAAAAATGCTCTGACACTTAAGAAAAATACACTTGCCAATACTTTTTATCTACTGCATAACTGCAAAACTAATTTTTTCTTATCATCAAAACGCTAAAGTTAATTGAATTTTGTATTTAGAGTATATGTCTAAATCACTAATAAAAAAAAAAAGAATAGGGTATAGTTTAAAATTATTACCTATATATGAATAAAACTTTTTTTCCTTAGAACTTACCTAAATTGCATCCATTAATGTTCTCTGGGCTGTATTAATTAAATTTGTGAAAAATATAAAACATTTTGTCATAAACTTTTCCATTTCTTGGGAATGCAATACCATGGTGATATTGAAGGTAAGTGTATTGTGGCAATGATTTCAGTTGCTTTTGCCTTTAAAAGGGGAATAAAAACTATCCAATTGAGCTTACAGTAGATGGTGATAATTACCTATGTCACCCATTTAATTTATTTTGATAATATTATCTGAGATATCCCTTCCATATCAATTAAGAAATAAGATTTCTCAAATAATTTGGAAGATATTTAGCATTTTTTGTGGTCATTTGTTTAGGATGTTATATATATCAGGCCAAGATAATTTAAACTGAGAGATTGCATTGTAGAACAAATGACAAGTGCTTGTGGGGATTAATATATAGAGAATTTCATCTATAAAGTTAGAAAACATTTAAATTATTTTGAACAGTCATCTTTATACTGCATTAGGTTCAATTATACTTTTCCAAAACAGAATCGCAATCTCGGTGACAAAAAAAAAATATATGGCTTTATTGCTCAGGAGTTTGAGTGCCAGATGTGTGAACACCAGAATTGATCTGGAGACATATTCCATGTGAAGATGGTAGACCATATGACTTTGGATCTGGAGACCTGCATATTTTGGTCCTGATGGCAGAGCATCAACTTGGGATCAGGAGGTCGCAGGATCAATTCTGGTGCTCGCAGGTTTGGTGCTCGAACTTCTTACGAAGTCCCAATAAACCATAAGCTTTTTTAACTCTGTCCAGTTTGGTGCAAATGGTAGGGCATCCGACTTGTGATTGGAGGTCCCAGGATCTATTCAGGTGCTCGCAGTTCTGACCCTTGAACCTTTTATGAACTCCTGAATAATGAAGTCAAAAGCCTTTTTTTTATCTTGCACAGTTTGCTGCAATGAGTAGACCATCTGACTTGGGATTAGCGGTCCCAGGATCAATTCTGGTGTTCAAACTTCTCATGAATTCCCAAGAAATAAAAACCATATGCCTTTTTTTCATGAGAATAATTTCCATTTTTGAAATGAGATGTTTCAACTTAAATCAACTAAGTTTTATCCAGTCCAAATTTTATTAAGCCAATAGACATCACATGATGACCAATTCTTATGCTTGCTCTTAACTGTTTTTAAAACAGGCAAAACTCTCTATACATATTGCCACTCAGTGCAAGCCAGAGTAATCAGTGAATGCCAGAAGGCTTGTGCATAAACTTCCCATCTAGTACCTACTCATCCAATATCCCCAGACTGTTTTCTGGCTTTTATCTCTACTTAAATACAAAACTATGAGACTTAAATTGAAAACACTATAATATTTTCATTCCAATCTCATCGGCTTATATAGTCATATAGGTCTGAACTCAGTTCAGTACCTATACATTTTGGTGTCTTTGGTTCTTTAATAACCATAGCCACCACTATCCTATTAGGCAGGATTGGTTTTAAGTCAATAAACATCATATGATCACCAATTCTTTATGCTTGCTGTTAACTGTTTTATTATTAATTTCGTTAATTTTGCTATTAATTTTTTGTATTTCAGGTTTTGAAAAAATTTAGACAACAAATTGATTAAAAAATGAAAAAATCTTATTGTTTTACTGCTATAGAAGTATATGGCTTATTCGATATTTAACTAATTGTAATCTTATGATAAACTGACTTCATCTTCTATGCATTGTTAACAATGAATTATGCAGAAGATGGATTGAACTTGTAGATTTCAATGCAGAAGAATATCCTATTCAGAAAGAAGACAACAAAGAAGAGAAATGGCGTAACTTGTTGATAGAAAGCATATTGTAGAATTGTCATTACATACTCTTCGCGAATTATCAGAGATATCAAATTGATTATATAGATTCAACCTTATTTTAATATAAGTTTGCCTTCAATAACACAGACAAATGGGAGGGGAATGAAAATTGTTATGATTGGTGTAAGCAGAAAAATTTCGCAAATAAATTTCTGCTGATTAAATAGAGAAATAGAAAGTTGTAAATAAAAAAAATGATTTGTTTTATAAAATCAATTATATTTTTGTTGGAAATATATTTTGTAAGTAATGATAGATAGATATGAAGCGTAATTATATATTACGGTTTTTAGCGTTATGATGAATGACTGAATGAAGCTAAAAAGAATCCTAAATTTATCCTAAATTATACTATTTACTACTCCTGGGAATAACATCAAAAAGTGATGTATTTAATTTGAAAATAATAAAGTAGATTATTTATCGTAGAAGTGAATATATTGGATGAAGATTAATCGAAGAAAAATATTATTCAAACAAAACAACTAGAAAATTTAAATGTCTGAAATTATAATGCTATTTGCAAAGACAAAAAGGAGAAGCAAAAATGAAAACCATAGTGATGTTTTGTAAGAACTGAATACAAATTTATTTAAGAACAACCAAAAAAGATTAAGAGTATTATTACAACAAAGTTAGGAAAGACATTGAAAATAGATTTAAAACTTTTGTGAGATCCTTTGGATCAAAGGAAATTCTGTTATTATGTAATCTTTATGAAAAATGCTAATGGATAAATTATAATTGAAAGAACAAAACTGGAATTTGCAAAAAAATATCAAGTGGTAAATTTTTGATGAGTCATTTACATAGAAGATTTCTCAGCAATGAAAAGTGAGTCTAGCTTCATCTTGAAATCATTCCCAAAAGGTAAGATCGAGCAGGTGCTAATCTTGTGTTGGCGATTTTATAAAAAATTAAAAATAAATAAAATTGTTCACCAAATTATGCCTATTAATCTGGAAAGCAATTCTATCTCCAGACATTTGAATACACTGCTCAAAATTCCTATATCAAAAATGAAATCTAGTCAAGTTGCCAATTCCTTATAGCAAGTAAGATTGTATTGAAAATTATTCAGAGATTAGAGCTTTATGATAAAATTTATCTAGTTGGTGTACAAAATTCAAGAAAGATTTATAAACAAAAGTTATCATTATCATCCACTGGATAGTTGAAACATCCAAGGAATATCATAGAGACATGTAAAGGTCTTTGATAAGTTGACTTGTAAGTTTCTTGTTATTTTTATGAGATATCTATTTGGGTTTTAAATCTACAGTTAAGATAGGTTATCAAAAATATGATTTTTATTAGCAAAGAAGATAACCATTGTCAGCCTACTTAAGTAAACTATACACTAAATATATAATAATAAATTTTTTATTGGGGGGGAGGGGATACTAGAAGTGGAAACTGAAGATAAATGTACGTAAAGTATTGATGCCTTTGAAACATGATATTGGTAAAGTTTATAGAAAATCAAATAGGTTAACCTCCAATTTAAAAACCTGAACTTATCTATGAAATCAATAACTCATTTGATTAATTTTAAGATGATCTAATTTTTTAGAGAAAAAATGATATTTAAAATGTTATGGTGAAAAGAGGATGTGATTACTAATGAAATGGAAAGACATTATCATCACAATAATATGTCATTAAAGAGATTACAATTGATCAGATGCAAGATCATTCTGAAAAAATGTCATTTGAATTGTTGCTAGAAAGTAATATTGATCTGCCAGTACCTAATAATAATATTTATACAAGCAAAACTCTCCATACAGTAGGACCACCCTGTGCCAACCAGAGTAATCAATGGATGCCAGAAGGCTTGTGCATAAAATCCCTATCTAGTGCCTACTCATCCAAGGCTCCTCACTGATGAAAGCCACAAGCCAGAAACTAGTCTGGGATATTGGATGAGTAGGCACTAGATATGGATTTTATGCACAAGCCTTCTGGCATCCATTGATTACTCTGTTTGACACAGGGTGACACTACTGTACAGAGAGTTTTGCCTTGTTTAATAACAATTATGTGCTAGTATGAGATAGTGATCATGTGGTGTTTAGTGGTTTAATAATAATTATACACAGAATTCAAAATGTTTACTTTTATATATATATAATTTTTCACATATATACAGTGACTTATTATTTTGTATATTTATATATCTAATAAAACATAAATTGCAAATAATAAAAACATTAAATTAAAATTTGTCTTAGAATTATAGATACTTAAAAGTTTTCCAGTAAACCAAGATGGTAGCTGGTATTTTCGATAAATCTACAGTTTCAGAGTTCTCAAAAAATGTTTACAAAAAATACCTGCTAGGAAACATCATATTTAGTAATTACATTTTATTTTTTATTACTATTATTTTTTAAAAAGAAATTATTGGGAAAAAATTAATTACAATATTTATAATTTTTTTTTTTTTTTTGGGATTAATAGAAATTTTTTTAAAAAATTCATTATTTATGCTTTATTCATGGTTACAGTGTGCAACCATATCATGATTATTAACATGCATTTTTGGGGAGGGCAGGATTTCATACCTTTGCAAATAGCCCATTACATCATGTTCTGTGATAGGAAGGTCCCAAATTTGTATTATTATGACAATTTACCAAAAAAATTGCTGACAAAAAAAAACACATTTACTTAAACCAAAGTACAAAAATGTTAAGAGTGTCCCCTCACTTCCCACATTATAAATAAAAAATTGAAATAAAGCTTCTTAATAAAATTTATCAGAATTTATTCCTTTTTTTTAATTGAACAATTGATTTATTAATTTTCTTTTAATTTAACAACTAACTAATACATCTTCAGTAAATTATAGACCCTCAAAACTATACTATAATGGTACAGATTCCCAAAGGAAGGAACAAGGTGGTTGCATCTGATTATAATCAGATTTGGGATCTTCATATAGGATGCTATGGATAAAATGATTTAACTTTAATCCAAAATGAATTCATTTCAAATAGAATAATTTAATATTTAATATAGACATAATTTAGACTAAATCATTCAATCTTCACCTTTATTAATCATTCCGTTATACTCAGAATTCAAATTTGGGGTAGTTTTTACAATTAACCCTCTTCAGGGGGGTTTCCATCAATTCTACAGTAATAGCAATATTCAATATAATCTCAATATATTTTTAAAATTTATTTCAACCAAGTTATTAGGATATAAATAAATATAATATGTGTGTGTGTGATTTTATGTATTTACCTTTATTTTGTTTCTTAAAATCAATAAATAAATTAAATAAATTAGAAACTTCTTTAAATTTAAAATAAACTTTAACAATATTTATTAACGGATAACAATTCAAATTTATTTAATATAACAAAAAAAAATTATCATCTCTACTATTTCATAATATTAAATAATTAATACATTCTCATATTCCCATAGTAGATATGTATCTCATAACAGAAACAGATTCTAATAATTTATAACATAATAAACAAACTTATAATTCACAAAAAAAAAATTATAAAAATGCTAAAAATAGTTAATCTTGATTTAATTCATATACAAACAAATAGTAATATATTATACAATCTGTATTAGAGAATTCCGACTTCATAAGATCATTCCTATGTATAATCATCATTAAAAAAATATAAAATCTTTCATACAAGATATTAGTCATTTATGCAATTAACAACAAACAAACATTATCGTATTAATTAAATTAGTAACAACAAAGTTCTATCATGTTATGAATAAATCTAATATAAAGAATGGTAAAATCTTACCTTCATATTAAGTTTACTTTTATACCTCAGTTCATACCTCAGTCAAGTCGTTTTCATAGAATACCTAAATTTTATTAAATATCTAAGAAAAAAATATTTGATTTCATGATCTTCTATTCCTCTTCATTTAGTCTTTCTTAAATGAATTATTTCAATGGCAAACAGATTTTAGTAACAAAGGAAATAAAATTAAATATTTTTAAATGACAATTCACAAAGATAATATGTTGTAATAAAAGTTCATATTATTTTCTTATTCATTTCCATATTTCTGAAGTAATGTTCATTAAGAATAAAGTTCTTTATTTCTTGGTCATTCATCATTGCAGAGGCAATCAAGATATCCAGTTGATCCAAAACATTCTTCTTGCATGATGTTGACATCTTCCACAAATGATTCCACTACCAATTGGAGTTTCATTTAAATTGTATAGATGAAATTTATATATCTTTAGGCATTTCAGTAAGAATAAGTAATTACATTTATCTTCGGTTAAAATGATAGCATTATATCCTATGACAAGTGGTGTTTACTCACTATGTATTTTTGTATAGGTATAATCTTCTTAGATTAATTTTAGTTTAAGTATATAAATGTTCTCTGAAAAAATTTATCTGTTACAGAATTCGAAATTAGAACAATTTTATAAGCTTTTCTAATTAATAAAACATAATTTCATCTTGAAAATATGAATAATATTGATAAAGAGTAATTTATTTACTCTTCTATTTGAGTGATATTAGAATTTGTTTTCTAATAAAACTTTTATCAATAAGCAAATCATTCAAATTATTAATCTATCTTTTAAAAGTATTCTATACTCGAACATAGTAAAATTATTGTACGTAGTGGCTAGTACATAGGCAAAAGATAGAATTTCTTAATAAATTATCTAATTTGTTATTTATAGTAGAATCAACTTCCAGTAGCATTTACTGCATATAATTTGGTTTTCATGATTTTTACATTCTACAAGTGTTAATTATATTAATAATCAATAATTTAATTTAATTTCCTTTGTATTAGTTGCTAGGCTGTGACTTGATCTTGAGGTTATCTTTATGTCAACATCTTGGTTAATGAATTTTATTAGTTTAAACAATAGTTTTATATAAATGAATGAAAAATAATTATTTTCAATTGTTGTAAATTTATTAAAATAATGTATATACTAATAATATTTTTATGTGATAGTTTTACATACACTCACATTTCCCCTCAACTTAAGAAATTAAAATAAATTGATTTTTTTTTAATTCTTAATATCTTTTATTTAATGTGTAGGTGAAAGTTTTATGTATTCTTACAGCCATATTTTATATCTCCCCTAGACTTAAGATTTTAATTTTTAATGTTAAAATATTTGTAATTATTATTACTGTTTATTATAAGATTAGTTAAATTTGACTTAGCAAATTTTTTATTTAATAGTGTTTCAGATATGGTGGATATAATATAACTAATATTGTTTAAGTTATACATTGGACATAATATCATTTCTATAACCTCATCATTTATCTTAACTATTTTATTTTTAAAATCAACCATACATTTGTGTACATGTAGGAAGTCTACTCCCAATATAACTTCATGAATGAGGCCACTTAATATTAAAAAGACATGATAAATATATGCTTTGTTAATGGTCAGTTTGACCCAGATTTGTTTTTGAATTAATTTTGCCTTTTTATTATTAGCCATGGTAAATCTGTACAGATTTTAGTAGTAGGGTTTTAATATTTGGAATTTTATCCATCACCCTTCTATGAAATCCATCAGAAATTACAGAGATTTGGCTACCACTACAAGGCTTTAATTTGAAAATCTTCAAACATTATTTTTATCATTGGACAATTTTGTACAGCATAATTGGGTTCTTTATCTTCCTCTGAACATATTATGCTGATGATATGTCTAGTTAATAATTTATTTTTGTTCCATTTTTTTATTATGGGTCTTTGAGGAGAGAAACTATTTCCTAAGACCCCTTTTAATTTAGTTTCTTTTCTACTTTGGGTACATCTTTATCATACCCATTTTTAAATTTGCATCATGCACTAGTACATGCTATACTGTTGGTGTTTGGGGTTTCATGTATATCGGTACTCATTTTATCTTTACATTATCATTACTATTTATTGTTTTCATTTGGGATGACTAAAACTTTTATGGTTCTTTCTTCTTTTATAACTGATAGTATTTATTTGCATAACTTTCTTCTTCTTTTCCAAGTACTTTTGATTCATATTCTGATTATTGCAATCTATGTTACTTAACAGATCTGCAATCTGTTCGATGTTTGTATATTAGTAAATAATAAAGATTGCTCAATTTTTAATGGCAAATTGTGTTTTACAATTCGTATTATTTGATTTTGGCTAAAGTGATAAGTATCGAGAGTTTTTAATTGGGCTACTTGTCTTTGAAAGAATGTAGTAAGTGTTTCACCATGTGTGTTTTTATATTTTTCTTGAAGAATTTGGTACAATAATGCCTCTTGATGATCATTATTTCAGCAATGATATTCTTCAAAGGTTTTAGGTACTTGGAATAATGATTCCCACCAAGATAAAGCATTCCCTTGTAAATGGCTATATGCCACTATTAATTTTTCACCTTCTGTTAGATTATTATTAACAGAAAAATATAAATTTAAACTTTTTAAGTGTTCTCTATTGGAGCTTCATTTGTAAAACCTTGAATTTTTTTAATTTCACAAATTGATTTATTGTGTTATCTTGGATGGTATGATTGGAATTATTAATATTTTATTTTTAAATATTAACAGGTGATTTGATATTATTATGGGTTACATATTCTTCTATGGAGTAAATAACGTTTTCATTGTTTTGTTCCATTTGTATCACTTCCATCTCATTTCTATTTTATCCTGTTATCCCTTTTTATTTTGATTTTCCTCCATTCTATTAATAGCTTACATTATATTATTTAATTTATGTGAAGTGGTATCTTCTTCCACATTAGATACTTTAATCCTTTTAAGAGCTTGTGTGTGTTTTTCTACCATTATTTGTCTTTCCTTATCATATTCATTTTTTAAATCTTTTATAATTTGTTCTATTGCAGTATTTTTATTTTCTATTTGGTTCAATATACTTGATTGATTGTCAAATAATATTTTAATATTATTTTTATTTTGTTTTACATCTGCATCTATCAAGTTTTGTTTCAATCTAAGACATTGAAAATCAATTTTTTATATATTGAATTTTTTTTCTTGGTTATTTATTTGAATTTTTTGTTCTCTTTTATGGTTACTAATTTCTACATGGACGTCTTTTATTTTATCATCTATATATTTTTCAATTTCTTCTTGAATTTTGTATATCTCACTTTGAAGATTATTATGTATACTTTTCATTTCTAAGTTTACTTTCCATTTTATTATCTATTTTTATTTCAAATTCAATAAATCTCTTTTGACAATTAATGTCTTTTTCTTCAATAACTTTTTGAATTTTTCATATTTTATTATTTATGTTAGTTTGTATTTGTGATACCTCATCTTTTAAATCTATTTTTATACTATTTAATTTTTTTGATAATTCATCAGACATATCTGCTTTCAAATTTTCCATCTTAACATTCATATTTTCCATCTTGGCATTCACATTTTCCATCTTTGTATTACTCATTCTTGTGCTTTTCGTCATTTGTTGCATCATTATCATCATACAATTTAATGATGAATCATTATCATTTGCTTCCTTTTCTATAAGTTTATCTAGAGTATTATTGGTTTCTGGTATGTGGACATTTATTATTGAAGCCCCCCCCAGATAGACCTATATTTTCTTCCTCATTTATACTACTTATAATATTATCCCCTATATCTTGTCTAACTATTTCATTTTGCATATTCATTTCTTTTTCCATATTATTATCAGTTTTAAGATAAAATATTCTAGATTGACTTCTCATAATCATAAATTTAGTTTTATTTTAATTATAACTTTACTTATTCTCTATTAAATAAGTGATTATTTGTCATAGGATTTCATGGTATGTCTTTTCCTTTTCATGTAATTTTAACTTTTCCTACCTTTTATACGTTATGACTTTAATGCCTATTTTTAAAATTATGTTTTTAAGTGACTGACTCATCTATTTAAATTTAAATTATTTAATTTCAAAGTATCTATTTATTTTATCATTCATCATTTTATGATTATTATCATTATAATATCCTTTGATAATTGAGATTATTCATCGTTATTATATTCCGTAAAAAAAAATTTAAAAAAATAATTTTGAACTATGGATATAATTAATGGTAAATTATGGTTTCAGGTCCATAAAGCTTGGGCACCACATGTAACAGTACAGATTCCCTAAGAAAAGAACAAGATGGTCGCATCTCACTATAATCAGATTTGGGGTCTTCTTATAGGATGTTATGGATAAAATGATTTAACTTTAATCCAAAATTGAATTCATTTCAAATAGAATAATTTAATTTCACAATTTAGATTAAATCATTCAATCTTCACCTTTATTAATCATTCTGTTATGCTCAGAATTCAAACTCGGGGTAGTTTTTACAATTAACCCTCTTCAGGAGTTTCCATAAATTCTACAGCAACAGCAATATTCAATATAATCTCAATATATTTTTTAAATTTTATTTCTGCCAAGTTATTAGGATATAAAATAAATATAATGTGTGTGTGTGTGTGGATATATGTATTTAACTTTATTTTGTTTCGTAAAATGCATAAATAAATTAAATAAATTAGAAACTTCTGTAAATTTAAAATAAACTTTAACAATATTTATTAATGAATAACAATTCAAATTTATTTAATATAACAAAAAAAAATTATCATCTCTACTATTTCATTTTGTCTGAGTAAACAAAGTTTTGTCATGTCATGAATAAATGCAATATGAAGAATAGTAAAATCTTACCTTCATATTAAGGTTACTTTTATACCTCAGTTCATATCTCGGTTCGTACCTCAGTCAAGTCACTTTCATAGAATGCCTAAATTTTATTAAATATCTAACAAAAAATATTTGATTTCACGATCTTCTATCCTCTTTATTTAGTCTTTCATAAATGAATTATTCCAATGTTCAACAGATTTTAGTAACAAAGGAAATAAAATTTAATATTTTTAAATAATTCACGAAGCTAATATCTTATAATAAAAGTTCATATTATTGTCCTATTCATTTCCATATTTATGAAGTAATGTTCATTAAGAATGAAGTTCTTTATTCCTGGATCATTCATCATTGCAGGGGCAATTAAGATATCCATTTGATCCAAAACATTCATCTTGCATGATGTTGACATCTTCTTCCACAAATGATTCCACTACCAATTGGAATTTCATTTAAATTGTATAGATGAAATTTATATATCTTTAGGCATTTCAGTAGGAATAAGTAATTACATTTATCTTTGGTTAAAACAATAGTATTATATCCTATGACAAGTGGTGTTTACTCACTATGCATTTTTCTATAGGTATAATCTTCTTAAATTAATTTTGCTTTAAGTATATGAATGTTCTCTGAAGAAATTTATCTGTTTCAGAATTCCAAATTAGAATGATTTTATAAGCTTTTCTAATTAATAAAACATATATAATTTCATAATGAAAATATGAATAATATTGATAAAGAGTAATTTATTTACTCTTCTATTTGAAGAATATTAGAATTTTTTTTCTAATAAAACTTTTATTAATAAATAAACGTTCAAATTATTAATCTATCTTTTAAAAGTATTCTATATTCAAACACAGTAAAATTATTGTACATAGTGGCTAATACATCATCAAAAGATAGAATTCATTAATAAATTATCTAATTTGGTATTTATAGTCAAATGAATTTCCGGTTGCATGTACTGCATATATCATTTGGTTTTTATGATTTTTACATTCTACAATTGTTAATTATATTAATAATCAATAATATAATTTAATTTAATTTTCTTTGTATTAGTTGCTAGGCTGCAATTTGACCTTGAAGTTATTTCTATGTCAATGTCTTGGTTAATGAATTTTATTAGTTTAAACAATAGTTTTATACAAATGAATGAAAAATAATTGTTTTAAATTGTTTTAATTTTATTGAAACAACTATATATAAAAAAGAAATAATGTATTTACTAGTCATATATACTTAAGTGATAGTTTTGCATATTCTCACAATACATTTATCAAAAATACAGGATGCCATCTTGGTTTACAGGAATACTCACAAGTATTGAATTATACATGACTTTCGCATATGTTTCAAGAACAGTTAGCTTTATCTGACATTAGAGTCATCTATTGTGAGCTTAAATAATTAATGGACACCATCTGTTATGTTCGACCTTTAAATTCTAACTTTCATGACAAAGATAAAAGCTAGAAACCAGTTTGGAGATAGAATTTATAGCACTGGTGTTTAATGATTATCCAAGCTTCCAGTAGATGGCTCTAAAGTAGTTGAAGGTAATTACTCTTAGAAGTATAAAAAGATTCATAAAATTACAAATATGCGTTACTCAAAGGATAAATTTCTATGTATGCACATATGTTAATGTATAGACTTGTATTTTTTTTAAAAAAATAATGTACTTTTATGTATGCAAAATTAAAATATTTAAAATGTTAGTTTGTAGTAATTGTATTGATATATACATATCGAAAATGTGGGTTGTATGTACTTATATTCATGTTCTGCATTACAGAATTTCATATCATTCATAATTTTTTGCATTTTGTAGTACGTTTGATGAATGACTCAGTAAGTAAACAAAATGAAAAATACAATATTGTCAATTGTTAAAAAAAAAGTTAAGTAAACAAGCAACTTGTAAAATTTAAAACTATGTATAACGTTTACCATTTAAAATATATCTATTTTGGTCATAATTTTTAGTATATCCATAAAAAAAAAATTGTTATTCCCCCACTCCTTCTTTAATTAGCGATAGTTTACTGTTTGTGAAATTCATAGTCCACTTATTTTTAATAAATATATACGGTTATAATTATTTTTAGTAACAAAATATAAACAAAGCCACGATATACGTTACCATTTTTCAGGCAAATATATATGTAACATTCACTATAGTTTAGTATATAAAAACAGTTATTTGACACTAGATGTATATGTCTGCATATAATACAAAGCATTATTAGTAATAGTTTTCACAAGGCTGTAAACCTTAGCAATGAGCGTCTGAAAAAATCATCACTAGAGACCTCTGTAGGTCTTTAAAACACATGCTTACGCTATGAAGAAAAGAGGTCTCTAGTGATGATTTTTTCAGACGCTCATTGCTAAGGTTTACAGCCTTGTTAAAACTATTACTGAAATAATAGTGAGCGTTTAATAAAATTTATAATTACAAAGCATTATGTAAAAGCAATTTAGTTGCGAAACTAAATTTATTTTAGAATAAACCCCTATATATTACATATAGAAGTGCAGGTATGAAAAAGCCTGTACTGTAGAAAAAATTCATATATTAATATATAGTGCTTTATGGTCTGCCCATTCCTCGTATATGTATGTAAATGGATTATGTCCTGTACATGAGGGGTCAGATTGACTTGTGGTCAACATGGATAGGATGAGAAGGTTGATACTAAGATGGGCTTTGAGCGTTCCATCTTCAGATTTTCAATGAAATGAACGGCTGAAGAGTTGTGGGGTGGAGTGGTTTGGAGCCTGTCCATTAAAGTATAAAGATTGGCTATCTTAATATAAGCTGAGTTTTGATTGTATATGTGTGTGGAGATGATAATCTGAACCAACTGACGATTGCTGGTTTAGCACGAAATATGTATCTTGGTGATTATTTATCTTTTAGACATGTATGTGATCATGTGTATCAGTGGTAGGAGATAGCATGGATGGTTGAGGGTCATGTGAAAGTCTGAGTTCAAACCCCTATATATTACATATAGAAGTTCAGGCATGAAACAGTCTGTACTGTAGAAGAAAAAAAATTCAATTTCAATATGTAACTATATTTTTGTGTGTCACAAGAAAATCGCGAATTTAAAAAAAGGGCAGAATTTAACCTTTTTCCTAATCCAGATTTTTATATGCTTTTAATTATAACCAAATATTTCACCCCATTATACTTTAAATGTTTTAAATTTTGACCCCCATATATTTCATTATTATATATTTGGTAATGAAAGATATCCAACTATTACTAAACTCTCCATATAATAGGGTCACTTAATGCAAACCTTCATAATCAATAGATGCAGGCAGGTTGTTCCATAAAATCCATATCTAGTGTTTACTCATCCTAAGTTGTAGGTGCAGTGTTCTCAAATCCAAGGCTCCTCACTGATGAAAGGCACACACTGGAAACTAGTCTGGAAATGTTGAATGAGTAGGTACTAGATATGGATTTTATGCACAAATCTTCCTGCATCCATTGATTATGAAGGCTTGCACTTGGTGGCCCTACAGTGTAAAGAGTTTAGTACTTTTATTAACAGCATGTGTAAGCATATGAAACGATGATCATATGATGTTTTGATAGTTTTACATCCAACTATTCTTAGTTCTTAGCCAGAAGAAACAGTTCCTGCTTAATAATATTTCTGAAAATCTTCACCACACCACTCTTACACAAGATACAAACTGGGTTTTTTTCACTTTTAATACCCTGCGGAGGGATCAACCATTTTTACATAAAATAAGGCCTGGTTTCTATTTGCTTTTAACACTCCACAAAGTGTTAAAAATGAATATAAACCAGTCCCTATCTTGCGTGAGAGTGGCATTTGAATATTACACTACATAAATATTATTCATTATTGGATAATCTCTAGTTTAACGAATGACTAATAAAAATTATGAATATACTTTAATTAGTACCTGTTTAATTCTGGATTGGTCAGGTGATTGATATTGTTTCTGGTGGTAAAAGCAAAAAAATACTATATTGTAATCTTCATCGCTGGTGTGAGTGGAGAGGGGATTATATTTTTATTACCATTGCATTTGTGTTCTATCTACAATTTTAGATACATTTTAAGTAAATTATAATAAAACTAAGCCTTACTGTATAAAAGATTCTTATAATAAAAGTAATTAAGATTCTGACAGTCTTCTGAAGATAATGACCCTGCTAAATACAGGATCATAGCTAGAATTTTTGAGCCCTATTCAACATTTCCAAAATGTTCCTTTTTAACCTTTGTAACATACCGAGCACATTTGACACATCAATTAAACTGTAGTAATTGCCTATATATATGAGCAATAATATAAAATATGTGAAGGAGATTGTAATCTAAGCCAAGTGATGAGTGCTGGTTCAGCATGAAATATGCATCTTGGGAGATCATACAACTTTTTCACATGTTTTTATTCATATGTTTATGATTACATCCTTCCACAAGATGTTAAAAGTGGATAGAAACCAGTTCCTACCTTGTGTGAGATTGGAGTATTGAAAATTACACTACCGAAATATTATTTCTTATTGAATAGCTTAATACTTTTTTGAATACATATAAAACAAGTTTTTTAAATTCTAGGAACCCATATGCACACTTTTGGATTTTCTAAATGATAATTCTATTCCTAATTTAACAATGAACAAATTAATATTTTTGAAGATTCATCTGATTAAGTAGCTACAATAGAACCTGGTTATATGAAATTTTTATACAATTATGAATACCTTAATTAGAAGAAAAGAGATAAGTTTTAGAAGTAGTCTTTTAGAAACATTGAGAAAATTTTGAAGAATTTTCTTTTATTCTCTCTTTTATTATTTCTCAAGTCTCTGTCCAATTTTCATATTTATTCAAATTATAAAACTTGCCGTTGAATTGTCAATAATTTGTTATTGTTTTTTTAATTAACTTTTATATCTGAATGAAAACATCGACATGGAATAATTTAAAACTGATACAGCATTTTAACTTCTTTTTAACTTAATGTTAATACTTTTATATCAGATTTTTAATAATATTAATGACTGAAGAGTTGGAGAGTGGAGAAGATTGAAACCGGTCCATTAAAGTTTAATGATTTGCTATCTTAATGTAAACTGAGCACTGATTATATATGTGTGGGGGAAATGATGATCTGGACCAACTGATGAGTTCTGGTTCAGCACAAAAAATGTATATTATAAATCATTTATCTTTTTCATATATGTGCCATCATGTGTATCAGTTATATAAGATGGAATGGATAGTTGAACAGAGTTTGAAAGTCTGTGTTCAAATCCCCTCTAATTACATCTAAAGTTTACTATATTCATTATACTTGTATTCAAATATTAATAATAATATAAGTAACAAATGAAGCATTTTAGTCCATTTACACCATAAAAGATTCAGAATTTGTGCCTAAAATCCAAAACACATCTTGAAATTAATCAATGATGCAAATCTAAACATTAATCCCCATCTTTGCATCTATGTGGTTAAATCATTGCGAAAGCACATGTAAATCTTTTTTACATTTACACAAATTTTTAAAAAAAGTTTTAAAGTGTGCCTATGATAGAGTTACTATCAATATAGGTGAGGTAGCTACCTCAGGCACCGAATTGGAATAGGACCATAATGAGCTATAGTTTTTATTAAATTAGTAATATAAAATATTTAAGTAAAATGTTAAAAAATATTTGAATCATTTTTAATGTAAAGAATAACTTTTTATTTAATTGTCTAATTTTTCATTCACTCTTAAAAATTTCCTGAATAATATTTTTTTTTTCATGTGTCAAATCATTGGCCGGGAAGAGAACCCGCAAACCCGGAACAACTGCTTGTAAGGCAGCTGCACCGACCACTCGACCACCAACGCTTGACAACTGGATAATACTTTAATTAATAAAAGTGTGCTCTAGCAAAAAAGATAAACAGAAAAATTTTTCAGTTATTTACTAACAATGATCCAAGATTGATTAGTTGCTATAAAAAAAAAAAAAGGCTACATGTAAAAATAATATAAATCCTATCAAGCTATTCCTGGAACAAAAGTCCAAAGAATGATTTGATAAATTAAGATTTTGTTTGTTTGTTTTTTTCTGTCATTTTTTTATTATATTTTAATTTGTTTTATTTTTTGTTATAGTATATACAAGTGCTTTAAAACCATGGGTCAAAAAGCTGGTAATGGCAAACAATAAAAAATAAATCAATGTAGGCTAAGTGCTTTCGATGTGTTATCCCTCATAATCATAGCCAAAATAGATTTTAAATCATTGTTGTGGTGTTGTTAAATGGTAATGTATTCAAATGCATATGTATATTAATCAACTTGTCCATTTTCTAGAGATAGTGAAGCATGTGTTGTGTCTATTAATAGCATTATTGTCATGGATGATAAAATATGCTTCTTTTATCTTTCTTTTGCAGAGCCTCAGTGCACACACTATTGGGTTGGAAGGTTCGAACCTATGACCGGCCTGCTTCTCATGTTCAAGAAATATTGAAATGTTGTCATTGTTCTTTTACGCTCTTCTGTATGTATACATGTACTGAGCAGTTCTATTATTGACAGTGGTCTTGGTTTCCCCATAGTATGTGGCGCTACATCTGACCAGAGGGTATGAAATGCTATATACAACATGGGGTGTTTGGGTTTGAGTCAATTTTGTCCGTATTATTGATGTCTGTTTGTATAGGGGGTGAAAGCCAACGTTAAATTCATTAGATAAAGTTTTTATAAGCTGCTTAGATACTTTGGGATGTAAGAGAGGGTGATTTGAGGTTTATCTTTAGTAGGGTTGTTAGCTGTTGATTTTTTATAAAATTGATCAATCTTCTTGATAATCAATCTGTAGCTAAAAATAACACGTAATAGGTCTCTGATGTAGCTTGAGATATTAGTCTTTCTATCAGCCTCGAACTTAACATAAATTTTGATTCCTAAATAAAAAATGGATTCAGACCTATGAATTTATGTGAAGTAGGCGAATGGATGAATCCTCTGACTTCGAGAGATTATATAAATTTTTGTGTGATGCATTTTTTTTTACTTAATGTATATTTTTTTCTATTATAATCGTTGCTTTGTATTATAGACCATTTTTATGATATAGTTTTTAAGACTTGCCATATGCCTTAAAATTGATTGATATTGATCTCTGTTAAAAAAATAAATAATTTAAACATTATTTTTTTAGTTTCTTCTCCCCCTAATAAATTTTAACATCAATATTTGTATAATTTTTAACTTTACAATCCTCAATGTGTGAAGTTATTTACAAATAAAATTATTCAACAATAATATTTAAAAATCAGTTTAATCAATCCAATAACTATATTTTCAATTATGATTGTCACGATTATTTGAAATTGTTTACTTTTAATAACATTTTAATGCTAATGCCAAACTTATTAAAAGTTCTAATTATTATTGGTAAAAATTAAGCCTATTTTAATTTATTGGTATTTTTATTGTACTGAGATTTCAGTTAAATCTTATTCAGATATGTAGTTACCAAGTTGCAAGGAATGGCAATGTCTATGAGCTCTTATAAGTGAGGGTTCATTAAGATAAAAATGTATTTTTACATTTCATGGGCTTTTTAAAAATATATTTTTGAAATATTAGCGCATTGAAATTGTAATTATTATTCAACAATAAAATTTATCAATTTTTAAAAATTCATAATAAAAAGTAATATTATAGAATACAATCACTAATTTTTTCTACTGGGTTTTGAACGTTCCATCATCAGATTTTCAATGAAATGGATGGCCAAAGAGTTGTGGGTTGGAGTAATTTGAAACCTGTCCATTAAAATATAAATATTGGCTATCTTAATATAAAGCTGAGCACTGATTGTATGTATGTGTGGAGATAGTAATCTGGACCAACTGATGATTGCTGGTTTAGCATGAAATACATATATTGGTGACTATTTATCTTTTCAACATGTGTGTGATCAGGTGGATCAGCAATATGAGATGGCATGGAGAGTTGAGGGTCATGTGAAAGTCTGAGTTTAAATCCTTTATATATTAATTATTTATACAAATCTCATTAAACAGTGAAAATGTGCTGCTCAATTTTTGTGATATTACTGTGCAAAATGTATTGGTGGCTGATATCTGCCAAACTATAAGCAATGAATTTGCTAATGCATCATATCTGACATAAACTGACAATATAATTGATAATAATAAAACACTTTCAGGGTGCAATTAAATATTAGTGAAGACTGAGTATATACTTGTTTATTTAAATTTTTTCTGATTACTTATAGTCATAACAAAACATTGTGCTTATATTATTGATAAATATTAAAACATAAAAGTTAGTTTTCATTAGCTTCTGATCTAGATAAAGTGTTTTCTAATTAAGTAATTATAAATGGCTAACTCCACACATTAAATATTTCCATCTAAAACAGCTATTAAAAATATAAAATTATAAAATCTTTTTTGTCAATAATAAATGTGAATTTGTTGAGAAATATTACATGGGAATAAAAATATTGACTGGGGATATACTTGTTTATTTTTTTCCTGACTACTTATAAACATAACAAAACATTGTGTTTATTATACTACTGATAAATATTAAAACATAAAAGTTTGCTTTCATTAGCTACTGTTCTAGATAACATGTTTTTCTATAAACATAACAAAACATTGTGTTTATTATACTACTGATAAATATTAAAACATAAAAGTTTGCTTTCATTAGCTACTGTTCTAGGTAACATGTTTTCTAATTAAGTAATTATAAATGGATAACTTCAGCTTTAAACTAATCATCATCATCATCATCAACCATTATCAATCCATTGCAGGATGAAGGTCTCTCCAAGTTTAATCCATCTTCTCCGATCTTTAGCTTCTCTTCTCCACAACACCCCTGCACATTTTCTTATTTCATCCATCCATCTCACATGTGGTCTCTTTCTGGGTCTTTTACAATCTCTTGGAATCCAGTTTAAAATTTCAATTGTCCATCTATTATCATCTCTTCTAGCAATATGTCCAGCCCAACTCCATTTCAATCTTTTAATTTTTTCAATAAGGTCAGTAACACCTGTTTGTTGTCTTACCCATACATTGCGTTTTCGATCTCTTCTTGTTACTCCCAACATATATCTCTCCATACTCCTTTGACTGGTCTGAAGTCTCTGTATTGCTCTTCTATTAAGTGTCCAAGTCTCAGATCCATAAGTAAGAACTGGTAAAACACATTTGTTAAAAACCATCCTTTTCAAACACATAGGCATATTTCCTTTTAGTATCAAGTTATTTCTACCAAAAGCACTCCAACCAAGTTTAATTCTATGATTAATTTCCTCCATTATGTTTCCATCTGCATTAATAATCTGACCAAGGTATTTGTAACTATTAACTTCTTCTAATTCTTCATAATCAATCTTTATTTTCATATTTTGAGCAAATCGATTAAACATTACTTTAGTCTTTTTAACATTTATCTTTAGTCCTACTTTTCTACTTTCATCTGCTAACTCTTGCAACATTTCCTGCAGCTCTGAAGCATTATTTGCAAAAACAACTACATCATCTGCAAAATCTAAATGACTTAAATACTCTCCATTTACTTTCACTCCTTTAGTTTCCCATTTTAATCCACAAAATACTTCTTGCAGCACTGCTGTAAAGAGTTTTGGAGATATGGAGTCACCTTGTCTTACACCTTTCTCAATGTTGATTTTTCCAGTATCATTATGTAATCTAATTGTTGCTGTTGCATTTTTATAAATATTCTTTAAAATATGACAATATCCTGGATCTATACCTTGATGATCCAATGCTTTAATCACTGAAGAAATGTGTATAGAATCGAATGCCTTTTCATAATCTACAAATCCAAAACATAATGACAACTCATATTCGTTTGTCCTTTCTATGACTTCTCTCAATACCTGGATATGATCTATTGTACTAAAACCACTTTTAAATCCAGCTTGTTCTCTTGGTTGGTGGAAATCCAAAGTTCTCTGCAGACGAGTTGTAATTATCTTGGTAAAAATTTTATATAAAACTGATAAAAGGCTGATAGGTCTGTAATTTCTAATATCTTCTTTATCACCTTTTTTAAATATTAATATTATTACTGCATTCTTCCAATCATCCGGTACATCTTTATCATTTAGACATTTAGTATATAACTTTGCAAAAATTGTTTCTATTTCTTCACCTGCTACTTTTAATATATCAATTATAATTCCATCATTTCCTGGAGCCTTTCCTTTCTTCATACACTTAATTGCATGTCTCACTTCTTCATTTAAAATTCTGGGTAATTCGGAAGATGTAATAGATATAGGAGGTATTTGTTCTTTATTACTATATAATTCTTGATAAAAATCTTCTACCAATTTCATGATGTCATCTCTCTTTTTAGTAATAATTCCATCTTTTTTTCTTATTGCAGATATAAATTTCCTACCAATACCAAAATGTTGTTTAACATTTTTGAGACTTTTATTTTCTTCTACAGCTTTCCTTGCTATTTCACAGTTATACTTTCTTATATCATTTTCAACTCTTTTCCGTACCATTTTACAAAATTCGAGATATTCAATTCTTTTTAATACATCATTTTTGTATGTCTTCATATTCCTTCTTTTCTTCATAAATTCTCTAGTCTCAGTAGAAATTTTATTAGTCAATTGCTGCTTTTTTCTACCAGCTATGTTTGTTGCAGTTTTTAAAAGTGTATCAGTTATTTTCATATTAATTTTATTCAAATCTGAAACATGTTCAAAATCTCCTAGCACTTGAAACCTATTTGTAAGTTCTAATTTAAATTCATTAGAATGTTTCTGAAGATTAGGAATATCAACTGTAAATATTGTTTTTCTTAATAATTTTTGTCTCTCTAGTTTTACATTAACATGTAACTTACACCTTACTAATCGATGATCACTTCCTGTGTTAAATTTATTAAGAACATTACAATCTTGAAATATGTATTTTCTGTTAGTCAAAATATAATCCAATTCTGCTGTACCTTCATTTGGATGCTTCCATGTCCATTTCCTTTTAATATTTTTCTCAAAAAATGAATTCATAATATAAAGTTTTTCTTTTTCTGCAAACTCCACAAGTCTATGTCCTCTCTCATTTCTATTACCATAACCAAAATTACCTACAGCAATTTCATCTTTCATTTGTCTACCAATTCTAGCATTAAAGTCTCCCATAACAATTTTAAAATGTTGTTTACTCTGATCAAAAGCCTTTTGTCCATCCATATAAAAATCTTCTACTACTTCATCACTATGAGAACTTGTTGGGGCATAAACCTGAATTATCTGCATTTGGTATCTGCTATTAAGTTGTATAACTAATCTTGCCACTCTGTCCGATACACCATCAATCTCCACAATATTGTTCTTCCACTTTTTATTTATAATGAATCCTACTCCACTTGTATTTCCAATATGTGTGCCTTTATAATAGAGTATATGTCCACTTTTTAAATCAATTGTTTCTTCTCCTTTTCTTCTAACTTCACAAAGTCCAATAATGTCCCATTTAATATAAGACAGTTCTTCTTCTAATTCTTGCAATCTTCCTTCACTTGAAAGTGATCTGCAGTTGTAAGTACCTAAATAAAAAGTCGTCATCAAATGGCAGCCTGGGTCCGCAATCAGGGGATTCTTAGCACCCTCCGCCTTCGGCCACCAACCGCTGCCTTGGTTGGTGACTTTACAGCTTCCTGGGAATAAGGGCCATGCTTTATTTTTGTCTGTCATAATTGTATATATGTATTGGAAAAATATTTATCATTTTCACAAACATTCATTCTGCCTTATCAGGCACTGAGAAGAAAGACCATGGTGTTTCTTGATCTTAAACTCAGAGGTAAAAAGCCAATAAACTCACCATGCTGGCTAATGCGTGTTGGTGAGCAGCCCATCCATGTTCGTATACTACATGAATAATCACATAGTAATAACAGCTGCAACGACAAGAACGTATGGAGTGGACATTAGGAATTTGCCCTGCTCGGTTCCTTTAAGGCCTCCAAGAGGAATCAAAGGGTCTCCTTTCAGTTAATAGCAAACTCCTTTCTGCAGCCTTTAAACTAATATTTCCATCTAAAACTTTAAAAATATTTGTCTTGCGTTGTTAGCCGAGAGGTATCGCAGCCGCCATGCAAGCGAGTAGTTGGTTGCAGACGGGTGTGGGTTCGCGTCCTGGCAGATGCTATGACATATGAAAAAACATTAAAAATATAAAATCTTTTTATTTTGTTAATAATAAATGTGAATTTGTTGAGAAATAATGCATGGAAATAAAAATACTGTATTTGGACGAAGAGTATAATGAATTTTATTAAATGGATAAATGAATAATACAAGTAATGTTTTATCAATCAGATTTACCAAATTGAAAAAAAAAAAGTTTATTAAACCCATTGTTCTGAACTGATGTAAAACAGCTGAATTTCATTACTGCTTTAGACTCACTTTTTTGTAGTTATGCCACTATTGTTATTGTTTTTAAAAAGATTGGATTCTAATTTTAAATAGAATTTTTTTCCATTAACAAGTTAGAAAATCTCAAGTATAATGTTTAACTTAATTAAACAAAAATACATCACATGATCACCATTCTTTATGCTTACATAAGCTGTTTCACAGAAGTAAAACTCTCCATACAGTAGTGCAACTCAGTGCAAGCCAGAGTATTCAATGGATGCAGGAAGGTTTGTGCATAAAATCTCCATCTAGTGCCTATTCATCTAATATCTCCAGACTATTTTGTAGCATTTTGCATTAGATCCTAAGATCTAGATGCAGTGCTCTCAGAGCCAAGGTGCCTCACTGATGAAAGTCACAAGCTAGAAATTAGTCTGGGGATATTAGATGAGTAGGCACTAGATGGAAATTTTATGCACAAACCTTCCTGCATCCATTCATTAATCTGGCTTGCACTGAATGATTGCTACTGTATGGAGAGTTTTGCCTCTGTGTAAATAGAAATACTTTACAATTAATTTACTTAAGTTTGGTAATTTGTTTTGAACTCTGGAAAAAAAAAACTTTTATCTACTATTATGGACATAAATGAAATTCTTTTTTTTTTTCCAAAAATTTATTACTATACTTTAATTTTTCTAACAAGAAATGTTTGATACTTAATAATTAATTCTTTAAACTCTTTTATTAACACATTTTTGACAGTCCCTAGCAACCATTTATTTTATAGTTCTAACTTTTTATTTTAACAAATTAAATTTAATCCGCATTATATTCCCATAATTTTTAAATTATATCTTTAGAAATGTAGGTTTACAAATGAAAATCATTCTTGAAAATAATATTCCAACTTTATAAAGATTCACTCTCTCAGATATAAATACTTTGGACTGGCTTGGATATATAGAAAGATGAGAGTGGGAACCACTCTTTTCTTGTTAAATTCTCTGTCCCAGTGCTTAAGATCTGATTGGTTACTAATAGTCACAAGCACTTGAGAAGTTTGCACTCTCTCAATTTAATTGTAAATATATAAAAAGAAAAAACATAAATATACTTTTATTATTTCATGATCACTAAACATCACATGATCACAATTCTTTATGCTTTCACAAGATGTTTACACAGAGGCTAAACTCTCCATACAGTAGTGCCACCCAGTGCAAGCCAGAATAATCAATGAATGGAAGAAGGGTTTGTGCATAAGATCCCTATCTAGTGCCTACTCATCCAAAATCCCTGAACTAGTGTCTAGCTTGTGGCTTTCATCAGTGAGAAGCCTGAGATCCGAGTATGAATCCTGAACTGAGTTCAGATCTATATGACTATACAAGCTAATGAGAGTGAACTGAAAACATTATTGTGTTTTCACTTTGAACTCAAAGCTTTATAGTTACTTAATATGGTAAAATGTGGCTGATGGAGGGTTACATTAAATCCTAAGATCTGAGTGCAATGCTCTCAGATATAAGACTCCTCACTGATGAAAGCTACAAACCAGAAACTAATCTAAGGATATTGGATGAGTAGGAACTAGATAGGGATTTTTTGCATAAACCTTCTTGCATCCATTGATTACTCTGGCTTGCATCGAGTGGTGCTGCTGTATGGAGAGTTTAGCCTTTGTGTATTTCATGATCGCTGATAAAAAAAAGTATTACGTATAAAATAAAATTTATTTCATTTCTAAAACACAAACAAATTTTTATCAAGCACACACAAACAGTGGGGTTATATTTTTAATTTTAAGATTCCATTTGTAATTATTAAAAAATAACTGCTATAGCAATTTGAAGCTCTTCCTTTTTTAGCCATGATAACTTCCTGTCATTACATTTCTCTTTTAAAAATTAATATTTTTAAATAAAATCTTTTTCTAATCTTAACATTTTTGTCAAAAAATAAATAAATCACAAATATTTTGCAAAAAATATTGCATTAATATATAAATAAACTGGAAATTATCGAATTTTTTATTTTTATGATATAAACAAAGATTGCTGGTTTAGCATGAAATACGTATATTGGTGATTATTTATCTTTTCAACATGTGTGTGATCAGGTGGGTCAGCAATATGAGATGGCACTGAGAGTGGTGGGTCGTGTGTATTGCTGGTTTAGCATGAAATACGTATATTGGTGATTATTTATCTTTTCAACATGTGTGTGATCAGGTGGGTCCGCAATATGAGATGGCACTGAGAGTGGTGGGTCGTGTAAAAGTCTGAGTTCGAACCCACCATATATTACATATATAAATGCAGCTTTACCCCTGTACAATGTATTAACTGATATAAACAAAGGTAAAACTTTTGCAAAAGCTCTTTCAAGTGGCCTGACTACTTTTAGAAAAAAATAATTAGCCAATCATGAATACTTTGACATCTTTTTATTGTTTCTCTCATGATGGTAATATCTTGTGATGTTTTTGAATAAATTAATCAGTTTACATTTTAATTTCAGGTTTTTACATTAAATGAATCCAAAACTGTCGTATGTACAGATACTACAAGAGAATGAATTTAAGCAGAGATAATCAAAACGCTGTTACACTGCATTGCAGAAATGCTAAAAACAGGAAAACAGTTAAACAAAATATGTATAACAGTTAACATTAATTTTAAACAAATGAAATAGTGAAGAATGTAGAAGTCTTTATAACATGGATAAACCTATCTGGTGAAATTTGGATTCTAATAGGGCTATAAATCTTCTTATATATTCCATTTTCTACTACAAGGGATACATATGAAGTTGAAAACAATATCAAAGCTGAAAATTTAAATTTTTTTTTTATTTCTTAACAAATTATCTTAACAGTTTATCATAGTTTCTATACTAATGTGATTTAAAGGTTTTTAGCATTTTTTTTTTCCATATGTCAAATCATTGGCCAGAAAGCAAACCCATGACAACTGGCTGCAAGCAACTGCTTTCTTGCATGGCAGGTTTTTAGCATTTAAAGACACAGAGATGAATTTATGGCATACAGTTATTTTATCCTAAGGCTGTATTAGTTAATGTAACTGTTCACCTAAAATGTGCCGTCTCACATTGGCTGTAAAATAGCTTTATGTAATTATACAAACTCAGTCATATTTATTTAAATATATGTTTAGTTAGTTTGTGCATATGTATATGGTGTTATGCATGCTCATTGCATTCATGCATGTTGAATTTTGTGTACATGCAGTACATGTGTGTATATAGACACATATATATGTTTAACTTAATACATATATACGTAGGGTGTATATGTATAATCATGTTCACCTTCCTATACATGTATACATAACATGTGTGTATACACACTTGTTTACATTATACACACACATGTCTGTACAATGTGAGTGTATAGTATTTGGGTGTGTATATAGTAAAGGAAATATTCTAATAATAATTTTTTTTTAAAAAAATGAAAATAATTAATAATAACTGTTCTGAATAGTTTACAGATTCAGATATTGTCTCATAAATAGAATATGTTATTTTAGCAAGCCAAAATTATAATGAATAATATAAAATAATAGACTGTTCATCATACTAGACAATTAACACCATAAATGAAATGCCTATCAGTAAGTATTTCAGATTAGGTAATCAACTGAGCAGGGCTAGTTGGCCTGAAAATGCATCACATATTTGGGCAATATCATGTAATAAATATAATTATAAATGAAGTGTTTTTCTCCACTTATGTATTACATATTTGGATAATGTAGATATACTGTGTGAATGTCTTATTCAGGAAATTTAAATATATAACTAATAAATAAGTAAGTTGATCATAAACGACTTTATAATATTTTATATCTACATGTATAATGGACTCATATATTTGTAAAAGAGTGCCAATAATCCATAAAGAATATTCTTGTTTGGCAAAAAAGATAAAATAATGTTTTACTTGATAGTGAGATATAACATGGGATGTAATACAGGATAAGATAAAATAGTTTTATGATGATAGTATGAATTATAATGATTCATGCAATAGTAAATCAAAACACCTAGATTAATAGCAGCAATATAAATTCATTAAGATAAACATTAATTTATTTATGGTGATTAAAATAAAGAATAATTTATAATAGCAATTAACACAATATAATATACATTTATAATTCACTCTCATTTTAGTATAATTAGATATATTAATTTGTAATTAAAATTATAACTGCATATAATCAAGAAAGTGTTAACTATAGATTTTCTTTTGTACAAATAAAATAAATATATATGAAAAAAATATAATACTATTATGTTTTAAAAATATAAAAATCAAGTAACATTTTATAAAGTTATTTATAATTCAAACTAACTTATGCAAATACTATTTATGTTTTTATTAATCTTTTACTTTACTTGATTATTATTTAAATTATTGAATGACAAACCTAGACTGCATTGTAATTAATACCATTAAATTAGAAGAAAGATTTTATAAACATTTATAAATATTACTATTATACCTTTTTTAACTGTTAGTAATAAGTAAGATTTTTCTCTGAGCATCTGTTACTATTAGTATATATAAAACCTCAATTTAACTTTTTTATATTGCATTTCCTTTGGCATCTTCATGCTATCACATATATATAGAGATCCATAGACATTTTAATCCTTAAATGTTATCCAATTATTTTTTCTTTGTTGATATTACAGTCCAAATAGATTTAGTAATCTTATATTCATGGAAATCAGCATAGGGTTCCAAAGTTCTCTACTCACAATACATTTTCTTTACTGCAAGTCCAGAATTTATTTATAAAATAAGATAAGATTAAAACAAAATTTTTTAAAGGAAAGAAAGTATGTATTCTTTCTTCAGAAATCATTTCTGTCTCTATAGTAATACAAACAATACAGTCTATATCTTTAAACTCTAGTTTTGAACATGTGATTTCTTTCTTCTAATTTTAATAAAGCATTGTTGTCATCTGATATAATTTAATAAAATATTTTTAATGTTAAATAAATGATTCATTTATTACAGATGTATTCAAAATAAATAAACATTTTTATTAAACAGATGACTTTGAATTGTTTTCTTTATTTAGATATTTATAAACTATAGAAAAATGACAAATGAAGATATGTACACACCACAATATACATATTCATGCATATTTCACTCCATGTATACATGTGGTGGATGTGTCATCAGTACTTTGTAACAGACAAATCTTATCAATATTTATTTGCAAAACCTATTCACAAGCTTTTACTTTTTCCTAAAATGTAGCTTTAGACATAAGATACATTAATTGCGGATTTTTAAAAAAACATCATTAACTCTACATAAATAAAATATCACATTCTTTTGTCTTTTTTAAATTGTGTATTTAGATTTCAATAGTCGTTCATTCTTGTGATGACTGAATCGGTCAGTATCATTCAAAGACATTCTCTTCATTGTTTCCAAGCATAACAACCTTTCAATAAATTAGATATCTGGTTGGTCATTTCAATTGAAAGTATAATCTCATTTATTTCTTTTTGTCATTTTTTCTCCATAATTAAAACATTTTTATTTTTCCTATTTTATTTTTTTATTACTCAACATTTTTATGCCTAAATACTAATAATGTGAATGATAATGGAATAGATGAAAGTGTCTTTCCAACTTAATCATATTATATAGTAATATAAATATGGAGCTGATCATCATCAATTTATTATGAATTTATATTTGGAAGGCTTTCATAGTATTATAGAACTAAATAATCATAATAATTCTATAAAAAAACAGAAAGTATGCTTGCAGTGTATTGTATTATTAATATATAGATATTTAATATTGATACTTTACAGCATTGTGCATATGGCAGATGATGGAATAATCTTCAGATATACAGATCAACTGTAAATAACAAGTAAATGGTGTCTGACCAAGAGCTCCTACTGCCTTGTAGAATAGGATATGGGTTCCGCAAAAGCCAGGTACTATTTCTGATACCAACAATTTCTGATTTCTTCTTCAGTCATTTGTGTTATAGAGTTTGGTCATTAGGAGTCTCTCTCACCATAGGTTATCTCCCAATACTAACTATAATAGTGGGATTATATGTTTGTGCAACTACATTTCTATTCTTTAATAACATGCACAGCATTTCCATCTTTCCATTTTTTTAGTTCAAATCCTCAGGAATTAAGAAATCAAATGTCAGGCAGGTTTTAGTAAGCTGACAGCCCTTAGTTATGGTATTTATTTGAGACAATGCAAATAATAATGAGTCTGTTCAGAATTGGATTTGAGACCATGTAAAGATTTACATTTAGGCATCCCTATTAAGGGATATCCCTGCCTACTCCAGAAATAAAAAGGATAGCAGCCTTATTTAGGGATCTCTCTGCATACCACAGAAGAGGAAGAGCTAGAAACTATGGTCTAAAATGATTGTCAAGCCTAGCAGATTATTTATTATAGTGACAATAATAATGATGATGATGATGATAGTAGTAGTAGTAGCAGTAGTGGTAGTAGTATCAGTAGCAGTAGTAGTAGTAGTAGTAGTAGTAACACTAAAGGCAATGGTAGTACTAAAGAGAAATATTATAAATCTCACTTTTCCTAAAAATAAATACATGGAATGTGCAAATCAATTTGATGTAAACTCTTCAAAACCTGGAGAACTTCACTGGTGACTAAGAAGCCATCAAGATTTAAGATTAATATAGTGTTCATGAATGAACTCATCTTCCGGTGGGGGGATGTTTATGGATACCTATTTTTTGGAAATG
This sequence comes from Epiperipatus broadwayi, assembly GCA_028023455.1. Lineage (NCBI taxonomy): Eukaryota > Metazoa > Onychophora > Udeonychophora > Euonychophora > Peripatidae > Epiperipatus > Epiperipatus broadwayi. The sequence continues at coordinate 1,171,807 of JAQFVV010000239.1, read as the reverse complement.
CAGGTCAGTCAGTTAAAGGAGAGTGTGAGGTGTTGGACTGCTATAAAGTCTAATTTAGCATCTTAGAATTCCTTGTTGTATCAAAGAAAGCTAATAGTTCAAAACTTGCCTCGTGCAAGGGTAATACTCTAATAATGTCCACTTTATTAGTGCCTGTGCTCCAACCTTATATTTAGAAAAGTCAGAGAAAGGAAAGCTTTTACTTCTTGCTGGTTAGTATTATTACAGCAATATCTCCAAAAGATCAAAATTTTCTTCTTTGAGACCTTTACGTTCATATTAGTACCATTAGCAAACATTGGCCAAAAATGATTAAAAATAAGTCATGTGGTAAATTCAAATACTGTGTTACTATTAAATTTTTGCACGGTACATAGATTGACTATCACAAACACTTTATATAAACAGAAAAGTCACCAAAAGACATTGGATACCTTCATTCTCCAAATGGCATTCAGTAGATTACATAATAGTTGCAGTCAGAATACAAGAAAGGTTCACAAGCACAGATTGTTGAACAAATCATAGATTAGTATACACCAAGACTAAAATGATATTCCATTCATATTCACAAGAAAACTGATGATAATTTTTAGAATTTTACCTATATATTAAATCGTAACAGCTATTAAATGCTAAAATTGCTAATTTGGATTTTCAGGACTGTCACTTTACTGAAGTTTGGAATTCTTTTAAGGAGTGTGTTATTAATACAAGTAAGTCTATTCTTGGATTTACTAGAAGGAAAAACCATGACTGGTTTCCTGACAATAATCTTACTATTGGTTAAAGGAAAAGATTTGGCTTTTTTTTTGTTTGGCAGAATAATAGATTAAATGTGGAATTATGTAGAGATTTGAAGCAGAAATTCAATAATTGATGAGATAATTGAGTTTTTTGACATAGTGAATGCAACATATGGACCTGGGAAATAGTATTATAATCTTATTAAATCATAATGGCATTTTCTTATATGATGTCAAAGATATTAGGAATGGTGGAAGGATTATTTTGATCATCTTTTAAATAATGATGCAAGAATTGAGATGATGACTTTTATCAATATATCCATTTTATCTATTCATTTAGATTTGGACAAGGATATCCAACTTAGGGATAATCCATTTTTTGTAATCTTAAAAATGAAAAGTCACAGATTGTGATGAAATATCTGAAGTTTTAAAATATGAAGATGATTATTATTATCAAAAAATATTGGAATTTTTTTGACAAATATGGAACCATGAAGTTGCATTTGATGTTAAAAATGATTCTATGTTTCAAGTTTTAAAAATAAAGGAAGTAAGCAAGATTGTAGTACCTATAATGGAATATCATTAATATTTCAAGGATTTTGTTGAATAGGTTACTTCCATGCATAGTAAATGTTTATCAAAGATTTTATTAAGGTGTAGAGTCAGGAAGCACAATAAACATAATATTGGTTTCCAGTCAAATGTAAAAAAAGTGTTTAGAGCAAACGAGTGGTTTATATATTATTTTTATCGATTTTATCAAGGCATTTGATTCAGTTAATAAGACAGGGTCTATGACATTGATTTAAATTAATTGATTATCTACTAAATTTATTCATGTTACATAGCTTCTAGATGTTTGAATGAGAGGAAGTATTATCCATACAGGTGGAAAATCTAATGCCTTTGTAGAGAAAAGTGCTGTTAAGTAAGGGTTTGTACTTGCTCCAATATTGTTTTTGATTTTTGTGATGGTTGTTTTGTGACTGTTGCTATGTTTGATGGTAATTTCTTTTAATTTGAATCAATTAAAAACACAAAAGTCCATCTTCTTGGATTCTGGATTTGCAGTATGCTAATGATAGTGTTACAATTTACAGAATGTAATTGATATTTTCAATTCAACATTTAAAGATCTTGGTTTAATAATTAATGTCCAAAAGACTCAAGATCTTTACCAGCCAATGATGGCAGAAACTAATTTAAATATATTGGTACTACAAAAGTGGGATTTAAATGAGATATAACACGGACTCAGTTGCTTTTAAAAAGTTAAAGATATAGTATTTTATCATAAGGAAATAATTCTTGCAACTAAGTTAGCTATATAAAAAGCTATTTTTAAGCCAATAAACATCACATGATCACCATTTCTAATGCTTGCTCTTAACTGTTATTAAATGAGCAATCACCTAAGATCTAGGTGCAGTGCTCTCAGATCCAAGGCTCCTCACTAACAAAGGCCATATGCCAGAAACTAGTCTGGGGATATTGGATGAGTAGGCACTAGATAGGAAATTTTATGTACAAGCCCCCTGGCATCCATTGATTACTCTGGCTTGCAATGAGTGGCAATACATATAGAGAGTTTTGCCTATTTTATTATTTTTTTTATCTAATTTATTGTATGAAAGTGAAATTTGGATATTCTATAAATGCAATATAAAGGTATTAGAAAAATTTTATTTGAGGTTGCTCTGTAGAATCTTAAAAATACAATGACTAAATGTGATACTATAAAATTCACTATTGTAAATCATACCTTTGTTAGATTGGATAGGTAAAAATAAATGAATAGTGCAAAGACATTCTAAAGGTGTTTTATGATATTGGATGAGTAGGCACTAGATAGGGATTTTATGCAAAAGCCTTCTGGCATCCATTGATTGCTCTTGTTAGCACAAGATGGCACTACTATATGGAGAGTGTTGTTTTGTTTTGAATTGTTTAATTTAATAACAATTATATGCTAGTATGAGATAATGATCGTGTGATGTTTGGTGGTTTAACACTAATCCTGCCTAATAGGATAGTGGTGGCTATGGTTGTTAAAGAGCCAAAGACACCAAAATGTAAGGGTGCTGAATTGAGTTCAGACTCATATGACTATATAAGCTATTGAGCTTAGATTGAAAATATTGTGTTTTCAATTTCATTCTCATAGTTTTGTAGTTAAGTACAGTTAAAAGGTGGCTGCTGGAGGGTTGCATTAGATCCTAAGATCTAGGTGCAGTGCTCTCTGATCCAAAACTCCTCACTGACGAAGGCCACAAGCCAGAAACTAGTCTGGGGATATTGGATGAGTAGGCACTGGATAAGGATTTTATGCACAGGCCTTCTGGCATCCATTGATTGCTCTTGTTGGCACAAGATGGGACTACTGTGTGGAGAGTTTTGCTTTGTTTAATATGGTGATATATTTGTGTTTAATAGATTGATTGTTTGTATAGTCACTATAAAGTTTAATTCTTGAGTTGTCTTTTTTTTCCTTTCTTGGAGTTGGAATGGCTATATTCGTTTGTAAGTTGCTATATGTATATATTTATAATAATGTGCACTTACTTTAATCGGTTGTACATATTCTGTGTGTTTTAATATTGATATTTAATTATTATGTCCATAATAGCAATGAATAAAATCAACCAATGAAGTTGTTAATCTCATTACTATTTTATTCTGACGATTTAGATTTAACATATAGAAACTCTGTTAAATTTGTACATTTAGAAGTCTTTCGATCTTAGCTAACTAGGCTTAGTACTTTGTTTCCATAATTTCGTACTTATTTATTTTCTATATATGTGTGTGAAAAAATTCTTACAGTTTAAAATTGTTTAAATATATGTAAATTTTGTGTATATTAAGTTTTAAAATAAATGTATAATATTAAAGGAGTGTTTTATTTACTTAATAAAACACATCTGGGATTTGAATTATCAAAAGGTGTATGTATATATATATATATTATTACTTAATAGCTTTGCCTACTCTGATAATAATGACGCTTGCCATAACTTTTTAATTTTTTTTTTTTTTAAAGATATTTGTTTAAAAATTAATTTAGATATTTATTTTAAATTGCATAATTAAAAAAAATACATTTACTTAATTATTTAAAGCACTTATAATCTTCAGGTTAATTTTTCTGATGCCAAATATTATGACTCATGGAGAATTTTATAATTAAAATATTTCTTTTTTTTTTCATCTTATTTAAAATAAAAAATTAAATTACATTCATAGTTAATAATTTAACATTTTATTATATGCTGCGTTATAGTATTTTTTTATTCAAACTAATTTAAATTATGTGGGTTTGAATACCTTATTGAAAATGTGCGCATTAAATTTATTCATTGTATTAAAATTTAAGCAGTGGTCTTCATTTTTGTTTGATCTTTTTTTTTTTTTAATGTGTCAAAGCGTCGGCCGGGAAACGCGGAAGCGAAACCCGGGACAACTGCTAGTAAGGCAGCTGTGCTAACCACTCGGCCACCAACGCTTGACTAATTTTTTTTTTTTTTTTTGTCGAGATTTTTTTGGAGTAATCAAACTTTTCAGTTGATTGATTGATTAATAACTTGCATCATTTTTGTACAGTAAATTCCGGGGGGTGTGTGCAAAACAGGCACATTATTATGGTACCCTTGCCCATGCGCATTATTATGATACCTCTTTTCTTCATTTATGTATTTCTTACTATATAACAAATATTATTAATTTCTTTTACAGTTTGTCATTGTATAGTTTTTCGTATATATTCGTAATAATTCATATATTTTTTAAACAAAGAATACTCGCCCCAACTACAATTCATTTTTTGATAAGCAAAGAAATTAAGAGGAGTATACTTTTTCTATTTAGTTTAGTACTGTATCTAGATAATTCCAGTTCTACGTTATATACGTTAAGCTGTGCTAATTTAATATTTACTGCATTTAATTCCAACCAACATTTTAAAAAGTGTTTGTTTTTTAAAGAAAAATAGAAACAAATTTGTCCATCTTCACATCTTTATCTACTTTTAGCATTTGTAACTAAGTATGTTCTTCGATATAAATTCTGCACTACCTCGTTTTACATGTCAATATAACCTGTCTTTTTACATATTAAACAATACGTAATCTCCCCTCCCCTGCCTTTTTCTGTTTGTGTACATACTTTCCTATAAAAATCCTGAAACATTCCTACAGAAATCAGATTATTACTCTGGTAAATCCACGAGTTTTATTATTCTCTAAGTTTTTATACTATTGTGATTAAAATAATGCCATAAACCAAATAGTAAGCATCCATAAAACTATTTTCATTATTTCAAAATATAGTCTTTCCCACATATGCTTGACTTTCCAAATCAATTATTTTTGTTTATTATTTTTTAATTGTTTAATTAATTCAATTCTTTTTCTGACTAATTTTGTTTAGAATTATTATTTTTTCATATTTATGTTTTCTGTTTATCTTTTTAATTTTTTAATTAATGATTGTAAACTTTGTTCTTCCATATTCTTTTTTAACTTTTATAAAGCTAAACATCATGTGATCACCATTCCATAGGATGTTAATAACAATGTGATGTGGTGCACTGTGATTTTTCTTTATAGGGAGTCAGGAATCTCTCAGCCACTATGCCCAGAGAAACCTGTTAGCCACTTTACCTTCCCTTTCCATTTTACACCCTAAGTTTTCCCATATTTTCCTCTATCCTGCTCCATTCCATTTCCACAATATAATCTTTGCCAACTCCATAGCTTTTATATCTAAATCTCCCTTATTTTTTCCAAAACCCAGCATAAAAACCAATAATCCATTTTCTGTATCATCACTTTGTTTATATTTATTCTTCCACAACTTCATTATTTGTACCCTTTCTGCTTTCAGGCATTTACATTCAATTAACAGATGCCTAATATTTTCTATGCCTTCCTTACACAACTTGCAGACTAAATCATCCACATTTTCACAATTACGTGTATATTCCCTTGTTGCTGGCAAACTCTCCATTCAGTAGTGCCACCAACCTCCCTGCATCCATTGATTATGAAGGCTTGCACTTGGTAGCGTTAATGTATGTAGAGTTTGCCATTGTTATTAACATTTAGTTCTACTATAATAGATCAGAATTTGGGAATATCTTTCAATATCTTATCACAGAACACTTTCGTTCCCAATACATTACTTACATGCTATTGAAATTAGTAATAACTTTCAATATCTATAACATATTTTCATTAATTCATATATTTTTAATTCCTAACCTTATATTTACATATACAGTGCTTGGTGATAAATGGATAAAACTTATGCTTTCTAAAAAATATATAATATTACAAATTTTTATAATTAATTTTGAAATAAATTCTCATAAGCTAATTTATATATTATCCCAAGGAACCATTTATTATTGATTATTAATTCTTTTGAATAAGTTAAGCTTAAATTTAACTACCTCTAATAACCCACTAAGCAAGATTTGATACCAAATTCTTTGATTGGTAATAAAATGATAAAAGTTGTATAATAATATTAAGATGTGAGGCAATTATCCAAAACAAACCTTACACCACTATAACATCATGTTTTCCTTTTTTTATGCTTACACAATCTGCCAACACAGTATGAATCTCTATAAAATATTGTGATTAACCTTCTAGCATTCATTGATTACTATGACTTACACTAGATGGCAATATTGTATGGAGGAAATTGCTTGTGCAAAACAGCCATTGTTATTTTGTTCAACAATTTAATAAATACTGGTAAAAATAGTATTATAGAGACCCAAAATACCTGACAAACAAAAAATTAGGATTTATAACATGGATATGGGAATTATTTAATTCATGGGATCCACTAAGACCTGAGTGAAATATGGATTCACTATTCCCCAATCATCAATTAAGATATGTTTTCTATGTAATAATTTAATCACTAAATATCACATGATCACCATTTTCTATGAGTTTAGATCTATATGACTATATAAGCAAATGATCTTGGATTGAAAACATTATTGTTGTCTTTATTTTGAAATGATTGCTTTATAGTTAACTAAAAAATGTAAAAGATGGCTGCTGGAGGGTTACATTAGACCCTAAGATCTAGGAGCAGTGCTTTCAGATCCAAGACTTCTCACTGATGAAAGCCACAAGCTAGAAACTAGTCTGAGGATATTGAATAAGTAGGCACTATATAGAGATTTTATGCACAAACTTTTCTGCATGCATTGATTACAATGGCTTGCAGTGATTGGCACTAAAAGTGATTATATTATTTTCTTCATAAAATCATGTCAACTTTATATATATCTTTTGCACACAGGATTCCCTCCCCCCACCTACTACAGATTCTGATATACCATCTTTAAAAATTAAGAATAAAAAGAAGGGAGATAATAGCATATATCAAAAAGTACATTAATTCTACTAGTGATCAATAGTTATTTATCATCATCATTTTCAACTAGTCTTAATGTATTGCAGGAAGGCTTACATATCTTTAATCAGTTTCTTCACGTTATAGTTTTTCTTCATATTAGTCCAGCAAAATTATTTTTTCAATCATCTATTAATATTCGTTTTGTTTTTTCTAGGTTTTTTAACGATCTTTTGGAAATCTATTTTTGTTCATTTATTACCACCTTTTTAATAACATATCTAACCCAGATTCATTCCAATCTCTTAAGTCTGTCAATGATGTCAAATTTTCACCTATGTATTTCTTTTATTCTTCCCTCTTTGTTACTCACAACACATCTCTTTATATTTTATAGTATGATCTAAAGTCTTTGTATTATTATTCTATTAAGTCTCAATAATCATTATTAAAGTACACTTATTAAAATCTTCCTTTTCAAACATTTTGGTATATTTCATTTTAATATAAAATTATTTTTATGAAAAATAATCTATCCAAATTTAATGCTAATCTTACTTTCTTCCATTATTTTTTTATTAGTATTATTAATCCGTACTAATAGTTGTCAACTTTTTGTACAATATTATCAATCTTTATTTTTATTTCTCGAGAAGCCATTGAATATTTCAATCATTTTAACATTTACCTTTAATCCCTAAAACTTTTGTTTTCCTGAAGCTCACACACAGGGGCAAAACTCTCCATACTCATGTGATTCTGAAGTTCTGAAGTACTATTTGTGAAAACAACCATATTGTATTTTTTTAGCTTCCCATTTATATCCTTAAAAATTAATCCCTTAACACTGCTGCAAAAGATTTGGAGATATAACATGACACCACCATATTTACTCATCAATGATAATAGTCTTTTAGTGTCATCATGTAATCAAATCATTTACATTTTTATAAATATTTCTTCAAATTTTGACAATGCCTATATCTATATCTTAGTTTTTCAATGCTTTAATTACTGACAAAATGCTTAGAGAGAAACAAGCATCTTGTTACAACTATAACTCCAATGCAAAATGGCATTCATCTTCATTGGTCCTTCCTATAACTTCTTTTAATTTGGATGTGATCTATTATTTTGACATAACTTTTCAAAATTCAACTTATTCTTTGAATCCAATATTCCCTGCAGATGTATGGAAATGATTTTAGTAAAGCTCTTGTGTGGAAATTATATAAGATTGATAAGTTTGTAATTTTTAATATATAGCTTTGCCTACAACTCTCTACATTTTCATTTGGCCTCTTTTAAAATATTCATAATAATTTCTTCATTTTTTAAAACTTTTCAATTTTTTATGGTATGTGTCATTTTTTCATTTAAAATATGGGGAATTTTAAAAAATATTACAAATATAGGGTCTACTTTTTTTTCTCTGTTTTAAAATTAATATGTAATTTTTTGTAAAAATATTACACACACTTCACAATGTAGTGCTTCAGTTTAATAATAATGTCAACATTGTTTCAATATCAAATGTTTATATATATATATATATATATATATATATATATATATATATATATATATATATATATATATATATATATATATATATATATATATATATATATATATATAACTTTCCTTGCCATTTCATAGTTATTTATGTTGTCTAGCATTTTATAGATTCCAGAGATGTTCAACCCTTCTAAATTGATCATTTCTTTAAAAAAAAAAAAACATATTTCACTTCTTTTTTTTTATCTTGATTAAAAATTTATTGATGAATTGTTGCTATTTTTTGTTAAAGTTATTTTTAACAGTATTGTTTGTTTTCTTGTTAATTTCATTCAAGACTGAGCCATCTTCGAAGTTTATAGATATTGTAAAATATTCTGCAAGAATTAGATTAAATTCATTGGAATATTTCTTAAGGTTGAAGACAGCACTATTAATACTGTTTTTCTTAAAAGTTTTTGCCTTTCTCACTTCATATTAACACGAATCTTGTATTTTACTAATTAATAGTCACTTCTTGCATTGAACCAACTAAGCACATTATGGTCTTGCAATACATATTTACTATGAACTTTTATGTCTATTTAGATGCTTTTATATCCATTTTCTACTTTCCATGTTTCCAAAAACTAAATACATAATGTAAGATTGCCCCCCTCCTCAAATGTCTATATCCTCATTTGTTCTTAATTCCATAATCAAATTTATCCATATTTTTATCTTCTATTTTCCTATCATTAAAATCCTTGAAAATTTTAAAATGATGTTTTATCTAATCAAAACTATTCTACAATTTTAGTAAAAATTCTTTACTTCATTATATTCACATTAGAAGTTATTGAGGAATCAAATTGAATTATCTGCATTTGGTATCTTCTAAGATAAATAATTGACCTTGCCAATTTGTCAGATATAAACTAGTCTCCATAATATTGCTTTTTCATTTTTTATTTATAATAAAATCCATTTCTGTTGTGGTTCCAGTATTTGTGCTTTTATAATAAAGTATTTATCTATTTTTCAAATCACTTCTTTTAAAAAATAAAAAAAAAAGTCATCAATTCCAGAAAAGTCCTGCGGAATATTAGTCAGCTCTTCCTCATTTATATCTATAATAATATTAATGCTAAATATGGATTAGTGCAGTAACGGAGTGGCCAACTCTGGAGCTCAAGAACTGTGTTTCCAACTTTATTACTTTTGGAACATGAACTTTCTATAAACTCCAGACAATATTTTCACCATTACTATAAGGGTAGAAGAGAACTATATTAAAATCTTAATTTGGGAATCTACAAAAAATTATTCATAATAAAAAGAAAGGTAGAAAAAAATAAAGAAAGAGAGATATAAAGAACAAAAGACAGAGAGAGAGAAAAAGAAAGAAAAAATAGAGAAAGAAAGAGAGAGAGCGAAAAAGAAGGAAGAAAAAAAGAGAAAAAGAGAAAGAAAGAAAAAAGAGAGAAAGAAAGAAAAAGGAAAGGAAGAATGAAAGAAAGAGAGAAAGAGAAAGAAAGAAAAAAGGGAGAAAGAATGAAAGAAAGAGAGAGACAGAAAGAAAGGAAGAAAGAAAAAGAGAGAAAAAGAAAGAGAGAGTAAGAAAAAAAGAAAACAAAATAAAAAAGGAAAGAAGAGAGAAAGAGTGAGAGAAAGAAAAAACAAATATAGAATACTTCAAATAAAGTAGAATTTGAGAGAAAATTTAAGAATAGATTTAATTGATATTAAAATTAATTGTTTGGTTTAATTTAGTTGGAAATTTTGCAAGAGGCTATTGGAGACAATAAAAATCTCATCATAGGTAGAAATTCAGACTTACATATTGATTTTAAGCAATTGTGAGTAATTAATTGATCAAGAGACTTAACAAAATGATACCCATAACTTTTTAAAAGTTAAGATAAATCATGAACCTCAAATAAGAGTGAAACTAAACACTTTAGAGTAACAAAATAACTAGATAAGATTGAATAATATTTCTGTAGTGTAATTTTCATAAACATATGACCAAAAATATGTGACAAAGATGTGTGGTCTCCAAGATGCACATTTTGTGTTAAACCAGCACTCATCAGTTGATCCAATATCACAACCTCTTACACATTGATAAGGAATTACTATAGTTTAATCAATAAGTGCCAAACTTACTGCCCTCACAACTTTGACACAAACTACTTGATGGAAGTATATTAATAATTTTTATTAGTCATTCATTAGGCTAGAGATGATCCATTTAATGAATAACATTTCTGTACTGTAATTCTCACTATATATCTCTCTCATGCAAGATAGGGAGTGGCTCTTTCCACTTTTAACACCTTGTGGAGAGGTGTTAAAAGTAGATAGAAGTCAGTAAGAGTAAGAGTGGTGCAGCGAAAATGATTCTACAGAAATATTATTCAGTATTGGTTAATCTTTAGTCTAATGAATGACTAATAAAAATTATTAACTAAATAAGATTTTCTTGATTAGTAATTATCATTCGTTTTTGACCAGCACACAAGTAAAAAACATTAATTTACTTTAAAATTGAACCTGAAATTAAAAGTTTTGTAAAATTATTTATGTATATTTAAAAAGTTTTATGCTTAATTATCTCGCAAAGATTGTAAAAATAAATGGTGCACAGACCCTGTATTCACTGATTTTTAAAGTATTAACTTAAGAAAGATTCAAGATAAATAATATATATTTTTATACAGAAAAGAATAAATATGGTTATGTAATTAATAAATACAAATAGTCAAAGTTGAATAAGATGCACATAAATTTCCAAAAGTTGGAAACAAAATTTTTGTGCTTATAAAAAGTTCGGTAAAACGCAATTAAAATGCATTATGATAATCAGATGTTGTAAAGTACAATAAAAACAGATGAACAAAGAAAGATAAACAACAGCAATATAGAAAGTAGTGATGAGATTAATGGGAAGGAATATTCTCATTATGCAATAGTATAACCATATATATAATATTTAATGTTTTCACAGTTATATGATGTAAATTAAGTAGTTTTTGAATTACACAATTTATTATTTTTGATTACTCCCCAACGTTTCAATGAAATAGCATCCACCATTGTCAAGGTTAAGTTTTAAAGAAAAGCTGTTAGATCTGAAATAATAATGAGATTCAGTGTGATGTAAAGAATGAGATTGCGCATGAAGTAAAAATTGGTCACAAACTCCATTTTGATAATGCTAAAATACTTGTTAATTTGGATAAGTAAAGCATGAGAGAGTCTATTGGAAATATTAAAAAGACCAACTGGCTTAAATAAAGCTGATAAAAAACCACATATTCTAGCCTTATGGAGACCACTTATTTTATCTTGTTCTTCAATATAAACTTGAAATCAATTAATAGAGAAATTGAAGAAAATAAACATTTTGTTAATCCACATATTCTGTATGCTTTACTATTCCATACTCAATTTCATTCTTTACCTCACACTGAATCTCGTTACTATTTGAGATCTAATGGTTTTTCTTTAAAAATTTAATCTTGGCAATAGTGAATGCTATTTCATCAAATAATACATAGGGCAACCCAAAAACTACTTTATATAAAAGGAAAAGAAACAGAGAAAGATATTGGCCAATAGGAAAAGTGCACTTAAATAGCATCTTACAGCTAAAAACATAAGCAATCTCATCAATATATGGAAAAGTTTGGATAAAGCAGTTATACTAAACATAGTAATTCAGTGACAATTGTTTGTCTTAAAAAGAATATAGCTATTAAGAGTATACTTCCAATCTAACTTAATACAGTTATACCAAAATTTTCTGAAGGACAAAAGCAATCAAAGTATATGCTAAAACCACCAGAAATGCATTGGCTGAGTCATATAATTTATTCAATACAAAACTAGGTCTGTCACAAATTCCAGAAATGGCAATGCTTTTGCGTACTTATAATGGAAGTGTTTTCTCATTGCCCACAATTATGAACCCTATCCATGAAATAGAAAGTTATCAATACTAAGAAGATGAAATTCAACATGGAATAGGTCAAGGTTGATCAATCGCTATCTAAGAATTTTATCTAAACTGGAATTAAAGACAACCCAGTATAAGATAAATTCAGAAATACAGACTGCAATTTATATGTATACTTGTGATAAAAAATAAGCCTTCTGAGTTATCAGTATATATAAATAAGAGACGTCAATAATTTTGTAAGCATTATCAGGTTATATATATATAATTTAAGAAATGATGTGGGAAGAATGTATATTTTATATGGATTGTTATTCGTATTTTAATTATTTTTTATTATTTTTATTTATGGAATGCGTGAATATCAGAAATGAAAGGCGTAATAGATTTAAAAGATAGAATATTAACGCTTGTTATAATTAAATTTTCAAAATAATTAGGCCGCATGCTCTTTCCAATATATATACATATTCCAGGGTTGTAACAATATTTATGTGAATTTGATATTTATAATGATAGATATTAATCAATATTTTTTAATAAATCATTTTGTAATATAAATTATTTAGTTGTCTCTTATGTTCTTATGTCATTAGTTTCATTCCAAATGCTTACCTGAACAATTAACTCTTGATTCTAAGAAACGAGATTCTGAACTAAAGAAGTGTTGAGATGTCAATGGTGTAAAATTGGAATGATGTTGCTTGAGGATAATGTATCCATACGTATTATTTCGAAATGAAAGTGATACTCAAAATTAAGGAATGATATAGTTCAAATTCCATATATATAATACTTCTGGATTAAAGTTAAGAATATGCCTCCAAGAAATGTCTTAGTGTATATAAAATAGTTATATAAGTGACATGTTTTGGTCAACAGTAACAACACCAATTTTAATTAAATCTAATTAAAAAACTTAACGTTTTAATATTTCCTTATAATTGTAAGCAAAATAGTGATGAAATAAATAACTCGTTACGTCACACGAAATATTTATTTATATACATGGATTTGTTCATTTGTCTGTGTTTGTATAAGTTGTTATTATGATAATTGTTTTTGTTTCTATTTTTTAAATCTAAAATTAACTTATAAAACCATTTAGCTTCTATATATATATACATAAAAATTTAATCTAATTTTTACATATTGTTAATGAATAACAATAATAAAATAATTATTTTTTGTATTCTTAATCTGTTTATATACAGTAAGCTAAATAATTTATCAATATTTCCCTTACAATAATAATATGGGTAGGGTAATAACAATATTAGAATGACTTATCATATCTAAATAACATTTCTAAATGCATTTCGATTATAAACCAATATCATATATCTAAGCATAAATAAAATATAATTTTACTCTGGATGTTTTGATCCTATAATAATAATTAATAGATCTTTTAATTTTGCTTATCATTTTATTTAACTCACAATGGCTACAACACAGTTTACAAATGTACAGACTACTCACCATTTCTAATACCACTTCTAAAAATATATATTTTTTATAAACACTATTTCAAATTCAATTTTTTATTACAAGGATTATTTACAACATATATTAAAATAAACATCACATTATCACCACTCCATATGCTTACACGAGCTGTCAAAACAGGCGAAAACTCTTCATATAGTAGGGCCACCCAATGCAAAACAGTAATGAATGGATGCAACAAGGTTTCTAACTAGTGCCTACTTATCCAATATCCCCAGACTAGTTTTTGGCTTGTGGCCTTCATCAGTGAGGAGCTTTGGATCTGAGAGCACTGCACCTAGATCTTAGGATCTAATGCAACTCTCCAGCAGCCACCTTTTATTTATTTAGTTAACAGCTTGTGTAGGAAATAGTGATCATTTTTAATTTTTTTAATTGATATTCTTAAAACAGGCAAAACACTCCATATAGTAGTACCACTTAGTGCAAGCCAGAATAATCAAAGGATGCCAGAAGGCATGTGCATAAGTTATTTGAAACCATAAGAAATCGTAATCATGTGATATTCTTCTGGAGCTTGTTGAGTTTTTTTATATTACTGCTAATTGATGGACTAGAGGATGGGCCACAGAAAATATTTTTTAATTCTAGGTGTAGAGTATCTAGATTTTTAAATAGTGATGTGGAGTTTTATTTATGTGTGCCTAAATTTTATTACAGATATGATGATATTCACAAAAATAAATCATGCCTCAACTGGATTTAAAGTATGTTTATTTTTTATAAATATATATTTCAAAGATAATAGCTTAATGAACCTTTTCAGAAGCAGTCTTACTGTGATGTTTAATTGGATTCCTTTACTTTTAGTTCAACATCGCAAGATGATCAGAGAAAGTTGACAGGAGTAGATGATAGATTAATGATAAAGTGGAGATTAGGTGAATAGGATAACAAGTCTGTTAGAGTAGAGTTGGTGATAGAGAGGTCAGAACAGCTGCCTTACAAGTAGTTGTCCCGGGTTAGTGGGTTCGCTTCCCAGCTGATGCCATGACACATGAGAAAAAAAAGAGAAAGAGATGTTAAAAAAAAGCCTTTTGCACTCATAAGTCTTCTATTGATGAGGTGCAAATATTTAGAGATAAACTCTGTATGAAATATTGAAATCTCTCAAAATTATAGTCAGATAAGAATTAATATAAAATATCAAATTTATTTGGCTAATTAGTTGTAAATTAGTGTAGGTTTGTTGTAAAGGTATAAATTGATAATAATAATTGAAAATGCACTGTGGATAGGATTGATGCTTGTGTTTTCATTTAAATATAGAATTTTAAATGATCGAAAGGTGCAATTATTATGCACTATTATTCCAACTCTTACTGCAGTGGTATTAGATTGAGACAATGCTCTAGTGACAAAATTTCCAAGGTGGCATTGGAAATTAATTTTTAAATTGCCTAACACTTTAGTTTCATTAAATAGTATTATGTATTGATAGAATTCGTTTTTAGTGGCAAACAGCTGCTAAGGGGAAATGATTCCCCTCACATTAAATTCCAGAATGTTTAGGTGCATGTTGTTTTTTAATAATATAATCAATAGATAAAAAAAAAGTATATCTTAATCATGCTTATGTGTTCTGTATACATATGAAAAGTGGATGTAAACTTTATAAGTGTTGAAAACTAAATTGTGCACTAAATATAACTGACTTCATTGAAAAAATTAAAAGACTGGAGTTGGGCTGGACATATTTCTAGAAGAGATGATAACAGATGGATAATTAAAATCTTAAACTGGATTCCAAGAAATTATAAACTATCCAGAAAGAGACCACATGTGAGATGGATGGATGAAATAAGAAAGTGTGCAGGGGTGATGTGGAGCCAAGAAATTAAAGATCAGAGAAGTTGGATTAAACTTGGAGAGACCTTCATCCTGTAGTGGATTGATAATGGTTGATGATGATGATGAATAGTAATTTTTACAAATATTTTACCTTGAGAATGTGATGCGAAAAAAAAAAATTTGTGCATTTCAAAAAAAATTTTAAAATAGAGTAATAATTTAAAATAAGTAATGAAAACATACTATTCAGGAAAGATTATAATTTACTTAAAAAAATTACAGCTTAGCACTGCTTTCAACCAGGTCTGTCATTTTCATAGAACTAATATAAGTTTATATAAATAGAATTTATAAGTTAAATAATTTAAATGTAATAGTTACATGATAATACAATGTGTGAATCTTTCTTGTTTATTGCATTGATGTTATTGCAATAAATCATACCCTTTATTATTTATTTTTTGGTCCTTGTGCTCAGCACAAACGAGTTTAATATTAAATAGTTAGAAATTGTAGCCAGACTCGATTTCATGTTCTAAAAATATAGACTTAATATTGAGGTCTGTTTTAGCTCATTTGTACATATATCTATGTTGTGCAAAACTTGTAGCACAGTTGGCACGAGACTCACCTTAGTAAATTGCATTATTAAGACTATATTTTTAGAACAAGAAATCAACCCTGGACACAATTTTGATACATTTAATATTCATGTCACTTGCACTGAATGCAATGATCGAAAAATAAAATAAAAGTGTGTGGTTTATTGCAAATAACATCAATGCAATAAACAAAAAAACCTTTGGCGGGGTGGCTCGGTTAGTGTGCTACCTTAAACTTCAATACTCAAGAATCTAAGCATCCAGATTCAATTTCCATGGTCAGCCCAGAAACACCTGACAAAGAGGGAAGAATAATATCTCTCAAAACATTGTGTACATAGTAATCTGTGTGTTATTACTAACAGTTGAATGTATTTGGAATATTTAAATAAAATTAAATTTTCTAATGACAATCATTACTCATATTAAATGATGGAAATAGTCCATATATAAATACAACTAAAACACCATCATCACAAACCTTCAGGAAAGCACAAAGAAAGACCCATGCATTGCATTACCATGTAAATTATATAGTAACTTATAAATTCAACTTATATAAATGTATATTAGTTTTGTAAATATGACTGACCTTATCAAAAGCAATGCTATGATATAAATTTTTATAATAAATTATAATCTTTTCAGAATAGGGTACATTCACTATTTATTTTTTATTCAAATTAAAGAAAGAGTTTATTAAAATATAATATGAATAAGAAGAAATTAACAACTCCAAATATCTTGGTCAAATTATTAATACAAATGAAAAAATAATAACAAAGTCAGATGAAATGCTTTTGTTAGAAATAGCTTAATAATAAAAGAAACTAATATGTCTATGTGTTTAAAAAAAAGATTTTTAATAGATATGCCTTACCAATTCTTGCTTATAAATATGAGACTTGGACACTTAATAAAAAAAATGATACAGAGACTTTAAGCTACTCAATGAAGTATCGAGAGATATATGTCAGGAATAACAGGAAGAGATTGAAAATGAAATACATGGATGCCAGAACAAATAGATTTTACTAGCTATTTGAAAGAATTAAAAAGACTGAAATAGAGAGGGTCTGGAAATAATGCTAGAAGAGATGATAATATACAGACAGTGGAAGTTTTAAGTTGGATTCCAAGAAATTGTAAAAGATCTAAGGAAAAGACCAGATGTAAAATGGGGGCACAACAAGGAAATTTGATGGCATGATGTGAAAAAGAGAAGTTATGGATCAGAGAAACTGGATTAGAACTAGTAGATATCTCAATAATACTTGCAAATAATGATCATGATTTAATATATCCTTCAAATTGAGCAATACAGGATAAAAGCATTAATATATTTATATATAATTGCATCAAGATGTACACTAATTTCTTTGTGTGAAAATGTTAATGAAAAACTTTTTTGCAAGCAAATTATTTTAATATTTATTTTAATGGCATGGTGTGTTTTATTAGCTTCTGCCTTCAATATCCTCTTTTTTAACTCAATATCTTGAGAATTAAAAAAGCAGTGGTGGGAGTAGGCTAAGTAATCTGACAGTCTTTGGTTGTGATCTTTAATAAAGGCAATAAAATTACTAATGAATAACCTTAAAATTAGATTTAAGTTGAGACAGTAGTTTTAGCTAGTAAATATTTATGTTTAAGCAGTCTTATTTAGAAATCCTCCTGCTATTATGGGAGTGCAAGGGATTAGAAAGTGTAATCTAAAAATAGGCTAACACAGTTGGTCTAGGCTAACACACTTGGAAGATTACTCATTTCAGCAGTAAAAATAATTAGAATAGTAGTAGTAGTAATATTAGTAGTAATAGTAGTAGTGGTAGTAGTTGTAGGAGTAGTAGTAGTAATACTAGTAGATAGTTGTAGAAATAGTAGTAGTAGTAGTAGTACTAGTAGTAATTATAGGAGTAGTAGTAGTAATAGCAGTAGTATGTAGTGGTAGTAGTTGCAGGAGTAGTAGTAGTAGTAGGATTAGGAGGAGGAAAAGGAGTAGGAAGATGAGGAGTAGGAGGAGGAGAAGTAGGAGGAGTATGAGTAGGAGAAGTAGGAAGAGAAGTAGTAGGAAGAGGAGTAGGAGGAGAGTGGTAGTAGTAGCAGTAGCAGTAGTAATGTATTAAGAGGCAATGGTAGAACTAAAGGTAAGTATCACAAATATAAATCTATTTTTTTAAAATACAGGTATTACTTCAAGATGAGAATAGAGGACTGCATTTGTAGATTAAGAACAGCCAAGGTTTAAGATTAATACAGCTGCTTTTAGTAAAACATATCTCCTAGAGGAAGGAAGTTTAAACCACTAAACATCGCATGATTACCATTTCGTATGCTTGCTCAAGCTGTTAAAACAGGCAAAACTCTCCATACTGTACTGCCATTCAGCTCAAGTTAGAGTAATCAATGGATGACAGAAGGTTTGTGCATAAAATCCCTCTTTATTGCCTACTCATCCAATATCCCCAGACTAGTTTATAGCTTGTGGCTTTCATCAATGAGGAGCTTTGGATCTGAGAGCATTGCATCTAGATCTTAGGATCTAATGCAACCCTCCAGCAGTCACTTTTTATCTCTACTTAACTACAAAACTATGATTCTAAAATTGAAAACATAATAATATTTTCTATCCAATCTCATTAGCTTATATAGTCATATATGTTTGAAGTCAGTTCAGTACCCATACATTTTGGTCTCTTTGGTTCTTTAATAATCACAGCAACCACAATCTTATTAGGCAGGATTGGTATTAAACCACTAAACATAACATGATCACCATTTTTTATGCTTTTGTAAGCTGTCAAAACAGGTCAGTGCAAGCCAGAGTTATCAATGGATACCAGAAGGCTTGTGAATAAAATCCCTTTCTAGTGCCTTCATCTAATATCCCCAGACTAGTTTCTAGCTTGTGGATTTCATCTGTGAGGAGCCTTGGATTGAAAATATTGTTTTAAAATTTTAGACCCATAGTTCTGTAGTTGAGGTAAAAGGTGGCTGCTGGAGGGTTGCATTAGATCCTAAGATCTAGATGCAGTGCTCTCAGATCCAAGGCTCCTCACTGATGAAAGCCACGAGCTAGAAACTAATCTAGAGATATTTGATGATTAAGGCACTAGATAGGGATTTTATGTACAAGTCTACTGATATCCATTGATTACTCTGGCTTGCACTGTGTGGCACTACCGTGTGGAGAGGTTTGCCTGTTTTTAGGAAGGAAGTTTATTGTAACAGATGGATGAATATAAGTTTTCTTTTTGGAAAGACAGGTCAGTAAGTAAATGGAAAATGCATGATATTGGATTTGCTATAAAATCTAACATAATGTCTTCTGTTATTGGAATTCCTCATTGTGTCAATGAAAGATTGATGATAAAACTTGCCTTGCATAATGGTGCTACAGCTCATTTCATTAGTGCCTATATTCTAACCCAAGACTCAAGAATTCAGAAAAGAAAAACCTTTATTCTTTGTAGGATAGCATTATTACAGCAATACCATTAAAAAAAATCAATTTTTTCTTCTTGGAGATTTTAAAGCACATGTTGGTGCAAATAGCAGACTTTGGCCAAAAGTTATTGGAAATAATGGTGTTGAAGCTGTAAATTTAAATGGTTTGTTAACTTTGTGTGAAACACATAGACTGACTATCATAAACACTCTGTTTAGGCAGAAATATTGCCACAAAGGAATATGGATGTATCCATTCTCAAAACAATGGCATTTAAGAGATTAAATTATTGTCAAGAATCAGAATACAAGAGGACTTACAAATTCAGATTGTGGATAGACTATAGATTACTACAACGTAGGATTAAAATAATAGTTACATTAAAAAATCGATATTATTTCAATTATATTCACTAGAAAATTGATGTTTATTTTTTAGAAAAATTTTATTATACATATTAAATTTCAACAGCTATTAACACTAAAATTGCCAATTTGGGTTTTCAGAACTGCCATATTATTGAAGCATGGAATTCTCTTAAGGAGTGTGTTATATTCACTAAAAAAAAAGAATCATGATTGGTCTATTATTGGGTTTACTAAAAAGAAGAACCATGATTGGTTTGTTATCAAGTCCACTAAAAAGAATTATGATTGGTCCATTATTGGGTTCACTAAAAAGAAGAACCATGATTGGTTTATTATCAAGTCCACTAAAAAGAATTATGATTGGTCTATTATTGGGTTCACTAAAAAGAAGAATCATGATTGGTTTTCAGACAATTATTTTATTATTAATGACTTAATTAAAGGGAAGCATATAAACATTTTCTTATCAAAATAATAGATTAAATATGGAATTATTATATAGATCTTAAAGACAGAAGTTGTCAAGAAGGCTTAAAAAGGATTGGTGGATTAAAACCATAAAGAAGATATTGTGATCATTCTAAATCTTTTTTTTTTTTGATGCATTAAAAGCAGCATATGGATCCAAGAAACAATATCACAATCTTAATAAATCCAGGGGTGGCATTCTCTTCTATGTTGATAATATTTTTAATATATGAAAAGTGTATAATGATCATCTTTTGAATAATGATGTAAGAATTGGAATGACAACTTTTAATTATATATCCATTTTATCTATTTGTTTAGATTTGGACAAAGATATCCAGCTTAATGAAGTCAAAACAGATATTTGTACTCTTAAAAATGAAAAGACTGCCAGTTCTGATCAAATACCTGGAAAATTTTTAAAATATGGTGATGATGTTTTAGCTTCAAAAATATTGGAAATTTTTTAGGAATATCTTGATCCATGAAGTTGTTCCATTTGATCTTAATGATGCTTTTAATATTCCAATTATAAAAATGAAGGAAATAGACAATATTGTGGTAATTATCATGGAATATCATTACTATCTACTACAGTAAAAGTACTTCTAAGAATTTTGTTGAAAATCCATCCCTTATAGATGACTGTTCCCAGAGATTGAATGTGGTTTTAGGAGATCAAGAAGCACTATAGATATTTTTGTTGCCAAAAAAATGCTAGAAGTGTATTGGGAATAAAGAAATGATTTATCTATTGCTTTTATTGATTTGGTCAGAGCATTCAATTCAATTAATAGGATATGTCTTTGGCATTGTTTGGAGTTGGTTTTCCACCAAAATGTACTTATATTATACAGTATGGAGGATGTGATATTACTACAGGTTGAAAATCTGAGGCATTTGAAATGAAAACTGATTTTTAACCAAGGCTGCATATTTGCCCCAACATTGTTTTCATTTTTATGACAGTGGTCTTTGGAATTGTTTATAGACAGTTTAATCAGATAGGGATCAAGATATGATATAGGTTTGATAATGGAATTTTTAATTTGTTCAAGAACTTCATCTTCTTGGATTCTGGATTTACAATATGCTGACATTTGTTCTATTTTTGTCAGTTCGAAAGATGATTTATAGGATGTTCCTAATGTTTGAATGCAACTTATAAAAATCTCCACTTTTTAATTAATGTATAAAAGTTCAAGTTTTTTATCAGCCAGTTATGGAAAAAAATGCTCAGAAGCCTTCAGATTGGATAGTTATCAATAGAGAAATACCTTTGAAGTTTTATAAGTAGAAATATGGACATAGAAGTCGAGATCCAACGCAGATCCCAATGTGTTGCTGCTTTTAATAAGAGAAATAACTACAACAACAAAATTAGTTGTAGATAAAGTTGTTATTTTAATTAATTTATTATATGGAAGTATAAAGATATGGGAAAAGTTTTATTTAAAGATGTTCTGTAAAATTTTAAAAATACAATGGCAAGATCAAAATACCAATCTATATGTTCAACTTGCAGACTATGATAATATTGAGTTCACCATCGTAAAATCACACTCTTGTTAGAGTGGACTTATAAAATTAATGAACAATAGAAGTCTTCCTAAAAGAATGTTCTATGGTGAGGTTGATTATGGGTCTTGTAGGAGGGTTAGACCCCATGAAAATTATCTCAAAGGCATTGTAAAGAAGTGCAACCAGAAATGGGGTCTAACTCTCCTACAAAACCCATGTCCAACCTCACCCTAGAACATTCTTTTAGAAATACTTCTATTGTTCATTAGTTTTATATGTCCACTCCAACACAGATCTGATTTTACAATAGTGGGATCAATATTATTACATCCTGCAAGTTGAAAAATATATAGATTGCTTTTTTGATTATGCCATTGTACTATAGTGTCCTTAAATGAAATTTTCCTACATTGGAGAACTACAGTTAAGATATGTTGTTGAAGTATTTTAGTTTTCTGTTGAGGAAATTAAAAAATGACATAAAATATCAAGCAAAACAGAAAATTGTATCATTATGTTTTATTTGTTGATATCTTATGGTTTCACAGATTAGTTTGCATAATCACAAAATTCAATTTTAAGACATTTTTCCTCTCTCTTCTTTTTTTTGGGGGGTGGGGGTGGGATAGGGGGGTGGGGATTGGAATGGCCATACTCATTTTTAAGTAGCTGGTTATCATCATCATTATTATTATTATTATTATTATTATTATTATTATTATTATTATTATTATTATTATTATTATTATTATTATTATTATTATTATTATTATTATTATTATTATTATTATTATTATTGTTTGCTTATTATATACTGCTTCTGAATACATATTCCAAAAGAAATAACATTACCTAAGTTATTCAAAATTTACATCTATATTTGGATGTTTTCTGAATAAATATATGTTATATAAGAAGAATCATGTTATAGCATGATTACTAATAAACAATTCACTCCAACATACATACTGGTATAAAAATATCTAATTATACTTTATTGAGTACATGTATGTTAAGTTAGTATATAATATAGTTTTATAGGTTTGTGAATTTTGAATATATTTAATACGTGAGAAATACAGATATTGAGTGCCCCAAAAGTAAATAAATCTCTTGTATATATTAATGGGAAATATTGTAGGGTATGGTCATGAATTATTAAAATAGCTTCGGTGTTACAACTTATAACCTAGACTTCATATGATAGAACCAACAATATACTAGCAATGTGTATAATATGTGACTTATTAACAAAGTTGATGGTTCACCATATGTAAAGAATAAGATGTTATTCTTTGTCAAATTATAATTGAGTCCACCTCTTTTTTAGACAGTGACCAGGACAAAATTATCACTAAATATTAGTTCTGTCATGATATTCTTGACAGACTCTTATCAGTTATTATCAGACAAATGATATAGATACCCTCTCTTCTTATATAAGTATAATCATTCTCTACTGTAGTGCTTCTAATATGAATCACAGTCTATAGCAGATATAAATACAGCCTCATTTATATATGGCTTAGTTATTACTTTCATGAAAGAGTTCATTTCTTAATCATTTTAATGCCATCAGCATTTCCCAACATTATATGCAAATTCTGGATCAGACTAAATAACCAACCCTACCTTTACTAGATTGAATGCATTAATTATCACAGGTGTAAATAGAGATTAGAAAAATAACAAATTCCCCCAAAAATAATAAAATCCATAGCAATCCAAATGTATAGTTTCACTTATATTTGGCCCATTCTAATCTACATGGGAGAATTCATGTCTTATTCATTTTAATGCACATAAAAGTTGTTGAAAAAAATTATTAATAGTGATTGGTTATTTAGTCACTAATTACAAATACATAACTTTGTATTCTTCATATGTCAAAACATCACGTGATCATCATTTCATATGCTTACACATGCTGTTAATAAGAGTACCATACACTTCATACAGTAGTGCCATTAAGCAGAAGTTTTTGTTATCAATGGATGCAGAAAGGTTTGTGCATAAAATCCCTATCTAGTGCATACTTATACAACATCCCCAGACTAGTTTATAGTCTGTGGCTTTTGTCAGTGAGGAGCCTTGGATCTAGGTGCAGTGCTCTCAATCTAAGGTTCCTTACTGATGAAAGCCACAAGCTAGAAATTGGTCTGCAGATGTTGAATGAGTAGGCATTAGATAGAGATTTTATGCACAAACCTTCCTGCATCCATTGATTACAAGGACACACTTGGTGGCCCTACTGTATAGAGAGTTTGGTACTTTTATTATATATATATATATATATATGTGTGTGTGTGTGTGTATGTAAACTTATAAATACTATATATATATATATATATATATATATGTGTGTGTGTGTGTGTGTGTAAACTTATAAATAAATATTAGAAAATACAGTAATTAAAATTTGTTAAAAAGAATATAAAATAGCAGGTTTAAAGTCCTTCTTGTTTAGAAATGATAATCTTTGTAAATATTCGTCAGATAAAGGCAAAAATATTAAAATATATTCTAATGAATTGTTAAATGTTGGATATAATTATGATCATATTTATTATACTATTAAAAATTTTAATTCGAAATATAAATACAAAAATAAAAATAAGATTAATAATAATGTTAATTCTTCTGATAATAAAATTTGGATATCAATACCATATATTTTGAATCAACAGGCAAGGTTCATAAGGAAAATTTATAAAGGTATATGTAACATTGCATTTTATGCACCACCTACATTAAATAAATTAGTAAATAACTGTAAAGATAAAATCTTATTTACAAATAAAAATTGTATCATTTATAAATGGATGTGTAAGTGTGGTAGTGTATATATAGGTGAGTCGAGATGCACATTGGAAAAAAGAAGAAAAGAGCACTTGTTATTATTAAAAAGAATTCAAAATATGTAACAAAATTCTAAATATAATGATAATTTATCAGCTTCTGTTTTTTATGACCATAATAAATCATGTATATATAGTTTTGATTTCAATTATAATAATGTAAAAATATTGCAAACTTAAAGAAATAATTATAAAAGAAAAATCAAGGAAGCTATATTAATAAATAAATACAAGCAAGACTTAATCAATAGGCAGGCAGCAAACATCAGGATCACAGAATTATGGGAAAGTTGATCTTTCAAAGTATTGGTTGACAAAGACTACAAGGATAGTTGAAAGTGCTCCTAAATGACATTTATATTTTTTGTTCTTTTTAAAAAATTTTAATTACTGTATTTTCTGATGTTTATAAGTTTACGTATATTATTTTGAAGAAATACAGACACCGATGATGATGATGATGATTATTATTATTATTATTATTATTATATATGAGAATTGAAATTAACACAAAATGAATTATCCCATAAAAGTTAGAACTGTAAATGAGGCTGCATCTAGATGATAATGAATTTCATCCATGTTTGGAAATTTTCTACTTCTACTAATCTGTATATATATTTATCTGGTGCAGATAATGCTAAATGGTCATTTTGCATTCACATAGCACTGTAGTCAATACAGCAGGTGCTGAAGAAGTTTATTAACAATATTTGGTTATTTAATCAAGACCTGCAATTATATATATTAAAGCTCTCACAAAAAGATTTTATCTGATTAAATATTTGAAAATATTGACTTTATTAAAGGGCTTCATAAGATAGTAGTTAATATATCTGCATGCTATACTCTAATCTAACTTTGAGTTCAAGTTGAGTTAATCTTAGATTTTTTTTTCTGCAAAGTAGGTTAAGATTTTTTCCCCAAACATTCAGGGAATAACAGATTATTTGGTATTGATAGAAAAATAGGTATATAAATACTATTGGTTAAAGGATAGAGATTTCAAATTAATCTGCTCTGACTACAAAAAGAATCTAAGAACTATAAGAATAGATTCACATTATTTAAAAAATTCACATTATTTAAGAAATTTGAAAAAGAATCCAAATTAGACTACCATAGAGGACATTTTGAAAAAATGATTATGTATATAACTAATATAAATAAAAATTATATAAAAAAAAGTTAGATAATTTAAGAATGAAACAGAATTATTAAAGATGGGTTGAATTTATCTCATGGCAAATAAAGCATTCTATTATTTAAGATGACATTAAAATAAGATATTCCATTTGGACATTTTGAAAGAATATAGAGCAAATTCAAATAAATGATGAAAATTGTTAAAATAAAATTAAGACTTTTTAAAAATGAGATTGAAGTAAAATACTGTTTCATTACTTATTAATAAATACTGTTTTGTTTTTTTTTTTCCCAAAACTATAAAATAGATTATACTGCAAATAATTCGACTAGCATTATTTGAAGCTGAAGCGGAAAATATAAACACACACATTTATCTATGTAAAAATGTTATTTCCTATTATATTAGATATTGGTTTTATACAATGATTACATTTTACGTGAGTATTGTCATAATTCTTAATAGTGTTATTTCTGAAATTAGATATATATAAATTAAATTTATTAATTTACCTAACTAAAAAAAAACGATAAAAATAACGGAAAATTTGACTGTGTATATTATTCTCCTTCCGAGACAATACTGTAGAGATGTTTATTAATTTTTTAATCATAGTATCTTTTTTAATTAATTTTGTAATATCATAATTTATAAAAAGAAGTTAATTTATGCAATTAAATAAGTATTGATTAATTTTATGATTTTCATATTTATGAATTTACTTTTAGACACGTTTCAATTTAATTATAAAATTTTGAATTAGCTTTTGAAGTCACTGTTATCACGGATTATACATCGTAATTATTTTAAGGAAATTGTATTTTCTGCAACAATGCTGGGTTCTACGGCATGGTTATGTGTGTCTATATGTATATACACACAATCTTTGCAACGGGATATTACACTGAAACTATATTGCTTAACACAGTTTAACATCCTATTTAGTTTTAGATGAAAAAATTTAATTCATAGCATTCAAAAGTTTCTAATTACGATTATTATAATATTAAATGTAAGCTTATTAATTTATAATAGGACTTAAATTTTAGATGTTAGTTTAATAATATTAAAACGGAAAATAGAAGTAGAGGGCTTTAAAATTATTATTTTATTACATAATTATACTATCACATGATCACCATTTCTTAATTATACTATTATTTTTTTACATAAATGATATGAATCTTGTAATTGTGCTCTGCAGTATAAATTATATTCATATATTGCAAGCGTACAATTTATAGCAATCTATTTTTGCCCAAGAGTATATATTATTTGATAAAATATTTCATTTTCTACTAAAAGATCCCATATAATCATCTTTTTTATAAATGCTCATTTTAAAGAATTATTAAACTTTTGGTAAGATTTCTAACTTCCGCTTTACACAACTCTTCATTTATAGAAGCAACTTTTCTTTATAACTATAGGAAGATTCTTATAGATCTTTTATTTACTAATATTAAATCGCTCTTTTTTAAAATTTTTTTACTGGAGTTCATGATTGTATTCCATGGAAGTTTAAAAAGATGATCGTAATATGGCAATTTCCAAACTTTAGGAATATGTAGACCCCCTGAAGTTATATATAATTTTAACTTCTATTGCTACCATTTCAAAGCATAGAAGAAAGAGCATTAATTATCATGGAATTTCATTGCCATTTAACATAAAAAATTGCTTCCATTCATAGTTAAATGGATATCACATATACAATATAGTTTTAGAGAATTAAGTTTTAGACATGGTTTTAGGCATCGTTTTCTTACTAGATAATAAATTGAGAGTTTTCCAATCTCGCGCATGCACCTACTGTTGCTTCTCAGATAGCCAATCAGATGTTAAGACAGCAGTCTGAAGAGTGATCAAGGTGCAACACATGACAGAGTTTTTGATCCTCTTATCAAAAACTCTGTCATGTGTCGCATCTTGATCGCTCTTTAGACTGCTGTCTTAACATCTGATTGGCTATCTGAGAAGCAACAGTAGGCACATGTGAGAGATTGGCAAACTCTCAATTTATTATCGATTTAACAATATGCAATTTATATAATAATATTATTTACTAGATAAATGTAAGAAATAACATCAAGAGCAAAGTTAATCAAAATAAAATTGTAGCAGGAACCATATTATAAAATAGCTATATAAACAGGCATTATTACAGATGGTGGAACCTAATTGATTAATATCAAAAGTAGTTGCTTAACAGGGATGTGTAATAGCCCCAACTCTGTTTCTACTTCTATGATTGTGGTCTGTAGAACATAAATTGGTTTCACGAACTTGCACCAAGATGCAATATACACAAGTTGGCAAAATAAAAACTTTACTTTCATTACTCTAAATTTACGTTATGTTAATGATTGGATAAATCTCTCAAATTAAAATGAAGATCTATAAAATATTCTTATTATTCTAAAACCAATTTAAAAAGACTTTCATTTAGCAATTTATGTTTCAGAAAACTTGGATGTTTTATTAACCAGGAATGAAAAGAAACATCAGTAACTTTTTAAGGGCTTAAGTGATTATCAGCTTAGAAGTATGCATGAATTTAAATATTTTGGTAGTGGAAAAATAAACCTTGATGTTAAAGTGCAATATCTATTTTATTATATTTAACAAATTGAAAGATTATACATTTCATCACAGCGATGTAACTACTCCACTTAAAATAGCTATAACTACTAAACATCACATTATCACCATTCTTTATGCTGACACAAGCTGTTTACATAGAGGAAAAACTCTCCATGCAGTAGTGTCACTCAGTGCAAGCCAGAGTAATCAATGGAGGCATGAAGGTTTATGCCTAAAACCCCTATCTAGTGTCTGCTGGAGGGTTGCATTAGATCCTAAGATCTAGGTGCAGTGTTCTCAGATCCAAGGCTTCTCGCTGATGAAAGCCACAAGCTAGAAACTAGTCTGGGGATATTGGATGAGTAGGCATTGGATAGGTATTTTATGCACAAACCTTCCTGCATCCATTGATTACTCTGGCTTGCACTGAGTGACACTACTGTATGGAGCTTTTGTGCAAAATAGGTATATATAAAATCATTATTCTTCCAAATACATTGCATGGACTTATTATTATTATAATATATTGGTACTGGAAATTTTCATTTAAATATGCTCTGCCATATTTTAAATGCACCCTAGCAAGTTAATAAGACTAATTGTTATGTTTTTTAATTTTCTGAAAGCATTGATCCAGAATCTACTATGATAAGCATGCATCTTCATTGTATTGAACATGTAAAGCACATAAATAGTAAACTTTTTACAAAAGAAAAAACAGTATTTTATGATGAACTTCTTCATGGAGAAGACAAACCCCACTTACTTTATAAAAATTGTCTCAAAAGACATTGTAAAAAGAATGTGATTGAAAACAGAATACAAAGGAGAGCTACAAGAAAGCAAGATATACAAGTCATAGAAAAGAAGGTTTATTATAGAAGAAGTTAAAATGTAACATCACTCTAAAACAGATTAAGAACTAGCATATTAATATATGTGGATATATTTGCAGCTCAAATATTGGTTTGCATATCATCACACAATTCACTTTTACCTTTTTAGCCAATAAACATCATATGACCACGACCTCTTATGCTTGTGTATAACTGTTGTTAAAACAGGCAAAACTCACTATATATATATATATATATATATATATAGTGAGTTTTATACCTCTGGCTTGCTATGTGTGGCAATATATATATATATATATATATATTGCCACACATAGCAAGCCAGAGTAATCAATGGATGCCAGAAGACTTTTGCATAAAATCCCCATCTAGTGCCTACTCATCCAATATCCCCAGACTAGTTTCTGGATTATGGCCTTTGGCAGTGAGGAGCCTCGGATTTAAGAGCACTGCACCTAGCTTGCTGTGTGTGGCAATATATATAGTGAGTTTTGCCTGTTTTTTTACCTTTTTGTTGTTTTTTTCCCCTCTCTTTCTCACCATTTCTTTTTTTAAATTAAGATGGTCATTCACATTTGTAAATTACAAATTTCAACATGTAAATAGGTTTTACTGCTGATTGAACATGTAATGTTTGGGCTTATAATCATATCACAGCATTTCAAATACGTTACTCGGAACTATTTTGCAGACAGACTCATAACGAGTCATTTTAATAAACTTGCAAATACAGTTTTACTTTCCATTAATCAATGATCATTCATTCAATCTGAAAAATGTCTGCTAGTAATGTGGAATGCGTTTTCTAGACTTTAAATAAAAGCAAGATGTTTAATTCATACCATTAGTATCTTATTTTTAACTACAAATTTAAAATTCATTTACAAGCAATCATCAACCATTATCAATCCACTGCAGGATGAAGGTCTCTCCAAGTTCAATCCATCTTTTCCTATCTTTAGCTTCTCTTCTCCACATCACCCCTGCACACTTTCTTATTTCATCCATCCATCTCACATGTGGTCTCTTTCTGGGTCTTTTACAATCTCTTGGAATCCAGTTTAAAATTTCAATTGTCCATCTATTATCATCTCTTCTATCAATATGTCCAGCCCAATTCCACTTCAGTCTTTTAATTTTTTCAATGAGGTCAGTAACACCTGTTTGTTCTCTTACCCATGCATTGCGTTGTCGATCCCTTCTTGTTACTCCCAACATGCATCTCTCCATACTTCTTTGAGTGGTCTGAAGTCTCTGTATTGCTCTTCTATTAAGTGTCCAAGTCTCAGATCCATAAGTAAGAACTGGCAATAAATTGTTCTAAATATTGATTGAATTGAAAAAAAAAAATCTGTCAAATCATAATGATAAGATTAAGAAAAGCAAAGAAATGAACCAATAAATGATCATGTTAATATATTAGAATGTTTTTTTTTTATTTTATACATATATTTAAACCTTTGAGAACAATGGATTTAATATCAGAAGACATACAAATGATGGATAAGACAAGTATATTTAGGGAGGAAATATAATGACAACATGAAGATTAATGTGCAGAAAATTAATAATGATGGTGTTTAATCATAATATTAAATTAGTATGGTAAATAATGTAACCATGTGAATAGTAATAGTGCCAAAATGATAGAAGCAATAGCTTTCAAAAATTCTTATACCAATACAAAAGTCATTGTGAAAGAGATTATAAGTTTGGGGTATTGAAATAAAAAGAATGGTGTTTAAATATTATTAGCAAGATACAGCAGTTTTCTAATGATTACAAACTTGCTCAGAACATAAGAATTCTGCCTTTGACTATAGGCTAATTGTTTTTTGTACAATGTAAGTAGATTCATTATACTGTTATTGGTATTTATTCCAAATGACCTCCAGCAACAATAAATTATCTTGCTGTGATTATGGAAAACTTACGGGAGTTGTGTAGTAATTGTAATACTAATGATAATTTTTGAATCCACATTCCATGACTTAGGAATGGGGTGATTCCACTATTATTCATGTGAGGAATATTGCTTTTCTGCTTGTAAACAATATCATCAGTCTTATAAAAGTCTGATGTCGGTAGTGTACAATTACAAGCTTGTTGATATATGATTAAAATTTTACGGCTAGTTGTGGTAAGTTTGTAAACATTTTTTTTCCTACCTTGATAATTTCTAACAGAATGTATAACATATTTTACATCACATGATCACCATTTCATATGCTTGCACATGCTGTTAATAAAAGTAATGTGATGTGATGTATTGTGGCTTCTCCTTAAACGAAGTCAAGAATATCTCAGCAATTAGCCACTTTATTTTCCATTCCCCACTCTAAATTTTCCCATATTCTGCTCCATCCCATTTCCACAACATAATCTTTGTCAACTCTATAACCTTTATATTTAAATCCCCTTTATCTTTTCCCAAACCCAGCATAAAAACCAATAATTCACTTTCTGTATAATCACTTTTTTCATATTTATTCTTCCATAACTTCATTATATGTACCCTTTCTGTTTTCAAGCATTTACATTCAATTAACAAATGCCTAATATTTTCTATTCCTTCCAAACTATATAGCAGTGTGACCAAGTGCAAGCCTTTGTAATCAATGGATGCAGGAAGCACTAGATAAAGATTTTATGCATAAACCTTCTTGCATCCATTGATTACAAAGGCTTGCACTTGGTGGCACTACTCTGTGGAGAGTTTGGTACTCTTATAATAGATTTAGATATTGTATAGCCAACATGATTTCCAATCTATTTTATATAGAAACTTATTGAATGACATATAATTTTTTGAACACCACCTACTGTAGAATTATTTAATTAGATAAACAATGGCATGTTGTATTTAATAATGTATTTCAAAAACATTTTTATGAATTTTCATCGCACTATTTCATGTCATTTGTCTGTTTGCATGTTTATCTAACTTTTATTAAGACTAGAAGGATTACTCTACTTAAATCATTTTGAAATCATATCTTATCTTCTTATCTAGAAGACTTATTGAAGTGGATTAGAGTTCATTTAACAATTTTTCTGATAAGTATTAAATAAAGCAATTTTTTCACCAAAAAAAAAAAAGTCTCTCATCTTATAAATTCAATTCATTAGAATACTGATAATCTTTATATTTTTTATTAATGTTAAAAGAAATGTCTCTCTTTCTGTATAGACAAGCTGTAAGTTATTATTATAATAATTATTATCTGTAGATGATAATTATTATAACACTGAATTGTATTACTAAATTCAAACTGTTTCTCAAATAAAAATACATTTCTACATAACAAGGCAAAACTCTCCACACAGTAGTGCCACCCTGTGACAACCAGAGTAACCAATGGATTCCAGAAGACTTGTGCATAAAATCTCCATCTAGTGCCTACTCATTCAATATCCCCAGACTAGTTTCTGGCTTGTGGCCTTCGTCAGTTAGTTTTCATGTCCAATTATGGAAACTCAGTACCAGTGATCTTTTGTCTAATTGGATTTGATTTCTTTACTGCAAGAGATAAGTCCGAAGCTCAAAGTAGAATTATCATTGTTATATTTAAAAAAGAACCTGTTTTGAAGTAATTATGTGTTATTGCAAATCACATGACCATTCTCCATATAAAACTATATATACACATACTATACAATAATCAAAAATGTTAAAGTATCTATGTGTAAGGAAGATGATATGTATGAACTTAAATATTGTATGTATAATCACAAATCACTCAGGCCTCTATTTAAAACTTTCTAATCTCTCACTTTCTCTCTTTCTCAAACATAAATATGCAGCATTAATATAAACTGAAACAAATATATTTATATATTAGTAGGAAATCTCCCAAAATTCTTTATCACATGATCACCATTTCTTATGCTTGCTCATAAAATCCCTATCTAGTGCCTACTCATTCAATATCCCAAGACTAGTTTCTGGCTTGTGATCTTTGTCAATGAGGAGACTAGGATCTGAGAGCACTGCACTTAGATCTTAGGATCTAATGCAACCCTCCAGCAGCCATCTTTTATCTCTACTTAACTACAAAACTATGAGAACAAAATTAGTAGAGATAAAAGGTAGCTGATGGAGGATTGCATTAGATCCTAAAATCTAGGTACAGTGCTCTCAAATCCAAGGCTCCTCACTGATGAGGGCCACAAGCCAGAAACTAGCCTGGGGATATTGGATGAATAGGCACTAGATAGGGATTTTATGAGCAAGCATAAGAAATGGTGATCATGTGATAAAAGAATTTTGGGAGATTTCCTACTAATATATAAATATATTTGTTGCAGTTTATATTAATGCTGCATATTTGTGTTTGAGAAAGTGAGAGATTAGAAGGTTTAAACTAGAGGCATGAATGATTTGTGATTATATGTACAGTATTTAAATTTACACATATCATCTTCCTTACACATAGATACTTTAAAATTTCTGATTATTATATAATATGTGTATATATAGTTTTACATGGAGAATGGTCATGTGATTAGCAATAACATATAATTACTTCAAAACAGATTCTTTTCTAAATATAACAATAATTCTACTTTGACCTTCACATTTATCTCTTGCATTAAAGAAATCAAATCCAATTAGACAAAAGATCATTGTTACTGAATTTCCATCTGGATATGAAAACTAATATCATTGTCAAGCGTTGTTGGCCGAGAGGTCAGCGCAGCTACCTTGCAAGCAAGCAGTTGGTTGCAGACGGTTGTTGCGGGTTCGCCTCCTGGAAGATGATATGACATATGGGGAAAAAAAACTAATATAATTCAAAATATGATTTCAATAATATAGTTGGTACTATCTATAATAATAAAAGAACATTTGTTACTAATCTTAATGACAATAAAGAGATGTTAAAAAATCTCAAAAATAACTACGCTTAATTTAAATTCAGCTCGTGCAGTAGAATATCAGAAAGTACAAAATATACTTAGAATATTCTTTGTATTCTTTTCACCATAATACTTTAGTGTAACCATATATTGGTAATGTATTTTATAAGTGATTAAAAATCTTTCACCATCCACCAAATTAATTACCAAGTAATTTTATTTCATTTAATAGTCTTTTTTAATTTTTTTATTTTCAGTGATATTTATTATTAAAAATTTTAAGTTCATTCGGTATTTTTTAATCCATCATTTTTTTTCCTACCCAAAGTAATCCCGATATGTAAATAATCAAAATAAGAGTCATAGATCACATGACCCTATTCTCTTAAGCTTGTCTGAAGCTACCCTGATACCTTTCTGAGGAGTGCTAAAGCACGAAACCGTGGTCAGGAGTTTGGGGGGAGGGGGGTCCTGACAGGGATATTTTAAATGCTTTTTCTGGCTAAGCATTTATCACAAAGCTTGTTGAGGAATTAGCAATCCTCATTGTTTAATCCCGATATGGATTTATTTCCTATTATACAGATGTAATTTCTTTTTAAATTAAAAAAAAAGAAAGAATCTAATTAAAGGATAAATCTGTTAAAAAAAATATTTAAATAATAGTTTTAAACTTTATGTTAAAGTATTAACGAAATCCAAGACACTAAACTGCGCTATAGTATAATAAGATAAAAAACAAATAAATATTTGGAAAATAGTAATCAGGGTTTTTTGTATTTATCGTTAACCAATAATGTTTGGGCAGTAAGTCTAATAGTTAAAGAAAATTTACAAGCAGATTTGTGTGTGTGTGTGTCTTTAAATTATTTAAACATAGTATATAGTATAAATTATATTTACGTTATTCAAGATTTTAAAAATATATTTTTTTAATCTGAATGAATTTTCATTATCCAATCTTCTGCCATAGATTGTAGCTATGAATTATGGGATGTCATATCATTATGTGAAGAGGGGGGTATGTGGAAAAAGGTAAATTTTTTTAATCATTTTTTATAGATATTTTTATCAAATTTAGTTATATAACAGTAATTATTATCTTTGATATTGTTATTTATAATTATGGAAAGAAGGCGTTGTGAAAAAAAAAAAAATCGATAGCGTTTTTATCCTGCTCTCCTATACGTCATGTTAATTTAATTTATTAGCTATCACAAATTTGTTTAAAAAAAAAAAAAAAACTGGTGTTAGTAATATATAGCCTTTAGAAAAAACTTCCTCTCCCCTCTCTTTCCTATCTCCATGTCCCAATCTGAAATTTATTTTAAATTTTGATATTTATTTTTCCTATTGCTTTAAGATTTAAAAACTGCACTAACCTAGTTTTTTTTTTTTTTTCTATGAGAAATAACTCAACATCTTGAGTTTGTTTAATATTATCTTTGATTGCAGTTGAAAGGAGTTTGGAAGGGGGAAAGAAAACACCTCATCTAAAACATGATGTTGAATCAAAATTGTTTTTGTTTTAAGATTCGTATGTTTTTTAAGAGACAATTAGGTTATTCTTGTTTCTAATAATTTAGTATTTTATTGCACTGCGTTTTGTTTACAAAATCTATAGATACATCTCGATTCCAGAAATGAAAAATAAAATGGCAGTCTGCTTAATATGGTTTCTTTTTCCAATCTCAATTGTCGAATTTGTGGGCATATATACATATGCTATAAAAGAATGCGCAGGTTAATTAATGGTATTTGAATTTACGTTAAATGATTAAATTATATAATAATACAATATTCGAAAATTTATTATATATATACCTTTTCATATGTCAAATGCGTTGACCGGGAAGCGAACCCGCGCCAGCTGCTTGGAAGGTAGCTATGCTAACCACTAGGCCACCAACGCTTGACTATTATGTATATTTTAAAAGTAATGTTATAAAAATGTTCTTAATTATTTATAATTATAATCAATTTTAGTCTTTTAAATTGCAGATATATTCTATAGTCTTAAATATGTAAATTTTAAGAGTGCAGTTTGTTTTGATATTTAAACAATTTATCTTTATTTTCAATAATGAAATATTTTAGTAAAGACTTGTTTTATAGATATATGTGAAATTGTGTGTGCACTATTTTAAAAGAGACTGATTTGAATATTTTTTTGAAAAAAAGTTTTATATTAATTTAAAAACATGTCTTAAAAATATATACGTATTCCATTTATTGAGCGTTAAAAACAAATGAAAATAAGATTACAAAAAAGTATTTATAATAAATAGAAAAAAAAATGATGAAAGGTATTTTTCTACTAATATTCATATCTATAAGAGTACTTTTAAAATGTTTTATCAATCTCGAGACCTACACTCCGAAATAACAATTCTAGGCATGCGCTCTAATGTAAATGGTGTTTAAAATCAAAAAAATTCAAGAAATAGCACGAGTTTGACTTTTATGAGTTGTTACTGTTTTCTAATTTGTAAGATATAGACTATGAAGATGATTTGAAGCAAAAAAAAAAAAAACATTTTTGTATCATACATTAATTCATAACATTTTAATTAATAAAAAAAACTGCAATACAGATACTAATGTTATTGACCGACTGTGGATGGCAGGTCAGTACTCAATTTAAGTACAATTAAGTAGCTAACAGGTTTCTCTGGGCATAATTGCTGAGAGATTCTTGACTTCGTATGAGAAGTTACAGTACATCACATCACATCATCATAAAAAAAATGTTTATATGCACGAAATACATATATTGGAAATCGTTCGTCTTTTTCGCATGCATGTGGTCATGTGTATCGGTTGCTTGAGATGAAGTGGAGGACGAATATAAACTGAAAAATCCTAAGTTCAAATCCCTCTACTTACATATATATAAGAAACCTTCAGTATAAGCAAATTACATATGGCCTTTGAAATAGATTTCATCATAGTATAAGTTCAATCCATCCCGGTCCTATTAATATATGTGGATACTTAATAATCCAATAATATGAGGAATTAGATTGACATGATGTCTGCATGGGAACGATTACAATATCAAATCCAAGAAGGGCTTTGAGTGTTCCATCGCCAGTTTTTCAATGAAATAGACGGTTGAATAGTTCGAAGGATGCGAAGATTGAAGCCTGTCCAGTAAAGTTTAAAGAATTGCTATCTTATTATAAACCGAACAGTGATTGTATATATGTATGAGAGATTATGATCTGGTCTAACTGATGAGTACTGGTTCTATAAAATATGTGTATTGGGAATCATTTATGTATCGGATGAATATAGACTGAAAAATCCTAAGTTCAAATCCTTCTACTTACATATATAAGAAACATTCAATATAAACAAATTATATAAAAAATATTAAATTTGTTTAAAGCCGAGTAAAAAAAACCTATTTGTAAGTCTACAAATAATTCAAAATACTGCACAAAGCTCCCTCTCGAACAAAAATAGAAGAAAGAAAAAAAAAAAGGGGGGGGGGGTAGTATTTGATGCTAACATTATTGATGATATAAATTTTTTTTACCAATTAATTCCATTGTTAAATTTTTATAATTTTAAATTAAATCATTTTTTCTTCATAGATATTAAACTTTTTAACCGAATAACAGAATTTTAACTATTGTAGCAACAATTAAAAAAACCTGCGCAATAACCTCCCGAACATATATACTGTACAGTATTATAAATTGACAAATGTGCTTAATATATACTTTTAAAAAATATATAAAATATATATAAATAATTTTAATTGAAGCCTGTCCATTAAAGTATGAAGATTGGCTATCTTAATATAAGCTGAGCATTGATCGTATGTATGTGTGGAGATGATAATCTGGACCAACTGACCAGTGCTGATTTAGGACGAAATACGTTTATTGGTGATCATTTATCTTTTCAACATGTGTGTGATCAAGTGTGTCAGCAGGGTGCAATAATGTGGATATTTGAGGGTCGTGTGAAAGTCTGAGTTCAAACCCCTATATATTACTAATAAATAATTGTAACCAATGATTTCAACATATGTCTTGGAAGTTTTTAAAATCTTCAACTAATGATACATGATATAAAATCTTTCAAACCAATCTCTCTCACTTTACATGTATTTTATAAGAAACCCTTGTTAATCAGATAAGCTAGAGACTTAGAATATTTGAATATACAAAATCAAATTTCTTATAATTTAGATATGTATATTAAAAAATCTGATTGTGATTTCTATGCGGATGATCAGATGTTTCAGATCTGTGGTTTACCTGACAAATAGTTTTT
This sequence comes from Epiperipatus broadwayi, assembly GCA_028023455.1. Lineage (NCBI taxonomy): Eukaryota > Metazoa > Onychophora > Udeonychophora > Euonychophora > Peripatidae > Epiperipatus > Epiperipatus broadwayi. Next base: position 1,132,920 of record JAQFVV010000239.1, on the reverse strand, counting down.
TGTGAAATATATGTATAATGAGAATGTCAATCAAATATCACATGACTATCACATGACTACAGCTTATATATTGCTATTTTAGCAGCATATCTTTTTCTTTTACCATCTTTATGTTACTTAGTGTAAATTTAGCAACTAATAGATACCAGATGATAGTGCTTAATAAATCCCTATCCTATAATAAGAATGATTGGTCTAGAACATTTTATAAGTTTGGAGAAGTTCTTTACAAATCTGAAAGATTTGTTGAGTATATAAAATACATTTATATATTAAAAACCAGTACACTTAGACAATCCCAATATCAATAACAATCAACAATTTCAAACTGTTGTCAAGGCAACCACTTTCGACACTAAAGATTGCAATTTGGCCACAGAGATTGAAATTATTGATAGAAAGAAATTTAAATAAACCTCTTTAAACAGGTAAATAAAACCTATTCTTATATTATTGATAAAAGGAGGTTGCCTTGACTACAGTTTGAAATTGTTGATTGTTATTGATATTGGGATTACCTAAGTGTTGACTGGTTTTTAATGATTGCTTATAAACCTTTTTGGCCTTAAATATTATTACTTTTATATATTGAAATGATATAATAAAAATGATTGGTGGTACTTGTAACTTTATCTCCATGTGGCCGCAAGAGGCGCTGTTTCTGTATCAACCACAGAAATATTCAGAGTAGGGGGCCAAATGCAGCGATTGGTATATATAAAGAAATTAGTTCATATATTTCTGAATAGAAAGACCACAAAAATAATGATTACTTCTAGAAGAAAACACATTTTATAACTTTATTTAATAGTGAAATATATTATTGCACATTATATGATGTTACCAAAACTCCTACTTTATAAACCAACTTTCTTCAAACTTTTCTGCCTTTTACTCTACTCCTTAAAAAAAAATTATTTTTTTAAGATCATCTAGCATCTTCTTTTTCTTTTATTCTTTTAATATATTTTTTACATCAGTTCCTTTTTTCAAAATATCTAATCATTCCAATTCTTTTCATCTTTCTAATTTCCTCTTTACCTAATATTTTTCCATTTCTTTTTTTTATATATATATTTTACATTGCTTCCAATTCTTTTCCTCCTCATAATTTTCTCTCTACCTAATCTTTTTCCATTTCTTTTTATTATTATTAATTTTATATTGCTAACCTTGTTTTTTCACCTTATGTTTTTCATTCTACTCCAAGTTCACATCTCTAATACCTTCAATTTTTTTCACTTCACTTTTCTTGATTGTCTCTGCTGTGTTTGAAGCTACTGCACTTTAATTAAACAATATTTAAGAAACTTTAGTTGTATTTTTATATTGGACTATTTCCATCATCTGAGTATTGAATGTTTTTAGAAAAAATTAACTTTTTATTTAAATACTCCAAATACATTCAACTGTTAGTAATAGCATATCAAACAGATTAGTATATGCACAATGTTTTGAGAGAGATTATTCTACCCTCTTCTCAGGTGTTGCTGGCCTGACCAGTGACAGTACTAGCATGGGATTTGAACCTGGACTCTTAGATTCTTGAGTATTGAATTGGCTCAGAGTGTTACCTTAAAAATTTAATACTCAAGAAGCTAGGAGCCCAGGTTCGAATTCCATGCTAGAACTGTCACTTGTCAGGCCAGCAACACCTGAAGAAGAGGGGAGAATAATGCCTCTCGAAAAATTGTGCATGTACTAGCCTGTTTGGTGTGTTATTACTAACAGTTGAATGTATTTGGAATATTTAAATAAAAAGTGAATTTTTTCTAAAGACATTCAATATGTATATTAGATGGTGGAAATAGTCCAATATACTAGAACATCATCATCACAAACCTTCAGGAAAACAGTTTAAGAACCTTCTCTTTTTTAAAATATAATTTTAATTGATAGCAAAATAATTTATATTAAAAAAGTTTGAATACAAAGTTTGTAACATCACTCTAAATATTGAAATCTACAAAAAAATATATTAAGAGTGACCCTTTGTGATAGTGATCAAATGTTGTGTTGCATATAGTATCCTCTTACTCAGATATTCTACCTTTTTCAAATGCAATAAAGAGTTTGACTTTTTTTATTTCAAAGAATAGAGATTTTTTGAACATTAACTATCAATTTGTCCCAATTAATGAGGGATTCACAGCTTTGGTACTACTTATCACTGCTAATTAAGATAGTGGAAGATTCAAAGGTTTACCATTAATACATATTGTGCAACCCTACTTTGTAAGATTTAAATCTTTATAGAATTCTTTCAAATAAATACTTATAGATTAGTTATAATAACTTTTTTTCTTATCCTCATATAAGTTAAGGAAGTATATGGAAAGAACAATAGTTGTATCATACATTGTTATGCCTTATCTATTGTTAATAAAAATTTCGTCTTTGCATTAAATTCCCTCCTTGTTTTTTTTTTTTTTTTTTGCACAAAATAATTTTATTTTTTCAAACATGCCATGAAAATGTATATTTGAATATGTACGTGTATGCATGTTAATTTGCTACAAAATAAATAGAAGAATCATAATGTATGCATGTTAATTTGCTACAAAATAAATAGAAGAATCTCTTGAGCTTTATTAAATGTAAATATTAGACCACTACATTCATTCTTAAAATACATCATGAAAGAAACCTTTGCTATTCAAGAAATTTATATCATCATCATTTTCAATCTTTACAATCCACTGCAGAATGAATATCTCTCTAATTTCATCTTCTCTGATCTCTAGACTTTTCTCCACATCATTCCGCGCATTTCCTTATTTCATTCATCCATCTCACCTATGGTCTCTTTCTAGGTCTTTTATAATCTCTTGAAATTCTGTTAATATTTAGTTGTCCATCTATTATAATCTCTTCTAGAAATATATCCAGACTAATTCCACTTCAGTCTCTGAATTCATTCAATGATGTTAGTAACACCTATTTGTTCTCCCACCATATATTTTGTTTTTCATCTCCTCTTGTGATTCGTAATGAACATCTCTCCATCGTTTGTGAAGTGGTCTGAAGTCTCTGTACTGCTCTTCTATTAAATATCCAAGTTTTAGATCTGTAAGTAAAAATTTTTAATACACATTTATAAAAAAAGAAACGTCCTTTTCAAACACATAGGCATATTTCAATATTAAATCATTTCTACCAAAAGTATTTCAACCAAGTTTAATTCTATGTTTTCATCTATAGTAATGATATAGATATTTGTTTACATTTTTAAACTTTTAAAATCACATGACACCTTTTTTTTAATGATTATTATTTGATTAATAAAAACATTGAAATGGATTCTGAGGTAAACCACCCTGGCTAATAGAAGAATATATTTTTTCATTATACTATTTTTCAATTTTAATTAATCATGTAATGATTAGAATATAATGCCTGCATTGAATATGCATCCCCATAACAAATTTGTTTGGTAATAAACTTTTTTTTTCAATATTCTTATTATTTTATTTTATAGGTTTATATTTGATTATAAACATCAAGCACCCAATAGACTCAAGCCCTGATTTAAGCATGATCTGTAAGAGTTGGTGTATATAGAATGTATGCTCTAAACTTGAGTGATTCACTTAAGTTTTTAAACTCTTGCCAGCAGGAGAGTGCATGGAGATTTATAATATTTAAGAAATAGTGCATTATTGGAGATTGACTTCCATTTGAATAATTTTATAGGTTTGCATAACTTTCTGGAACAAATAACAGCATTATTAAGAGGCAAATGGTATATTATATTATGTTTATCATTCTTATTATTTCTATAAACATTATAATATATCTATAAATATTTATTACAGTTAAAACTATTCAATATGAAAAAAAAAAACTTCTGCATGTGTTATTATACTTATGTACAAAGATCTAAAGTTTGAAATAAAGTTTCTAACATACTTTTCTGACATTTATAAATTGTATACATATTCTGTTTTGAAACTTGCTAAATTCAAAACAATTATTAAATGTTATAATATTAGTTTATGTACAAAGCTGAAATTTATTATAAGAAAAGATGATTGGTGCATTTATTTAAGTTTGAATTTAATAACAAACTCATTTTTCTTAATGGTATGATGAAGATTTGTCTTAAGAGGATTTGATCTCCTTCTCATAACTTAAAAATTTTATATAGGCATTCAAAATTTATTCTTAGAGAGGGACAGTGGCATGTGCACTGTGGCTGATTATGAAAACACAAGTTTATACTGACATAATATTTTAGATAGACTTTGACCATCATCTAAATGGTATAAAAATAGTGTGATGTGCACACTGTTGCACAGAAATTCATATTTAAAAATATTGCCAATAGTGAGCCTGCTTAAATATTGTGGAAAATATTTTCAATTTGTGGTCTAATCCAAATGATCTCTCTTATTTTGTACTATATGAGAGAATTTTGCATGATCTCATAATGTGTGACTGAGTAGACCCAGAGTCTAACGCAACCTCAGTTGACAAATTGCATAAACATGTTAATGTTAATCTTCCTAGATTGATATTTAATCAAGTAGCATTTGATATTCATCATGAGTTAAATTTTAAAAAATAAAGTCGTTAGATTTTTTTTTCTTTTATAATAAGAATCTGGAGGTTAGATAATGTCATACTTTTCTGCATAAACAATTCTTACTTTGGAAGAGCACAAACTGGTATTTTAGTAATGATAATTATTTGAATATAGTCAGAGTAACATTAACAGAAACACACAGATTTCTTGTGTTTTTGGTTTTTATATTTAGCATAGTGTAATGGTCTTGAATCTTGATAGCTTCTAAATCATAAACAAATCAGAATAGATCTTTAAATGCATATTTTAGATTTCATTAATAAAAAATAACAATATGGTAGCCAATAACGACTAACCAAAAGCATCTCCCTAAGACAGAAAATAAATTAATAAAAAGACTGTTTCATCCATAGAAACTCCTAATTGACAATTTTCTATAAATATTTTTAGAATGAAAGCAAGTTGGATTGCAATTTTGGATGTATGGAATGCAATTTTGAAGTAAAACCTGGGCATTTCTTATTCAGGTAGATAGTAAAATAGTATATATATTTTTTTTGCATAGCTTAAAATGAAGCTTATCTGGAGCTTGAAAAACTATCGCTTTAAAAATTAAAATAAAAAAAAAGCATCACTTATCATGTTAGAGATAGATTCTTAATAAGAGATGTTTAGAAATTTAAAAAATTTCACTTTTTTTAATTACAATCAAATCTTCATGAAATATAGGTATACATGTGCATATATATATATTGTAATTATAATTGCAATAATATTTTAACGGTTTACAAACAATTACAAACAATCCTTAAATCTGCAGAAGTACTTTCGGTTACTTTCTAACCTGCCTCAACTGCCATTAAATTCAAAAAGCAAAAGCGGAAGCAAACATCATCAATTCAAATTCCACTAATCTCGTATTTTAATGTTAAAAGCTTGTTGATTTATTAAAAAGCGCATTTAATAAATCGACAAGCTTCTAACATTAAAATACGAGATTCGTGGAATTTGAATTGACGATGTTTGCTTCCGCTTTTGTTTTTTGAATTTAATGGCAGTTGAGGCAGGTTAGAAAGTAACCGAAAGTACTTCTGCGGATTTAAGGATTGTTTGTAATTGTTTGTAAACCGTTAAAATATTATTGCAATTATAATTACAATATTGTTTTTAATTAACGGATATTTCATTTATTTTACATATATATATAGAGAGAGAGAGGATAAATACTGGCTACAAATATACTACTAATGATAAATAAAATAGAAAATCATACAACATTACAATATTAGCCAAAAAACAAAATGTTACTAAAATTCTTCCATGGTGATGGTTTCATCCATTAACAAATAGACCTTTTCAAATGAAATTCAACAAGAAATAATTGAAAATCTCCAAAAACCATATAAACCCCATTCAAAATATAACTAGCCAAAATACGAAAATAAAAAATTAAATACTGCCTACTACTATACAATTATTTAATTTTTTATTTTGGTGTGTTGGCTACTTATATTTTAAAGAGAGTTTATATAGTTTTTGATGATTTTCAATTATTTTTTGTTGAATTTCAATTGAAAAGGTCTATTTGTTAATGGGTGAAACCATGGTCGTGGAAGAATTTTAGTAAAATTGTCTTTTGGCTAATATTGTAATGGTATATGATTATATATATAAATACTTCATGGAGCAATTATGTCCGAATACACTACTAAAACAAATTTCAAGCAAATTCATTTTTAAATAAATATATGAAGATATTTATTTCATATATCAATGCTAATCCATTTTGTCTGATAAAAGAAGATATCTCCTTTTATCGGACCAAATGGGTTGGCATTGACATATGAAAGGGTAAATGAATTTGCAAGTTTATTTAAAAATGATACTTTAGACTCTCCTTGCAATTTGTTCCAGTAACGCATTCGGACATGATTGTTTTATGATGTATTTATATTCCTAAACATTACATATTTGATCAGCGGCAAAAATCATTTATGTGCAAATTATAAGGTGGGACAAAAGTTGCTTTACCGTAATATTATTTTATTAATATAATCATGTTTTATTAATTACATTTTAAACATCACATAACCACTATCTATGGCTTACACTCAGTAGTTTGCTACTAAATTATATTTTAACTAAATAAAATATAATCAATTAAATTAATAAACAAAAATGTTCAAAATTACTTCCTTCTTCTTCTAAACAAAGTTGAAATCTCTTGGACATAAGATAGCTCAATTTTTATGATAATGTAACTTTTGGTCCATTTTTTAAAATAATTGGCAAGGCCCAATACTTTTATTTAAAATATAAAAGAGTCTTAGAGAAAAGAAATTAATTACCACTATTGTCTGGAGACTTGTGTGCACCTGTGAAGATCTGTTTCTTTTTTTTCCCGATATCATTTTCACAGTAATAAAATTATTTTTTTTAACAAGTTTAACTTTATAGACGTTATGTTAATTATGCTCTCAGTGCTTTTAACCAGCAATAATTAGTTTACATAGTCCGTAAGATGAATAAAAAGAGTCACTTGCATCAAGACCGACCAGTTTTCAGTTAAAATAATCAAAATATAAGTGGCCAGAGAAGACAGTTAATCTTAAATTAATATTTCAAGCTCTGCAATAGATAAGACTAACATTATAAGTAGCTTCAGAAAGTGGTTCATAAACAGTTTTAACTAAAAATAGAGAAAACTCATGCAGGTGTCATGAGAAGTGCCAATAATTATATATATATGTAACTGTTGCTAAACATATTCGCAAGTGAATTACATCCTAATTGCCATATAAATACAATTTATCCAAATTACTTTGGACACTTTTTAGCAAAAACCTTTTATTGTACATATATGCATAAACGTACATTTTGACTGTCCTGCAGTCTTCTTCAGAGCCAGTTTACTTTAATCCCTTAAAAATGTTTTTCTTTTTTTTTAAGGAATTAAAGTAAACTGGCTCTGAAGAAGACTGCAGGACAGTCAAAATGTAGGTGTATGTATATATGTACAATAAAAGGTTTTTGCTAATAAGTGTTCAAAGTGGTTTGGATAAATTGCATTTATATAAGATATTACAATAGTTAAGGCTTTACTTCATTAGCATTTGAAATCAATTTATATATATATATATATGTGTGCTCTGTGCACAGATAATGAAGCTATTACATGTAAGTAAAATTATCAAAAGTTTCCGCCAAGCACTTTCGGGACCCTAACCCTAACACAAGTAGACATGAATATGGGACTATAAACTGTCCCGAAAGCACTTGGCAGAAACTTTTGATAATTTTACTTACATTTAATAGCTTCATTATCTGTGCGCAGAGCACACACACATATATAAGATATTACAGCAAAATAAAGAAAAGCATGATTTTGGTAATAATGTCATATATTTTGTGAAACACAACTTAAAAACTTCCCTTGTATTTAAAGAAATACAAAGAAGTGCAGTTTATTTACATAGAAGATAATCCCACTTTCATAATTGCACTGCCTATTAGTAATATATTAATATATCCAGGTAATAAATGTGCAGTATTTCAAATATTTTTACAATGTAGCTAAAATGTGTGCAAGTTCGAAGCTGATAGAAAGATAATATTGAGAAATGTGAACCATTTGATACAATAAAGACGTGAAGAGATTTAATAAAAAATTAAAATTGAATAAAAATACAGGTTTCAACAATAATGAAGAATATACTGAAAAGGTAATGTTTTTATCTAGCTGCCATATTGAATCAATTAATTACTAATAGTAAGGATAAAATTCAACCCCCCTTCCTTAAAAAGATTCATAGATTATATGATTGAGTGCTAAATTGTGAATTAAAGAGCTAACATTAATGTAAGGATAAAGCAATATATAAAAGCAAAAAAGATCCCGTATGATCATTCGTATTTTTAGAACCTGGAAAAAAAATTTAAGTCATATTTTCAAGATGGTTGACAAAGAATATAATGACTGGAACAAAAAATAAGAGAAATATGGTTTATTAATAGCATAGACTATTATAATAAATCTAATAGTACTCAGGTGAGTGAATTTTGAAACATGCATCATTAAAATTAAAAGCTTATTTACTACAATGTGTTTAGTGATATAACATTTGAAAGGTTTTGCATTGAAATACCTTAAAACTATATATTTAATATTGTTTATTGATTTTTCACATCATTTGTATCTGTAATTCAAATTTGCACACATTTGTTTGTCTGCATGGCAAAGTGAATTCTTTATAACTTAATGCTAAGTGCACTTTCGGTGAAGTTCACCATAATCAGACCGTTTTGATTATGGCTAGCTTCACCGAAAGTGCACTCAGCTTTAGATTATAAAGAAAAAAGGAAATCACTTTGTAACCCAGATGAACCACATATTCAAATTTGAATTAATATTGTCTATACATTTTCCGTTTAAGTAATGTTTTTTATAATTGTATATGATATTATTTATTTTAAAAAATTTCTTTTTTTAATCATCAGAAATAAAAACACATTTGTATATAATCATCATCCGTTTTACTTTCCATTGATTGCCACTATTTTATAACAACAGCTTAATAATTACACAGAGACCAAACACCATATAGTAGCATCACTCAGTGCAAGACAGAGTAATCAATGGATGCAAGATAGTTGGTGCATAAAATTCCTATCTAGTGCCTACTCATCCAATATCCCCAAACTAGTTTCTAACTTGTGGCTTTCATCAGTGAGGAATCTTGGATCTGAGGGCATTGCACTTAGATCTTATGAACTAATGTGATGTTTAGTAGCTTAATAATTTATACTACCTCATAAATTTTAATAAGCTCAAGCAATGACAAATTATAACAATGACAATGAACAATTGTTATCACATGATCATACTATCTTGTTGCTTAATTAATCCAATCTGCCTTTATACAGAGGACTTAATTTACATACATCTTTAATATGCATTTTTCTTTCTTTTTACAATTCTATCTTCACATTTTATTTATTTTTTATGAAGCTATTAATAATTTTTTTACCTGTACCTCTAATATTTATAAGAAATAGTTTGGGAGAGAGGAAAAATGTTAACCTAATTTACAATTAGATTTTTTTTTTTTTAATTTCCCATTCACAATTACTTTGAGTTACAATTCTTTATCCATCTGAGATTTTTCTTTTAATAACTTTACCTGTTTCAGATTACATAGCATAATAACAATTTATATTTTTATAAACTTTGCATCAAATACAGCATTTAATTATTTAAAACAGGCAAAACTCTTCATACAGTAGTGCCACTCAGTGCCAACCAGAGTAATCAATGGATGCCAGAAAGCTTGTGCACAAAATCACCATCTAGTGCCTACTCATCCAATATCCCTAGACTAGTTTATGGCTTGTGCCCTTCATCAGTGAGGAGCTTTGGATCTAAGAGCACTGCATCTAGATTTTGTGCACAAGCCTTCTGGCATCCATTGATTACTCTGGTTGGCACTGAGTGGCACTACTGTATGGAGAGTTTTTGCCTGTTTTAATAACAGTTATGTGCTAGCATAAGAAATAGTGATCATGTGACATTTAATTATTTGTGAATCTCTGATTACAGTATATAGCCTGTTTATAAAGTTTCTTTCTAGCTTACCGGTATAATTTTAATCATGGTATTATACATAGATAGATCTTCTGTCTTGTTTATCAGATACTAAAGAAGTATATGGGATGATGTGCTTGAATTCTTTTTATATTTTCTAATCCACACAAAAAAAATATGGTCAGTAAACTCATTTTCACCTTTAAAATGCTTTTCCTATGATTTCTCTTTAAGTTTTTTCATAGAGAGCTAATCACATTTACTTTTTTGCTTGCCAATGTAATTACTAGCTATAAACGTTTTGTGCTGGCATACTATTTTAAAACTATTATACTGTATATAAAATGTCATTTTTTATACTGTTACTTTTGTTTATATAAGTTAAAAGCCTTTTATTATCATTTACACATTATTATTTAGCTTTGCATGACCTACTTTCAAACAAATTTTTCATATAATACTGTAATAAAATTACAATACAAAAATACTAAGTGTATTAATTTTCTATGATAGATATATATGTTTTTTTTTTTTATAAATAATGTAGCTAAATATATATTTCTAAACAGAAGAAATGCCTTGAAAATAGGTTACATTATAGTAAGTCTCTCTCCTATTAATATAAATGGATACCTAATGATCTGATAATATGAGGGGTTAGATTGATGTAATGTCTACATGGGTATGACTACAATATCAAATCCAGCAAGGATTTTGAGCATTCTATTTTGGTTTTTCAATGAAATGGATAGTTGAATTGTTGGAAGGGTGAAAAGATTGAAACCTGTCCATTAAAGTTTAAGAAATTTCTATCTTAATATAAGCCAAGCAATGATTGTATACATGTGTGGGAGATTATGATCTGGCCCAATTGATGAGTGCTGGTTCTGCATAAAATACATATATTGATGATTATTTTACCTTTTCCACATGTATGTGGTCATGTGTATCAGTTGTTTGAGATGGAGTGGATGATAAATATAGACTGAAAACTTAAGTTCAAATCTTTCTACTTATTATGAAGACATGTTATATGTTCAAAACAAGACTACTATTGGCAATTTAAAATTTGTAAAAATTGAATTGTTAGAATTTGATTGCATCTGAAAATAATAAATAAAAATATGTCCTTACTATTTAAACTTTTTTCTTTCTTATACATACAAATAAAATTCAAATTTTTAAAAGAACTAAGACTAAAAAAGTATTATTAATTAATTAATATGTCGATAGGTAAAGTAAGAATAATTATTAATAGTTATATTCATCCTACTATAGAGCCATCTATTGAAAGCTTGAGTAATCAATGGACACCACAAAGTGTAATGCTATAAAATCTCTATCTTCAAATTAGTTTCTAGCTTCTTCAATGAAGATTAGGATTCAAAGTTGGACCTATGTATCTAGCAATCATCATTTGCTCCTTTACACTATTGAAATTAATATCGTGAAATTGAAAAAAAATCTTACAGATTTGAACTCAGGTTAATTCATTTATATAGTTATATATAGATCTGAAAGCAGGTCAGTTTTTATGTATTTTAGAAACTCAGTTTAATCACAAGTATGGGCTTCTGCTATTGGCTAGAAAGATTAATACTATAAGGAAATTGAGATACTATCAGTATTAATAATAATTAAATAATATTTGGTAAGAATTAGATATAGGCAGTCCTTTACTTACATAAACCTTACTTATATAACATAAAATTCAAATTATACAAAAAATTGTGGAATATATTATTTGCATATTTAAAAGATTGCCTGTATATATATATCATAAAAAATATTTAACACTAAGACAATCCCAATATTAATAACAATCAACAATCTCAATCTGTTGTCAAGGCAACCTCCTTTTAACAATAAAAATGGAGTCTTCATCTCAATCTGTTGTCAAGGCAACCTCCTTTTAACAATAAAAATGGAGTCTTCATCTCAATTTGTTGTCAAGGCAACCTCCTTTTATGTATATATCAAAAAGCTATGTTTATGTCTATTAATTGAAGATTAATTTGATGTTTAGAGGTTATTAAAATATGAAGCTCAATCTTTCCATCTTATTAGTTATAGTGATTTCAAAATAGCTTATAGTTGTCTTGAAGTTATGTTAGTATATATAAATTATGCCTCCATATTGGTATGTCAATAAATGGAATGCTTATATATGATCAAAAGCTAAATGTAGATGGATCCATTTTATATTTACTGATAGTTAGTTTACATATAGCTCACTGGGGATTTTCAAAGCTTCCACTCAAATTTCATATATGTATATATTAGATAAATAAAAACAGGTTGTGATATTTTTTCTAAATATTCACATTTCCTGCTTCACTGGGATAAGACCTTGATAATCCTTTCCTTGAAATAGGACAATTCTTACATATATGTATCATTTTGTAATTAGAATTGAAGACAACAATTTTAACAATTGAAATCAAAAATTACCATTTAGTTATAAGTTCTACAAATTTTCAATATCAGTTGTTAAATTGTTTTGCAGTAAGATTTTTAATATATAATTTACTAGCATAATTGTAACTTCTGCATGCAGGAGATAGTAAAGATTTAAGATTTTTAATAGGTCTACTGAAAGGTAAAATGTGTCAGATGTTTACTATTTGATATTCATATTTTTCTTTTCTGTAATATATATTTAGTTAATTAAATAGTAATTTAATTCTTGTACATATTGCAGTGAACTGTGATAAATGGTCAAGCATTGGTGGCCTAGTGGTTAGCATAGCTGCCTTCCAAGCAGCTGGCCCAGGTTCACTTCCCGATCAATGCATTTGACATATGAAAAAGAAATGCAACCTTAATTTACTGGGTTCTTCTCATATTTCTTAATAAAGAATAATTTTGCACAAATCTTTGATTCTGGTGAATTTATTACTAACAACATGCACTTTAAATAAACTCATGACCTATGAGAATAGTACCGAAGAGCTACTATTTAATTAAATATGAAATTGCTTTTGTCAATCTGGAAAAAATAATCATTAAATTACAGGGTACAGAACTATAGTCCACCATTTTTGATAAAACAGCCTTTTCAGTAATCTTATTTCTTGTCAACAAGGCTTGTGTAAAAATTTCTAAATTATAATTGATGTTAAAAAGCTATGGCATCTGAAAGGGTGTTTTCCCATAACGATAGACAATGGTTCTATACCTTTGCTTTCACTGCTAAATTTATCAGATTGACAGTTATTTAACATCAATCAAATCTTAGTTTATATTTAGTTATATAGAGGACACCTTAACAGTATAGAATATGAAAAAAGTGATTATACATAAAGTGGATTGTTGATTTTTATGCAGGGTTTGGGAAAAGATAAGGGGAATTTAGATATAAAGCCATAGAGTTGACAAAGATTATATTGTGGAAATGAGATGGAGTAGAATATGGGAAAACTTAATTTGGGGAATGGAAAATAATGTGGCTAACAGGTTTCTCTGGGCATAATTGCTGAGAGATTCTTGACTTCGTTTAAGGAGATGCTACAGTACATCACATCACATATAAGTTTAACAGCTATTTATTATATTAATTATAATTGTTTATATAATAAAAAAATATTTGATCACTAATAACTCAAAATCTGTAAAAACTAACAGTCACATTTTGAATAGGTTAATTTTTTAGCAAAAAAATTAAAAAAATTATTCATTCTAAATTATTCAATTTTGGAATTATATAAAAATCAATTCACGATAAATATTGTTAAAACAAAATGTTTAGTATCTTCAACTTTTTTCATATTAAACAGAAATTATGTTAATAAATAATGATGAACTAAACTATATAATAAATTCACGCATAGCAAGATATCATATGCTAATCATAACTATTGAATAATATAGTATTTTACATTTAAAACTTGTATAGGATCGTTCTTATGTTTAATACGTTTAATAAAATACATTTCATGTTATAATATAGTACTACTTCTTTAAAAAAAATTAAGCTGATTTAAATTTTTTTTTCTTTAAATTTAAAAAACTAAACAATTTTGTTGTATTTATATACTGGACCATTTCCAGCATCTAATATGAGTATTAAATGTCTTTAGAAGATTCCATTGTTAGTAATATCACATAGGTTAGTATATGCATGTTTCGAGAGGTATTCTCCCCTCTTCTTCAGATGTTGCTGGCCTGACCAGTGACAGTACTAGCATAAAAATCAAACCTGGATCCTTTAGATTCTTGAGTATTGAATTTTACGGTAATGCTCTAACCACCTGATCCATCCTAACTAGTGACAGTACTAGCATGGCGAATCTGGACCCTTAGATTCTTGAGTATTGAATTTTAATGTAGCACTCTTACCAACTGAGCTATTCTACCAAAGGCAACTGTCAGTAGAGATTTCAATTACTTATCTACAAGGTTCCTCTTGATTTCTCCACTTTTTGCTAAAAGCAAAGCCATTCAGTATTCATATTAGATGAAGGAAATAGCCCAATATATAAATACAACTAAAACACCATCATAACAAACCTTCAATAAAGCAATTTTGTTTTCAAGATGACAAATATATTCAAAAGTGCTTTTTAATGCATATTAATCCATTTAGAAAAATATTCATTTTTTGTTATTATTAAAAAAAAATAATTAACTAGAATGGTATTTGATTATTGGCTCTTTACCCTCTGCATTTTAGTGCATTTGGTAGAGCATTCGACTTGAGATTGGGAGTCCCAAGATTCAGTCCGGCATGTAGTTCATAATGACTAATCTCTCAAAATTTAAATGTTAAATTAATACACACAGAAACATTGAAAGTGCTCTTCACTTGGTAAGATAAAGCTCTATGGACTAAATGGCCAAATATGGTTTTTAATCATTGTTTACATGTTCGTAAATTAAACAAACTTATATGTGTTTGAATTGACTAACACCATCATATATGTGATATACATGACCAGATTAATGTAAATGGGCCACAACTATGATTTCTGGAATGGGAAGTTATATGTCTTCAATTTCTGGTGATAACTAATGTCTTAATGTAATTGATATGAAATTAATTGTTTTTTCTATGTATACAAGCGTAACCTCTGATTTTGTTAATTGGTCTCCATTGAGCTTGATATGTAAATGTCCTTTTTTTTGTAAATGATACTTATCGTTTGTGAATAAATTTTCCTTTTGAAAGATAAAGCCATTACCATTTTTGTTGGCCCTTTTAATGGCTTTATAGTTGTCTATCTCTTTTAATATTAATCATTTAACGGCAAGTTAAAATAGTAACTATAGTTCAATTCACACTCCTTTTTCTTAAAAAAACAAAAGAATAAGTGGTTTGCTAATTTTTCTAGCATTAGTGTATATATATATTGTTATTAATATAATTTATGTTCTCTATTACTTTTTACAATGCTTTTTTACTATTGACAGTTTCGATTGTCCCAGAAATTTTCTTCAGAACTAAAACCCAATACAAATACATGAAAAGCATTGTAAAAAGTAATAAAGAATATAAATATATTAATATAATATAAGAAAGATAAAGTTATATATATTATTGTGGCCATATTGCATGCAATCCTTAATTTTAGGTTTAATGAGTTAATTTATTCAAAAAAATAGAACTTTTTAATTAGTTTTGTACTAACTGCAATCATCATTATTATGTATAAAAATGCATGTTCTGCACATCAACTCTGTCAATTTTTCTAAGTACATTTGTGCTGTTCATCAAATGTTTTTAACCATCTCATTTCTTAATGTCCACACTACTATCTCACTTTTTACTAGCTATGTTATTACCCAATATAACCTTCTTAATCCTTTAGTCTTAAAGTTTATGTTCAATCCTGGTGCTTACATTCTTTGCATGTATTCTCATCCAGACTTTTAATTGGAGGTATAATTGCACCTTCTGTAATTGTGTACGGGTTTCCTTTTTTTGCTATATTGAGCTAAATCTTATATGAAACTATTAATCTTCCTTCACTTTCAACTATAGCAAATGGCTTCATAAAACATTTTTAAAAAAATCAAAATCTTTATCCTTTTTATTAGAATGAACTCTCTCAAGATGATCTTTCATTTTAACTGCTTTCATTGCATCAGTTGTAAACGTTTTCTCACGAGAAGACACATATGTATCATTTTATTTATTGGTGAAGTAATAAGTCCTAATATCAAGTAATCCATTAAATATTGTCAACAGTTTTTTTAGAAACTGAAGCTACCATTGCAGAATTAGGGTCCTATAAATAATATAAAAAAATGAAATTGATCAGCAGATAGTAATACATAGTAATTGTAATCGTAGCTACTTTATTATATGTATATGCTGGTAATTACGTGAAATATTAAATTAATGATAGCATAAAAATGGCTATAGAGGTATGAATGCTTGACATGTACTATACCATAAGTTATGTTTTGGGTAACTGGAACACGGGTTCGGTAATTTCTGCCCTTCCTGTGTGACTCGATCCGTAGCCATTTTTCATGTAGACAGCTATACTGAGTACGCAGTGAATTTTTGCCAGTAAACAAACTGATATTAAATTCATTGAAACAATATTCAAAAACATTATACATATATATATATGTGTGTGTGATTTTTAATCACTTTTTTCATCGACCCCCTAACCTGGATTGACTTCCCATAATGTTATATCGACTTCCAGGAAGGCGATATTGACCACTTTGACAACCCAATGGAAGTGTGATAGACTTTGGATATATATGGATCATGGTTACAGTTTTGACACTACTAATGGTCAAACTTATAACTCCCAAGCAATAAAGAATTCAGTTTTTTTCTTTAGTTCTTATTTTATGAGTTTGATGAGTATTGTTAATATCAAAGGCATGGATTTTAAATCAGCTTCTTAATAGTCTGTTTAAATAACTTAATGATGAGCACTGTTTCTGCTGACCCACATGGCTTTAGGATGTGAGCTAAAGAAAAAACTCTGAAATTTTTAATTAAAATAATAAAACATGTAATTGGATTAAGAATATTTCATTTTATTTACTACTCTCTGGGAAATTCCTCTGGAGCAAATGGCTGAAACCTAATGCAATATTTAGAAAATTATTTTTTGAAAATATTATTCCTATTTATAGACTATGAAAAAGTAATTGATTTTATAATCATTTTAATATCACATGATCACCATTCTTTATGCTAGATCCTAAGAGGTGTGGTGCTCTCAGCTCCAAGGCTCCTCACTGATGAAAGTGACAAGCTAGAAACTAGTCAGGAAGTATTGGATAGAGATTTTATGCACAAACCTTCCTGCAACCATTAATTACTCTGGCTTGCACTGGGTGGCACTACTGTATGAAGAGTTTTGCCTCTGTGAAAAATCATTTTAATAGTGATTAAAGCTTTGGAACATCAAGATGTGAATCTCAGATGTTGAGAAACTTACGAAAATATTTATTAAAATAAAGCAGCAGATATTAGATTATCCAATAACAATAGAAAGACAGGATATCTTCAAAACTTTTAATAGTATTTTTACAGAAAGTTCTGTAAAGATTAAAATGCGAAGCTAAGAAAATAAAAGTAAATGGAGATTTTTTAATCTGTTAGATTTTGCAGGTAATGAAGTGGTTTTTGCAAACAGTGTTTCAGGAAAAATTATACAAAGGAAAAAAATAGGTAAATACTACAAAAAACTAAAGCAATATTCAATAGCTTTTCACATAAGAAGAAAATAAAGATGATAATAATGAATTAGAAAAGAATTGTAACTGCAAATTTCATGGTCATATTGTTATTACAATGAAAAATATAATGAATGAAAATATTTAAAAGGCAAAGAAGGGTTGAGAAGCTCTGATGAAGACTGCTGGACAGTTGAAACTGCCAGGAAAATAAAGTTTTATTAAGATAATTTGTTTGCATTGAAGTGTATATGAAAGAAGATATATAAGCAATATATATATGAATGAAAATAATTATAGAGTTAAATTTGTATGGGGTACTTTTGGTAGCAATAATTTAATATTAAAAGGAAATTTTTTGAAAGATATATTAAAAGATATTTCTGATAGATATGTTTTATTAATTCTTTTAAACATTTAACAAAAAAGTAATATAGATATTTTAGACCACATATCACAATTTGAAGGGAAGTATATTGGAAGAAAGAAAGAGGGATTGAAAATGAACAGATAAGAGAATGGATGAATACATTGACAACACTGGAAGAATTAAAAAGATGACATAAAGATGAGATGGACATCTTCCTGAAACAGATGACAATGGATGAATATCTTTTGGAATCTAAATAGATTGTAAAAGATTTAGTAAGAAATTGTATGTGAGATAAATGGTTTTGTTAAAGAAGTGTTTAGAAATGTTGAGATAATGATATAAATATAAAATAATTTTCTAAAAGTATATGATAAGAAGTATGATCAGCTTGTTTTTTTAATGTGATTTTTACACAGGTGATAAAATAATCATTAAGAGGGCTGTTTTCCTGAAGATTTGTGTTGATGGTGTTTTAGTTGTATTTATATGTCAGATTATTTCCATCATCTAATATGACTATTGAATGTCTTTAGAAAAATGTAACTTTATTTAAATATTCCAAATACATTCAACTGTTAGTAATAGAACAACAGGTTAGTATGTGCACAATGTTTCGAGAGGTATTATTCTTGCCTCTTCTTCAGGTGTTTCTGACCTGACCAGTGATAGTTCTAGCATGGGAATTGAACCTGGACCCTTAGATTCTTGAATATTGAATTTTAAAGTAAATGCTCTAATCAACTGAGCCATCCTGCCAAAGGCAACTGGTTGTCAGTAGAAATTTAATATACTTATCTATAAAATTTCTACTGATTTTTCCATTTTTTCCTAAGAGCAAAGTTGATTAGTGGTTTCCATATTCTTATGTATAGTCAACCTAGTGTGACTATCATATGGAAATCACTAATCAATTTTGCTCTTAGGAACAAATGGAGAAATCAGGAGGAATCTCATAGATATAGATAAGTATATGAAATGTCTACTGACTGTTGTCTTTGGCAGGATGGCTCAGTTGGTTAGAGTGTTACCTTAAAATTCAACACTCAAGAATTTAAGGGTCCAGGTTCAATTCCCATGCTAGTATTGTCACTGGTCAGACTAGCAACACCTGAAGAAGAGGGGAGAATAATACCTCTCAAAACATTGTGTATATACTAACCTGCATGCTATTACCAACAGTTGAATGTATTTGGAATATTTAAATAAAGTTAAATTTTTCTAAAGACATTCATTACCCATATTAGATGATGGAAATAGCCCAACATAAGTACAATTAAGCTAATGAGCTTGGATTGAAAATATTATAGTGTTTTCAATTTAAGACTCATAGTTTTGTAGTTAAGTAGAGATAAAAGGTGGCTGCTGGTGGGTCACATTAGATCCTAAGATCTAGGTGCAGTGCTCTCAGATTCAAGGTTCCTCACTGATGAAGGCCACAAGCCAGAAACTAGTCTGGGGATATTGGATGAGTAGGCACTAGATGGGAATTTTATGCACAAGCCTTCTGGCATCCATTGATTACTCTGGCTTGTATTGAGTGGTGATACATATAGAGAGTTTTGCCTGTTTGAATAATAGTTATAAGCAAGCATAAAAAATGGTGATCATGTGACAATTAAGAGAGCTGATATCACTTATAAAAAATGTTAATGGCTTTATTGCTTGGGAATTCATAAAAAGTTTGAGTGCCCAAGTTGCGAGTGCTAGAATCGATTCTGGGACCTCCTGATTCAAAGTCACATATCCTACCATCTGTGCCAAACTACATGGGATATATTACTTATGATAAAGTTTTTTAAAGAAACTTTGAATTTCTATAAAAAAATTTAAAAAGTTTTTGCATTTCTCACCATTAGTGATTGAAAAATTAATCTGGTAGGAACCAGGTGGTTCTCACTGGCAGAATTACCTGAGAGATGTTATCATCTGTAGCTAACAGAATTCTAAGCATGATACTTTTTTGAATAAAGAATGTCAATTATGGCAGTCATATATTAGTTCAATCAACAAAATATTCTGAATTGATTTTAAAGAGAATAATTTATTTGCTCAAAGTGCTTAAGATTTAATTTTAGTTTTACTATAGTTTTATTTTAAAATGTAAATGACTTTTGTAATTATAATTTAAAATATTTTTCTGTTATAGGTATATAATGAAAATCTGGAAGAATTTTTACTGTTAAGCTCACAAATGAAGAAATTACAAGTTTATTTTTGAAAACAATCATGTCACAAGAAAGTGGATTTTTTCTATCTAATAAAGCTCACTTCTATCTCAATAATTGCATCATTGGGGATAATCGCAAAATATGGAGGACTTAAAATGAAAGTTTTACCAACATCATCTGCAGGACATCAAATACACAGTTTACCTCAGGACAAATATTAAGTCTCTACTTCTTTGTTGAAAAATGATGAAAGGTGACTGGAGAGGTTTACCAAGATTTCCTTAGGATAAAGTTAATCCACATTAGATTTCTTATTCAATGGCAGACTAATATAGATCAGAAATTAACTGGTTAGCATGGTTACCAAATTTGATCACTCCCAATTTCGCCCTTCTGAAATTCTCTTAAAGAATTTAGCCAAATAAGTCCCAAATTCTCAGGAACCAAAGAATAATATTAAACAAAAAAATGGTGCCAAAAATATTATGAACAAGTTTAGAGAGAATTTAATTCTGTGAAGCTAAAAAATGGAAAACCTTTTTGAGGACGTTTATTCCACAATTGCTTCAAGATATTATTCAAGATCTAATATAAATATATCCACAGAAAAACAATTATTTGTTTTTAATGAACTACTTTTTTGGTGTTTTTTAACGTTACTCTGTATTTCCATCATTAATAATAAATTTTGGCAACACAAAAGATAGCCATCACTAGATGAAAATCTTTTAATTGCTGATAAACATATTAATGGAAATCAAATTATGTAGATAGAATGATTAATATATAGCCCAGTACATAACGAAATATTTTACAACTACCAATCTAAAGAATGTGAAAGTTTATGAACTATTAGGAGTTATAATTTGACTTGTGGTTGTTATTTTAGAGAATAATTTGTATTTTTTTCTTTTGCATTTTGATCTAAAAAATTATACTATACATGCAAAGCATAAACTTACCCAGCACAATGGCAAAAATCTTCAAATATAATTAATATATATGTGACTGTAAATTATATTAAATTGAAGATTCTCATGGGTTACAAATATAAAAAAAAAATATTAACCGGGTACATCAGTATATAATTTATTGAATATATATATAAATCAACATTTCAATGAGGTCACATTGCTCATTAATTGTAACAAATATTATAAATTAATTGTAGAGGCGCTGTAAACACATGTAAATTGAATGTAAATGTTTGAAAACAGAAAGGGTACATATAATGAAGTTGTGGGAAAATAAATATGAAAAGAGTGATTATACAGAAAGTGAATTATTGGTTTTTATGCTGGGTTTGGGAAAAGATAAGGGGGATTTAGATATAAAGGTTATAGAGTTGACAAAAATTATGTTGTGGAAATGGGATAGAGCAGATTATGGGTAAATTTAGAGTGGGGAATGTAAAAGAAAGTGGCTAACAGGTTTATCTGGGCATAATTGCTGAGATATTCTTGACTTCGTTTACGGAGAAGCCATAGTACATCACATCACATAATGAACGTTCTATTAATAGAAAATAGTAATAATAATACTATAAACTATATATCAATAAACTGATTTAATTAAAACGATGTTTTAAAAAAGGAAGTTTAGAAAGTTAATATTAATTCTCACCTGATTTATTCTCTAGCTGGTTTTCTTTTTAATTTTTAGTATCTTTTGTTGATATTATTATCAACGTCAACGCTGATGTTTTCTCGTTGATGGTTATTGATTTGCAGTTTGAACTGCATATCCAATTACTTCCTGCAAGAAATTATGCTTATTATAAAATTGCATTCATTATGTATTATATAGAATACATTACATTTCATAATAAAATTCAAATTTGATCTTAATATATATTTAAAATCAATAACCTACATGTCCATGCACCTACTTTATTTTTTAGTATTATATATTACAACTACAAATAAATGAAATATATATATATATATATTTATAATTATGTTCAGTAATACTAGTATGCATGCAGATTGTTTATAAATAGTTGTTGTTATTAATAATTTTTATTAGCCATTCATCAGACTAGAGATTATCCAATAAATAACAATTATTTCTGTAGTGGAATTTTCACTACCCCACTCTCATATAAGATAGAGACTGGCTTCTATTCAATTTTAACACTTTGTGGAGGGATGTAATTATAAATATATGTCCAAAGATATGTGAAAACTATATATGATCCCCAAAATGCACATTTCATGATAAACCAACACTCATAAGTTGGCCAAATCATAATCTCTTATACATATCTTTATCATTGTTCATTATATATATATATATATATATTATATATATATATATGTAGCAAATTACTACAGTTTAATTAATAAGCATCAAACTTTCTGCCCTCGCAACTTTGACACAAACCACTTAATGGAAGTATATTATTAATTTTTATTAGTCATTCATTAGACTAGAAATTATCCAATAATGAATATTTCTGTCGTACAATTTTTACTACACCACTTTCATGCAAGGTAGGAACTGTTTTCTCTCTGCTTTTAATGCCTAATAAAGATGAATTTCTAGCATTATGCATATATTCTTTCTTCATTGTGTGAAAACCATATCAGTTTATCACTCACTATAAAATTTAATATGTTACTGTTGATGGCAATTAATTATTTCATATATACATTTTCCCATAGAAGTTTCTAAATAACAGTCAATTTAAAAAAATGAAATTAATGAAAAGGGAATAAACTAAATATTAGTGTAGTAATAATTTCATGAAGCAACTAATAAAAGCATTGAAATAAAATCATATCCATCATTGAAAAAGGTTAAAATTTGCTAAATTTTATTAGTATGAATCATGAAATAGCTTGACATGAATCTTGGAATAAAACTGACACTAAATGAACATATAAAAAATGGAGTAAATAATAATAGATTCTGTAAAGAAATTAAATGAAAAAAACATTCAACAATAGAGCATAATAAATTACATAACATCAATTTCAAGTTCGTTCTCACTGTGGAAGATTCCATTGATACATTTCTTACAAATTATTTTACCATCAGAAATATAAAAAAGAACATTTTCATTTAGAATTATACAAATGTTATATATAGAGCTCACAAAACAAGCTCTTAACAAGCTTTGCAGAATATCCCAACCCCAGATCAGTTTCTGCTACTGGCTTCCTCAGTGAGGTGCTAGGATATTCAAGCATTAAATTAAAAATACCAGGACACATCAGAACTTTATCTAATGGATAACTATTAAGTAGAAAATCTGAAAATTTCAGATATCCGTATGTCTTGCAATCCAGCTATCTAACTTAAATAGCCATATGGGACTGAACTAAGTTCAGATACATAATATATTAATAGCTTTAGCAATATAAAATCGCCAAAGCCATCATAGCAAAAAAAAATCAGCTTGTATTTACAAATGTTATATATAGAGATTGCAAAACAAGCTCTTAATAAGCTTTGTAGAATTATACAAATATAGATATTTTACAAGTTTGGAAAACATACTGAAAAATCTTTTAAACACTCATATTATTTAATTTTTAAGTCGTAGTTCTCCAATTGTGTGCAAATGTACACAAAGCTACCTTTTGTTCAGTAGAAATTATGTGTAGATTAGTTGTGTCAAAAAAAACTAATATTAAATAAACATTTGATTACATTTCTTGTATAAAAAAAGAATTTAATATTTAAAAATGAGTTTGAAATGTCAGTTTGAGAAAGCACTTTTTAAATTGTACAGATTGACCAATCAATAATGGCACAGTAGACATGTTCGCTGTTTGCCACCATTAACATGGCAAAAAAGTTGAATGATACTTAAAAATTAATCCCATTTAATGGACAAAATTTCAATTATTTGCTTTAATATAAACAATTAGAATCCTGAGTTATCCATTGCCAAAAATATTTTAACCAAAAATGTATTTGGAAGAAGTGTAAGCTAGATTCTTAAAATAAAACTGCAAAGAAATAAAATATTATTGAGAGTCTTGTTGAACATCTCTTAATCAGCTGAAGTGTTGCATAATATGAATTTGGTTAAAACTATGAGAAACACCCAATATCAATAACAATCTCAAACTGTTGCCAAGGCAACCTCTTTTTAACAATAAAAGTAGAATCCCACCTTTATTTATGATCCAATACATTTATATAGACACTAAAGATTGCAACTTGACCACAGAGATTGAAATTATTGATACTAAAAAGTTTAAATAAACCTCCTTAAACAGGTAAATATAACCTGTTTTGAATGCAGAATAATATATAGTCAGTTATAACATTACAAACTGCAATAATTTTCAAATTGCATCCAAAATATTAAATTAAAGTACTATATATACTAGATAAGTTAAAAGTATTACTTAAATAATAAGTGTAATAATGTTCAAGGCTAAATGGGTTTTATAAGTAATAATTAAAAACCAGTCAACACTTAGACAATCCCAATATCATTAACAATCAATACTCTCAAACTGTTGTCAAAGCAATCTCCTTGTAACTATAAAGGTGGAATCCCACCTTTATATATATATATATATATATAGACGATTGCAACTTGACCACAGAGATTGAGATTATTGATACAATGAAGTTTATAATTTTCAAACTGCACCCAAAGTATTATTTAAATTAATAAGTGTATGTTCAAGGTTAAGCAAATTTGCAATTTTTAATGTTATAAATGACTATTTATTAATCTGAATTCAGAACAGGTATTGTCCATAGTGTTATAGATTTAAAGAATGGGCAAGTAGGTTAGAATTCATGATTGCTCCTGACCTGTGTATCTCGGGCATGCTTAGATTTTAAATCTTATTGGATGGACATATATTTTCGACCAGTACAATGGATTTTTTTCTCTGGGTTACTTCCTCACACACAAATATTTCTTAAAATGAATTGTTTTCCAATGATTTATGAAATAGTATTATATAATAAATGCTTGGCATCAAATATATAATCTTACATATTATATACTATAATTTGATTATAAGACAATAATATATCTACAACAAAACACATGCAAACTTCTTTATAAATCTTCATTTATTATAATATGAACTATTATAATGTTCAATAATATATTCCAATGTTTCGAATATATTATTTTATAGTCTATCAAGGAACAACTAAAAAATACATAAAAAACAATAAATACAAATATTCCACAATACATATAACAAAATTCAAATACCTCTTATTTTAAATCTCTTGTAACAAACAATCGTAACTTTTCATTACATTCGTTTTTAAATACCTTTCCTAAAATAATCATCTATAATTATTTAATTAAATCAACCTATTATTCTCTCTTTTTTTTTCAATTAATATCCTATTTATTACAGGTTTCATTTCATTAATATAAATTCCTTCTTTTATAATTCTTTCATAATATGATCTAATACATTCTAAATGTTCTATTTTAAAATCTTCATGTTTAAATTTATTCATATGACCCTAAAGTGCAGACTTTTTATCATTTAAATGCTGTTTTAATCTTATTGCTAATTGTTTGAAGTTCCAACATATGACATTTCTTTATTATCTTTAAAACAATCTAAACATTTTATAATATAAACCAAATTCATAACTTCTAAATTATTACATCCATTTTCATTATTAATTAACAAATTTAAACATTTTTTATTTTTATAAACAGGACAAATAATATTATATTTTTTTATTAATCATATTAAATAATTTCCTAATTTTAATAAACAAACCTTTTGAAACTTTGAAACCAACATAAATTATTCTATTATTCATTTTTTCAATATTTTTATTACAAAACAAACCACTAATAACCTCTGTAGAATAATCATTTATAAAAAAACATTCATATTTTATTATATTAATCTCACTTTTTAATAAATCTTCATTTGAGCATAATTTAATTGCCCTTTGAATCTTATTCTTAATAGCATTTATTTTACCACGATTATCAATATCTGAAAATCAATTATTTAACATACCAAAAAATGTTTTTTTTTTTATATAAACAGAAGTTTCTATTAATATCCTATTATTATTATTACTTATTTTTTTAATTCTAGCATCCATATACTTAATAATATTAACATTTTTTTCCACATTAAAATTAATTTTATCCTCTTTACTATTAATATATTTCAAAAAAATTATCTGTTTTTCTTTTATTGTGTTGTTTGTATATATATATATTGAAATTAATGGGCTATTTTTAAAATAGAAGACTGTGTTTGTTTGTTATTTTAAATTTATTTACATATAATAACATGTTGTCTACATTAGGTAAAATGATAACAAATAAATATCAAATATAACAAATTATATAAATAATATAATAATCATAGAATTTCTGGATTCATAAATTTATTTATTTTTTAAATCAAGAGATATTAGAATTGCAATTAATATATTATGAATATTTAATGAAAATTGCAATGAAATCAAATCATATATCATGTGACTTAATTTAAGCTTGTATTACAAATGTTATATAATGAGCAAGCTAATATATCTTAACAAGCTATTCAGAATATCCCTATCCTCAGACTGGTTTCTAGCTCTGGCTTTCATCAAAATATCCTAATGCCTCACTGATGAAAGCCAGAGCTAGAAACTGATCTGAGGATAGGGATATTCTGAAAAGCTTGTTAAGAGCTATTGGCACACTCGTTATATAATATTTAATGAAAAATATCTAGAATGAGATATTTCTAACAGATTGTAAAAAATTAATTATTTGGATAATGGATTTTCTGTTTCTTTTTTTTTTCTCAAAACAATAAACAATTTTTCAAGAAATTTTTATATAATATAAAGACTTGAGATAATTGAACAATAACCAAAAAGTAAAATTTATTTTCTATTTTGTTTGATATTTTTTATAAAGAATAATTAATAATTCATTTTTAGAAATCAATGGTATTAAAGTTGTAATGGTTCTTACAAAATTGAAATTAAATGAAAAAAATAAGCAACAGTGAAAAAATGTTTTAATAAAAAGAATGAACACTAGTACACATCTCAAATTAAAAAATAAATATTGTAAAATGAGTGTTACATTATTTTATATTAGTAGGGGTGAGTGAACAGAGATTTGTGAATAAAAGAATTTATAATTGATATAGAAACTGATACTATTAGGATGTCTGATTGGCAATACAATCTGTGAATCATGTGACTACTGCATTATTTATGCTAGCTATTTTAAAAATAAAGACATTACCACAATAAAGAATTATATTTTATCGTTTATTTTAAATTAAAAACTCTACATAATGATTCCTAAAGTTAATGTACTTTATAAAGAAAAGAAATGAAAAATAATAGCTTAGTAACAAATCACAAATATAAGTAAAATAAAATGGGTTATGTGCATACAATAAACAACTGTAGTAGAAACATTTCTGTTGTGATTTTTCAGAATTATAGTAATCAATAAATTTTATAAAATCAATGGAAATGTGAAGAAAAAGCTCATAAATTCATCATGATTTAATCTTGTTCAAGAATAAATATTAAACAGATCAATATATGTGGAATAAAAACAGCAGGTATTTTTTTAATACAGTAAACTTTATTAATTGCAAATTATATATAAATATTAACATTGTTGTTAAAAGGAGGTTGCCTTGACAACAGTTTGAAATTGTTGATTGTTCTTGGGATTGTCTACAGGTTGACTGAATTTTAATAATATTAACATATATACAGAAGAAGAAAAAAAGGATTTAAAAGACACATGATACATAACTTCTATAAAAAAATAAATTAAGTCATACATCATGTAGCGGTAGATTGAAACTGGTTTGGGTATAGACTAGAGATTATCCACTAATAATATTTCTAGTGTAATTTTTACTACACTACTCTCACACAAGATAGGGACTGTTTTCTATCTGCTTTTAACACCTTGTGGAAGGGTGCAATCATGGACATATGACTAAAGCCATATAAAAAGGTGTGGTCCTCAAGATATGTGTAAGAGATTATAATCTGGGCCAACTAAGTGTTGGCTCAGCGTGAAATGGACATTTTGGGGGTTATATGTCTTTTTCATGTCTTTGGTCATATGTTTACGATTACACTCCTCCACAAGGTGTTAAAAGCATATATAAACCTGTGTGAGAGTAGTGTAGTGAAAATTGCACTACAGAAATATTAATCATTAGTGGGTAATCTCTAGTCTAATGAATGACTAATAAAATTAATAGAATCTTATTGCCTAGATATGTAAATCATCCTTAATAGGAAAAATATATATACACGTATCTCATTATCTAACAAAAATATTTGAAAATGGAGTAGAAATATCTCTAAATTTAAAATGTATTAAAGATCAGCAAATACTCATATCAGTAAATAAAAAACTAAAGTATAAAAAGAACTTATTGCCTACATTCTGAAAGACTCAGTGTAACGGTAAAATAGAATTCTCAGAGAATAAACATTCTTGCATTGATTCTCAGCTGAATAAAAAACTTTGCTGATTGGGTGTTTGAAAATCACATGATCTCCTGAGAAATTAATTATATTGAAAAATAAAATAATATCTATTGCATATATATGAATTATGAAAAGATATATGATATTATGGTGAGCTCTTTTTTTGGGGGGTAAGTCCTCGTAAATTAAAATTGCCAGATTTTAATAAAAGATGTCCAGAGATTTTTGAGTTTATTTTATTTAAATATTGCCTATCACTATATTAGCAATTATAAATAAAATACAAAATCATCTAACATTGAATACTAGTCAAAAAACAAGTCTTTTACTAAAATTCTTTCACAACCATAAAGTTCCATATATTAACAATAGACCTTTACAAGCGAAATTCAATAAGATAATACAGCGTATATACAAAACAAAATAGATTGCCCATCATTCACTTCAAAAACCAACTTCCTTTAACATTAAAGGATATCCTTTGATATTAAAGGAAGTTAGCTTTTGAAAGGAATGATGGGAACGTTATTTTGCTTTGTATATCTTGTTGAATTTTACTTGAAAAAGATCTATTTGTTAATAGATGAAACTTATGATTGTCAATGGAAGAATTTTAGTAAAAAAATAAATATTTTTTTTGGGCTAGTATTGTAATGTTATATAATTTTCTATTTTTTTTGTAAAAAAAAGCGGCTTATATTAATTTTAAATTTTTACATTTGTTAACATTTTATAATCAAACTATTTACTTTTGTTTTTTAAATTTGATAAAAGTTAACAGTTATAGTTTTGTTATATATTGTTTTCCTCTGTATGCCAAATTTTTAAAGGTGTTTTGTTATAAAAAGAATCCTTTCCGTTAATGTTTTTCTGATGACAATCTTGGGTAAATAACATTTGTATGCTGTTCTCACACATGTTTTCAAATTTTATTTTATATGGTAATTGTATTACTATTTATTATAGCAAACTTTGCATGCAGCGGTGCGACCCAATGCAAGCCTTAATAATCAATGACTGCTAGACGGTTTGTGCATAGTTTCTAACTTGTAGCTTTCATCAGTGAGGTGTCTTGGATCTGACAGCAATGGACCTAGATGGGGATTTTGTGCACAAACCTTCTTGCATCTATTGATTACTAAGATTTGCACTAGGTGGCAAAAATGGATGGAAGGGAATAATGTAGTGGGGGAAATGCAAGGAGGTTTTAGATTAAATAAGCATATAGGAGATAGTTTATTTGTAGTTACACAACTTATGGATATGAGTAGGAATTTAGGTAATCAGTTATATATGAGTTTTATAGATATAGAGAAGGCATATGATAGAGTAGATAGAAATAGATTATGGATAAGTTTAGCAAATTTGGGAATGGATGAAGCTTTAATAGATATTATTAAGAAATTATATGAAAATTATTATATATATCAATTAGGGAATATAGAATCAGTTAAAGTTAAAAATGGGGTGGGGCTAAGGCAAGGATGCCCTATGTCACCTATTTTGTTTGTGTTGTATTTGAGTGAAATGGAAAGAGCAATAGAAAGATTAGGAAGAGGGATAGAGATACCATTAATAGGTAGTAAGGGAGTATATATTTTGTCAGGTCTTTTTTTTTGCAGATGATATATTTTTGTGTGCAGAAAGAAGAGAAGATATGGAAGTTATATTGAAGACATGTGCAAGGGTTGGTAAAGAGATGGGGATTAAATTTAGTGAAGAAAAATCAAATATAATGATGGTTAATACTGGGAAAAGAGAAGATGTAGAATTTTTATTGGGAGATATTAAGTTAAGTGTGGTGAATAGATATAGTTATTTGGGAATTATTTTAAGTAATCAGAAAAATTATTTGGATGAATGGGAGAAAAAATTGATAAATGAAGCAAAGAAAAGAAAGGGATTGATAAAAAAATTAACAGTGTTTTCATATAATAAATATGATGTAGTTAGAATTATATGGAAAGGAGTTGCAGTAGCAGGGTTAATATATGGTAATGATGCATTATATGTTATTAAAGAGGTATTAAATTATTTAGAAAAAGTTCAAAGGGAAGTAGGAAGACATGCAGATGTATGGACAGCAAAAGAGGCAATTCAAGGAGAAATGGGATGGTCAAGTTTTCATATGAGAGATGCAAAAAGTAAAATGAAAATGTTTGGTAGATTGCAGTTTATGGATAATAAAAGAATAGCTAAAATAGTATTTAATTGAGTTATGAGTAAAGGGCAAGTAACAAGATGGGTGAGAAAGGTAATGCAGTATGCAAAAGATTTGGATAAAGAATTTATATCAGTATATTTGTACAAAAGATGGGATGATTGTGTTAAGAGGATTGTTGAGTGTTGTTGTAGTAAGGAATGGGATAAAAGAATAGATTTATTTATAAAGAATAGGAAGTTAGAGAGATGGAGAAATAGTATGGAGAGTAAAAAGAGTTTAAATATATATAGAAATAAACAGAATATTAGGTGTGAGTTAATATATGATAATAGTAAGGAAAGTAGTTTATTATTTTAGGCTTGAATGGGATCTTTAGCTACAAGAGAATATACATGTAAATGGAAAAAAATGGGTGATTTATTTTGTAAATAATGTAAGGAAGGAATAAAAAATATTAGGCATTTGTTAATTGGATGTAAATGCTTGAAAACAGAAAGGGTACATATAATGAAGTTATGGAAGAATAAATATGAAAAAAGTGATTATACAGAAAGTGAATTATTGGTTTTTATGCTGGGTTTTGGGAAAAGATAAAGGGGATTTAGATATACAGGTTATAGAGTTGACAAAGATTATATTGTGGAAATGGGATGGAGCAGAATATTGGGAAATTTAGAGTGGGGAATGGAAAATAAAGTGGCTAACAGGTTTATCTGGGCATAATTGCTGAGATATTCTTGACTTCGTTTAAGGAGAAACCACAATACATCACATCTACTGTATTAACAACTTGTGTAAGCATAAGAAATGGTGATTGTGTAATGTATTATCTACGTAAAGTTAAAAGTTTGTATTCTGTCAATTTTATTGCACAAAGCAATAATTATCTGTATTTTAATCAAATTTAGGATATTATAAAGCATAAATTATTTTTATAAAAACTATATTTTTCAATGCACACATGTATGCAAATACAAATAGAACTGGAAAAATATGAATACATCAATTAAAGATAATAATATTTATATATGATGACATGAAGACACTAGATGAGCATATATGTCAAAACAAGTAGCACTTTGATCCACTAACTGTGATTTTTAATGTACCTATTCTAAAAATACTTCAAGTATGCATTATTATGAACACTAAAATGTCTTATAACCATAGATTTTGTTTACTTTATTTACTCTATAATTATATTTACGCACATAGAATGAAGCTATATAGTATAGTAATTAAGTGCATTTTCGGGAAGCATAAGCCCATAATCATAGCTCTCATTTACATGATTATTTTTTTTATATATTCTTTGAGGCGTCTTCTTCAATATAAAATGTGATTGTTAATTATTTTTTAATAATTAAGCTACAAAGAAATATTAAGATAGATATCTTAGGTTTTTCCATTTGTCCTATTTTTCAAGGGTTGATCTTTTGATAATGATGTTATTCCAGTGTACTATAAAACACTCATTTTTTGTTATATGTATAAATTAAAATGCTAATCATTCTATTTAAAAAAGACTTGGAAATTTTTTAAAAATATATTTTTTCATGAATCTAAGCAACATTTTGACAGCAGTTTTATCCAAGACCAGTTTTATGTTAGAAGAACCATCACATGGAAGTAGAAGTCGTTGCTATTAACGTGTATCTCCTCTAATTAATTCTTATAAAGACATGCTGAAATTTTATTTAGTGTTGCTGTTGATTTTGGGAATGTTTGTTTTTTAGTAAATTTGGATACTCTAACTTTTGATATAAAATAACAAAATTTAAGTTCAAATATAAAACATAAAGTTTAATAAATTATACTCAAACTTTTTAAAAATCAAATCTACATTTTCTTTCAATTCGGTGCAAATGAAAATCTGCCATTAATAGAATGAGATAAAACATTGGGTTCTTTTATCTGTACTGTGGTTTGGTGCAGTTGGTAGAGTGTCCAACTTGGGGTTGGGAGGTGCCAGGAATGATTCTGGTGCTCACAGTACTGGAGCTAAACTTCTTATGAACTTCCAAGCGATAAAATCAATAGCTTTTCTTTTTAATTTAAATTTTTATAAATAATTAGAAGGGACTTGATCTCAGACACATGATCACTTACATGTGAAAAAGATAAATGATCTCTAATATATGTATTCCATGCTGAACCAGCACTCATCATTTAGCACATCTAGTAAATGATATATGATGTTGTTCTTTTTACTAATTTAACAAATATTGAATCTGCTCCAACCTAGGAAAGATTAATTTTTAGAATACTAACTAATCAGATGATTCTGATAAATTATTTGCAAAAAGTCAGGTTTTATGACATCAAAAAGTCATTTTGTAAAGACACTATAATCACTCAATTAAAAAAACACTTGATTATCAACACTAGTGAATTGTCATTGTTTTTGTTTTTTGTTTGGAATGTATGAGATGTCATTTACATTCATACAAAATGTATGTACAATTCGTGATTCAATAAATTCTAAATATACTTTTGTGTGTTTAAAAACTAGCCTTTATTATCATCATATTCAATTAATACTGATTTATACTTCTCTTTTTCACTTAACTCCTGAAAACTTTCTTGGTATTTACATATTAGACTTGCTGCACAATGTTTGCATTGGGAGAAGGCCATATCTTTCTCCAGTAGAATAATAGGGGAGTTTCCAATGGCAGAATGTCATATATTTATCCAGTGAAGGGGGGATGTTCCTGATGGTAGAATGCCATACTGTTATCACAAACACCTTCCTCCTCCCCACTGCAGAAAAGTATGACATTTTTACATTGCAAACATGGGCAGCAGGTCTAATATGTAAGAACCACTTTCTTATATCATTCATCTCACATATGTTTTTTCTTCTAAATCTTGTAATATCTTTTGAAATTCCATCCAAGACTTCACTAGTATAGTTATCGCCATCTCATTTAGCAACATGTCCAAAACTAAATTTCATTTTCATAATTTTCCAATGAAATGCTTATTTGTTTTTTCACCCTATGTATTTCACTTTCTATCCCTCCTTATTAATCACATTACACCTCTTTCAATATTTTCATATATAATCTGCAGACTGATTTGATGCTTCCATTAAATGCTCGTCTTATTAATTTCTCTTAATTAGTTTTCTTTTTTAAAAAAAAAACCCATCATCATTTTCAATCATTATCAATCCATTATAGGATGAAATTCTCTAAGTTTTCTTTTCCAATATCTAGTTTTCTTCTCCACATTACCCCTGCACATTTCCTTATTTCATCTATTCATCCATCTCACATGTGGTCTCTCTCTAGGTCTTGTGAACAATTTCTTGGCCTCTGGTTTAAGATTTCAACTATCCATATATTGTCTTTTTTTTAACAATATGTCCAGCCTAACTTCACTTCAGTTTTTTAATTTTTAAAAAAAACATATTAAGCATTATATTAATCTTTTAATTAGCCTGGTTTTTTGTTTTTATTTGATAGTTATTGTAATATCATTTGCAAAATTCAGATAACTTATTTCCATTATTTATGCCAGCTATCCCATCTTTGTCCGCAGATGCTTTTATTTCAATTCTTCAAATGCAACTTGTAAAATTATTGTAAAAAGTTAGAAAGATTAAATGCTTATTTGTTTTAAATCTACAAATTCAAAGTAGTATAATAATTTATACTCTTCGTTATTTTCACAATTTATTTATTTATTACCCTGTATCACTTAAACACAACTTGTTCTTTTAATTAATAATACAAATTATTTGTAGAAGTTTTGTAGTATATAGAATTAAATAATGTTTTGGTCTGTAATATTTTATTTTTGTTCTAAATATCTACACTGCTTTCTTATAGTCATCGGAACAATCCTTATTTAAATAATTGCATATTTAAATAAAATATTTTATATATAATCTCGTCAACAATTTTTCTTCTTTTAAAACATCTATAATGATTTTATTTTCTAGAGTTTTTTTATTTCTTATAAATTTAATTGCAGGTATCATTTTTTATTTAGAATGTATGAAATTTATACTCTTGTCAGATGCATTGATTTTCTGATATTTATAACTTGTATACTTCTCTGCATAATTATTTACTAAACACTTTATAATATCTATAATTTTAATATCCTTATCATATCTTCCTATTACTAAAATAACTTTCCTTCCAGTTGTTATATAAGTACAAGACTTATTCTCCTCTATAGCTTTTCTCATTATTTAATAATTGTATTTTGTTATATCACCATTCTTTTTTTCTTATCCATTTTAAATAATTTCCCTTATTTAATTCTTTTAAATAAATCATTTTTAACTATTTCAGCCCCCCCCCCCAATCATATATTGCCTTTTCTCATTAGAAAATACTGTTGAAATGCTTCTGTTTGAGTTCCTATTATATAATAGTTGTTTTTTGAAGTATTTATTATCTTCATATTGATTTCAACCAAATATGAACTATGTTCAAAGACTCTTAACATTTTTATTAAAGCAATTTATAAAACCCAGCTTCATTGAAAAAATTCTATTTTTATGGTTATATCTTTCTGGCTATTTAATAAATTTTGATTCTAGTTTTACATTAATATGTCTTCTTTTCTTCCAAAGCATAAGCTTGTGATTAAGACCTGTAGAGGTCCCTACCTTCGCATTTTCAAGTGCACATGCTTAAAGGTTTATTGCCTTAGTAAACAGTAATATGTCTTACATCATTGCAATTGGGAATATTTTCTGCAGTGACTATATATGTTTTATATATATATTCAAATTCTCTTATGTATTTAATTGTATTTATATATTGGACTATTTCCATCATCTAGCATAAGTATTGAATGTTTTTTTTTTTAAAATAATTTTATTTAAATATTCCAAATACATTCAACTGTTAGTAATAGTACATCAAACAGGTTAGTGTATGCACAACGTTTCAAGAGGTATTATTCTCCCCTCTTCTTCAGGTGTTCTTGGCCTGACCAGTGACAGTACTAGCATGGGAATAAACCCATAGATTCTTGGATATTGCATTTTAATATAATGCTCTAACTAACAGCCAGCGTTACCTTAAAATTCAATTTTCAAAAATATAAGGGTCCAGGTTTGATTCCCATGTAAGTACTGTCACTGATCAGTTCAGCAACACCTGAAGAAGAGGGGAGAATAATACCTCCATAAACATTGTGCATATATTAATTAACCTGTGTGCTATTACTAACAGTTGAATAAATTTGGAATATTTAAATAAAGTTAAATTTTTCTAAAGGCATTAGATGTATTAGATGGTGGAAATAGTCCAAAATATAAATACAACTAAAACACCATCATCATAAATCTTCAGGAAAGCACTCTCTTCTGTATTTGTCTGTGTTTACATCCATTTTCTTTTTGAATTTTTTTTAAACAAGGTTCATAATGTAGAGTTATTGTTTTTTTCTTTCTGAAAACTCTAAAAGGTTGTATATTCTTTTATTTTTAACTACGTTCTCAATTTTTCTGCAGATCTATTGCTTTAAATTATTATTTAGTTTTCAGATAAAATTTCTCATAATAATTTTAATATTGTTGAATTCATAGAAAAGCATTCTGTGCACCTTACACTATTTTTTTATTCGTATAAAAATTTCTTTGATCAGACCTCTAACATCTTTTAATATTAGCGCAAAATCAATTATAACATCTCATAAGTGGTAATAACATGGATTTAAAATGAATTATTTATAAATTCATGCTCTCATTTCTAGACATTTAAGATTGGCTCATACATGTGCATTCTAGTTTAATAATAAGATGGTCATTCTTATTTTCTCAAAGTCACTATCTTGTGGCTGGGGTGAGAGTATCTTTGCAGTTTAACATCACTATTTTATGGTGCTAGTGAGGATGGATAATTACCCTCTATATAATTATAATATCTTACTATAAATTAGTCAACTAATTTTGCTGTTTTTTTTTCATTATATCAAATTCCACAAAGTTTTAGTATCTTTCATTTATAACAGGCAAAACTCTCCATACAGTATTGCCACTCAGTGCAAGCCAGAGTAATCAATGGATGCCAGAAGGCTTGTGCATAAAATCTCTATCTAGTGTCTACTCATCCAATATCCCCAGACTAGTTTCTAGCTTGTGGCTTTCATCAGTGAGAAGCCTTGAATCTGAGAGCACTGCACCTAGATCCAAGGCTCTTCATTGACAAAAGCCGTAAGCTAGAATCTAATCTGAAGATATTGGATGAATAGGCACTAGATAGGGATTTTATGCACAACCCTTCTGGCATCTATTGATTACTCTGGATTGCACGGAGTAGCACTACTATATGGAGAGTTTTGCCCATTTTAATAACAATTATGAGCAAGCATAAGAAACGGTGATCATGTGATCTTTCATTTATAATGAAATTTCACTGCATTTTCAATATCTGTGACTCGCCATTTTCAAATCATATTACTTCCAATTCTTCCTAGTTTGACAATATCTCGTGTAATAAAATTCTTCTTCTGAAATGCAATTTTTTTTCATTAGAAAATGGTACGCAGCTATTGATCAAATGTAATCATTACTAAATATAATCTAGTTTTAAAACCTAAAATGTTTTAGCATTTTCTATCTTCGGTCATAAATCAATGTTTTCATTAATGATTATTACAATTTCCAAGAAATGCGCCATTTTTTTTTTTGTTTATCATAACTGAATTTACGAATTCTTTTGTCAATAGTATCAATCAGCGGTTGAGAATTACATATCTGTTAAATAATCGTCGCACATAGCGGCGATATTATATTAACCGTCATATATAAAAGTATATCAGTCAATGCTTTGTCCAAGAAGTATAAGGCTTCTTCTGATAAGGAAGGAAAACTTTGTTCTTTTGATCCTAGCATACTATATTAGATCACGCATATTGATGAATAAATCACCAACCGTCCTCTTTTACAATGAAGTGGGCGTTAGGAATTCCTTCCGTCATTGCATCCTTTTAGATCTCATTGAAAAATTAAATGCTCTTTTATCCGTTAATAATAAATTCTTTATATAGTTCTACATCGCATTATGCTAAAATATATGTATATGAGAAGATATGCGCACATATTATGTATATAATATTTACACACAGCAAATTTGTTTTGTTTTCTCTATTATTACTATTTTTTTTTTTTTCCATATGTCATAGCACCGGCCGGGACGCGAACCCACAACCGTCTGCAACCAGCTACTTGCTTGCAAGGCGGCCGCGATGACCTCTCGGCTAACAGCGCTTGACTATTATTACTATTTTTAATTTAAAAAAACAGCCAAAATTTTTAAGTTTAAAAATGAAACATTTTATTGTTTTTTCAAATGATTTGTATAAAAGTCCAAACCTTTTAAATGTGAAAATAATTAAAGAACATTCAACTAAAAGAGGAAATTCAATTTATAACAGGAAATCAGTAAAGAGGGCATGTTTATCTTTTTGGATTAAAGAATGAATGATAATTATCCTAGTTAAAATAATCTTAAACTTTTGACTCAAACTTTCTCTCAAGAAGTTGCAAAGTTGTGGTAGAGATTAATTCTACTTAAATAGTTAAAGCTTTTATCTTAAATGAAACTTCTCCTTTAATAATATAATGTTCTAAATTAAAATTGTCAATATATACACACGTCCACATACTTACATAGATTTAATTTTTAGAAATAATCACTGATTTGTTTTGAAGCTAATTAATAATTTGAACGAGTTTTTTTTTTCTATCTTGGGAAAATTTTTGTATCAAACTGTGTCGGTTATAAACTCCATATCAAAAATTTAAAAACAAATTAGTAAGACTACTTGTATTACGTCTGTATAAATATATGTTAACTTGACTTATAAACAATCTTTTTTTTAGTGTAGTAATAGTATGTTCTCCATTATGGAATTGGGCAATCCAATGCCCACATGGTCCTATTCAAGCCTCCTTGTAATATGCTACCTCTTAACACATTCTTTCTAGCATCTCACATTAAGAACTACATTACAGATTTTTAAATAAATTATTCCCATCATTAAAACATGTGTAAAATGTAAATTTGTCTAATATTGGAAGTGGTTTATATAGAGAGATACTGTAAATAACTGATTTTTTAATAATTTTTCATTTGATTTACAAAAATTGTGGTGTACATTAAGAAATTGTTATTAAATTACTTACTATATAATATTGAATTTCAAAAAACTCACACACTTCACTTTTTAGCAAAAAAACTTTTATTATTGATAACAGTTTCGACTGTACCATGCAGTCTTCATCAGAACCTTTATTATTGATTACAGTTTCGACTGTACCATGCAGTCTTCATCAGATCTTAATCTATCCTTTCAAATGTCCTCCATTTTACTCTAGTATTAACCTAAAAAGTGAAGTGTGTGAGTTTTTTGAAATTCAATATTATATATGAAGATAGCAAAAACAGAGGAGGAAGAAAAGAATTTAGAAGGATTATAAATTACTTACTTTTGACCTTTTTGAAATTATATTGTGAAGATATTCAGATTGGTCAATTTGAGAGTTTCGTTATATATTGTAAAGAAAAAAAAGATTCTGGAAGGAAGCTAAAATGTTAGTATAGTGTTTTAATAATTTTTATTAGACTAGAGAACATCTACTTAGTGAATAACATTAGTGTCTTTGGTCATATGTTTATAAATATACCCCTCCATAAGGTGTTAAAAGTGGATAGAAACCAGTCCTTTACCTTGCATAAGAATGATGTATAGATATGCAAATAGACGCTATCTAATTTTAAGGCACGATAATTTAATTTTACGCATTTGCGTTATATATGTATAAGTTGCGGATGTGTCCTTACAAAGTATGCAATGTACACTTATCTGCTTGCTGCATGATTCTTGATGATGTGCTGGTGGAGGCCACACTCATCCACTTTAGTTCGGGTTCAAGCACACTTTTAGAACTAGGGCACAAGGATCTAGATGATTCATAATGCTTATCCAACTCTCCTGAACTACTGATGTTCCTATTCGTGGCAAGTTGAGCGGTTTTATGGCAAACTGAGCATTCGATGCTGAAGCCCGTGAATAATGACACATTCACACCTTTTTGCTTAATTAATATTTTGATATGTGCCATAGAGGATATAGGTAAACCTATCATAAACTAGTTTTCTCTCCTTTTTATATTCAATGCTTATTTAGCATTAGTGTATACCCTAATCTAGATTAACATGATAATCTGCGTATTCCTGAGCCTAATTACATGCTTGATTTAACTTTGAATAGATAGATGCCATAGAGGCGCTATTATAGTTAGTTATATAACTTTGGCTGTAAAGTTCCGTATGATCTAGCAAACTACATAAGAGCTAGAAATTTGGCATATTAATTAATCTAGGCATAAACTCCAATACCGCACTACATTTTATTAAACACTTATAATGAGATAGGTAACATTAATCTCATTCGTTATATAATGCCTGCGAGTGTTATATCTCATGTTCTCATCATATAATTTTGTATATTTCGATTTATTATTAATTATTGTTTTATTAAATTAATATTTAAAATTATAACTCATTTTCAAAATTTTATTGTCCGTGAGTTCATTTTATCCAACTCTATATTTAATTGCACATATATCATTTCATATATATGTAGATCAGTCTGTTAAGTTCTATAATTAATTACTTAGCCATATGTGTATATGCCTGACCAAATCAGTGCTCAATTAGTTAATTTACGAGTCTCTTGTTCCACCGGGGGTGACTGCCGGACCAAGGGTAAATTGAGTGTCTGTGTTAAGTTGAGGAATGTCATCCATAGGGTATTAAATCATTGAGCAGAGGTGAAAGGATTGAATGTTGGTCAGATTCTGGATCCCAGTATCCGGATTTGATCAGCTTTAGTGTATTTTGCCTGTGTTCTAGATTTTGTTGCATGGAGGGACAATTCTTACCATTACAATATTAAATTAATTTTTTTATTTTACAAACATAAAAATTTATCAATTTTGATATTGATCCATCTGGATACAGAACATTATGTCATCATCATCCTTTTCTGCTATTATTGATTCACTGCTAGATGAAGGTCTCCCTAAGTTTAATTCATTTTCTCTCATCTCTAGTCTCTCTTACCCACAAGTCACTAGCAAACTTCCTTATTTCATCCACACATTTCACATCTGGTCTCTTTCTAGACCATTACAGTTTCCTGAAAACTTCAAATGTCTATATATTATCATCCCTTCTAACATTATGTCCAGTCCAATTCCATTTCAACATCTTATGATGCCAGTAACATTTGTTCCTTCTCTTATTTGTGTATTTCATTTTTGATCTTTTCTTGTTACTCCTAATATACCTTTCTCCTATTTTATTAAGTGATCTGAAATCTGTATTGTTCTTCTGTTAAGTGTTTAATTCTCAAATCCAAACTAAAATCTGGTAGTCAAGTGTTGATGGCCTAGTGGTTAGCATAGCTGCCCTCCAAGCAGCAGGCCCAGGTTTGCTTTCTGGTCAACACATTTGACATATGAAAAATTAAAAAAAGTAAGAACTGGTAAACACATCCATTAAAAACTTTCCTTTTCAAACACATAGGCACACTTTTTTTGATGTTGTTATATTTCCTAAAAACACTATCCAAGTTCAATTTTATAATTAATTTCATCCATTATGTTGTCATTTAGATTAATAATCTGACCAAGGTTTATGTAGTCATTAACTTCTTCTATTTCATGGTTATCAATCTTTATGTTCTTTTTCTGAGAAAATCCACTGAACATTACCTTAGTATCTTTAGCATTTACCTTTAGTTCCATTTTTTTCACTTTCATCTGATAACTCTTGTAACATTTCGTAAAGATCGGAAGTTTTATTTGCAAATCATCTGCAAAATCCAGATGAGTTAAATAATTTTCATTTATTTTTACTCTCTTAGTTTCTTATTTTAATGTACAAAGTATTTCTTGTAAAAGTGCTGTAAAAAATTTTGAAGGTATGGAATTACGCTGATATACACCCTTCTCCGTATTAATTTTTTTAGTATCATGATATAATTTAAATACTGCCATTATATTTTAATAAATATTCTTCAGAATATGACAATATTCCATGTCTATATCTCGATAATCCAGTGCAGTGAAAATAAAGATGGTAGAGTACTCCATCCCTCTTGGATCAACAACATG
Source organism: Epiperipatus broadwayi (assembly GCA_028023455.1). Classification (NCBI taxonomy): domain Eukaryota; kingdom Metazoa; phylum Onychophora; class Udeonychophora; order Euonychophora; family Peripatidae; genus Epiperipatus; species Epiperipatus broadwayi. The sequence goes on along the minus strand of JAQFVV010000239.1, from coordinate 1,090,883 downwards.
TGTTTCTAATTCACACTATGGTTCCCAAAATTTAATGATACTAACAGACTATATTATACATGTTTTTAATATATATTTAAAGGACTTGAACTCAAACTTTCAAGCTCCTTAACTCTATCCAATCTATCTTATACAACTGATACATATGACCACATAAATATAAAAAAGATAAATGATCTCCAATATACGTATTTTGTGCTAAACCAGCACTCATCAGTTGATCCAGATCATCATCTCCCACACATATATACAATCAGTGCTCAGTTTATATTAAGATGGCACATCTTTAAACTTCAACGGATAAACTTCAATCTTCTCCAACTCTTCAGCCAATCATTTCATTGAAAATCCAAGGACTTTTCAAGTCCCTTATAATTACAATAAGTTTAGTATAGACAATATACATTGTATTTAAATATTGAGATTGCCCTGACAACAGGTTGAGATTGTTATTGATATTGGGATTGTCACCATGGTAACTGATTTTAATGTTATATATATATTGTACCATTTATTTATATATGGTACAAATATATTGGCATTTGGTAAAAGCTAAGAAAAAGTAAATTTAGAGATCTTAATAAAAAGACGCAATTAAATTTTTTTTTAGTTTGTATAATTTATTTTTTTAAAACGTACAATGAAAATTAAATTTTTCATCCATATTTTTTTTTATCTAATTAAAAATAAAAGTAAAATTTGGAAAGAACAAAAGACACATAAATTACTAATCCAGAAAAGAAAAATCTTTTTAGCTAATTAAAGATGGCAGAATTATGCTAAAAAAATAGACTTTGTAACTGAAAAATATAAAAGAATGCACAGGATTATCAATGTGTATTTTTGATAAAAACAAAAGGTATGTGCAGAAGTCTGAAAACTGGACCTCGAGTATAAAAAGGAAGAGACCAGTTTGATCAGTGTCTTGTCTTGTCTGTTTTTTCTTTGGTTGGTCCTGGATAACAAAAATATATCCAGGACCACTACACTGAAATAATTCTGCATGTTGGAGTGGACCAAGGCATTTGCTGACATTGTTCCTGAAGACAGACAACAGGAAAAATTTTGTGACCAACCATTAGGATAGACTGAGATCAACTTATAACTGATGGCCGAGATCATTCTCCCACAAAAAAACTATGCATAGTAATCTACAATCTTCGTGAACTCGCTAAGCTTACCGGTAAGTTAAGATTAAATATTCCTGATTGTGACAAAATGAAGCATTTGCAAACCATTTTTCAATAATCTTATAATAGGATCCTGATAGAAACATTAAATTTATTATTTAAGAAGAAATTTGTTTATCTAAGAACTCTAATTGTTTAATTAATTGAATTATATCTGAATTAGTATGAGTGTTTTCCAATTAATTAGTAATTTCTCCTTAAACATTTTAATTTGTTAAAATAAAATATTTATTTCTAATACCAACTTTTCCTTGTATGTTATTAATGATTATTATTAAATTTATTATTAGTTTATTAAGATTTGAAAGTATAATTTACCTTTGCCAATATTCATTGACTAAGCTCCAGGAATAATAATATCTAGAAAATAACTATAGTTACGGTAAAATATGACCCAGTTTCCTTTTAAAACCATTTTCTTTTTTATTTACGATGAGTGATGCGACGAATTTCAGTGGATTCTTGTATGAATCCTGGCGCCTTTATTAAAATAAATAAAAAGCTGATTCCACCATTAGCATAAGTCGAAATAATTGGTAGGCCAGTTAATCAGGAAATATAGCTATGTTTTAGAAATATGAACAAGATATTTTCTTATCCATAGTTTAATTAACTTTCACTAAATTTACAGTAAGTAAAAGAAGGCCTACCAGATATACCAAAACATGGAAAATGTTACAATATATATTTGAAAACATCAAGTCATATATCAGGTTACTATTATATTTTTGCTTTTGAAGTTTTGGCAATGTTATATTGCTAAAGCTATTAATATATGGTGGATCTGAATTTAGTTCAGTCCCATATGGCCATTTAAGTTAGATAGCTGGATTTGAAAACATAGATGTCTGAAAATTTCAGATTTTCTATTTAATAATTAAGTATTAAATAAATGCTGTGTTTGAGTTGGTATTTTAGATCTAGGGTCTGAATATCCTAATGCCTCACTGAGGATAGCCAGCTATTTAGGGATAGGGATAATTCTGGATAGGGATTTTAAATGTTTTCTCTCCCAGCATTTATTGGAAAAGCTTGTTTGAAGCTATTAGCATGCTCATTATATTAATTATATAGGTATGACTATATATTGAAGTAGAAAAATTATAAAAGTATAGTGTATAAATGAATCTCTTTTTCTCTACTTAATATTTAACACTCCTCAGGTTATAATAAATAAATAAAGGTGCCTTCTATTATTACTATCAATTCTACAGGCTTTATTCAACCAGTACCAGATACTAAACTGTGTGGATATGCACCAATGATCACTGTAATTACCATTTACTAGTGATGCTAATGAGTATTTTTGTGCTTGCAAAGATTTATAAATGATGATTTCTAACATTTAGAATATACATAACTAATATCTTTGGTAATTACAGTATTTTAAGTTAGGCTACTGTATTAGTAAAATAAATTTAAGTCCACATTACCTCCTATGACAAATGCTCCTAAAATTATTCAAAACTCTGTTAGTTAAATCTTAATATTTAATAACATCTTACTGTTGACAGTTCATGTAATCTTTTTATATAAAAATGAATGCTAGCAAGCATTATTGAAAATAAAGCAATTATACACATATATACTTTAGATCCTTTTGGTAGTTTTTGGTTATGCATACTGTGGCCATCAGGTGACACTACAAAAACAATAATTTGTTATAATATAAAGGACCCTGCATTGTTTGGAGCAGTTGGTACAGCATCTGATTTGGGATTGGGAGGTCCCGGAATGATTCTAGCTGTTCACAGGTCTCATGCTTGAACTTCTTATGAACTCCCAAGTAATAAAACCATATGCCTTCTTTTTTTCTTTAATCTAAAGCAAAAGTTTACAAAATTAAATACTAAAAATAAATAAATAAGTTGCACATAAACCTTTAATTTGAAACTATACCTTATGTTGCTTTCAAAACATTGCCCATTCTTCTTCTATGTATTAAAATGGATAATGTCCTATACATGAGAGGTCAGAGTGACTTGAGGTCAACATGGGCATAACAACAATATTGGCATCAGCATGGGATTTGGGCATTCTATCATCAAATTTTCAATTGTATGAATGGCTGAAGAGTTGGAGGTTGGAGTAGATTGAAGCCTGTCCATTAAAGTGTGAGGATTTGCTATCTTAATATAAACTGAGCACTAATTATATATGTGTGTGGGAGATGATAATCTGGACCAACTGATGAATGCTGATTCAGCACGAAATACATATATTGGTGATTATTTATCTTTTCTACATGTGTGTGGTTATGTGTATCAGTAGTATGAGATAGTGTGGATGGGTGATGGTTGCTTGAAAGTCTGAATTCAAATACCCTATATTTACAATTAAGTTCCAGGTATAAGACTTCCTGTATTTTAAATGTTACAGCAAAAGAAATTATTTACAAATGATTAGATTGTGTGTTGGTTTAATAGATTATAGTTAGAAGTCAGAGTACAAATGAATATTATATGAGCACATATAAGTTTAAATTATTGGACAGATCATAGATTAGAACATTCCAAGATTAAAATGAGAATTGCACTAAAAATTAGATATGATTTTAATCAATTCACAAGAAAATTGATGTTCTTTCTTTAGAAGAGTCTACAATACATACTAAATGTTAAAATTAATAATTTGGACTTCCAGAATTGTCATATTACTGAAAAATGTTATTCTCATAAGAAACATGTTATGGATACAGGTAAATCTATTCTTGGGTTCCCCAAAAAGAAGAATCAAGACTGTTTTTCTGACAATGATATGATATTTTCTTCTTGGCAGAATAATAGGTTAAATGTGGAACTTCCTAATAAATAGAGAGTTCTAATGGCAGAAGTTCAACAAATGACAAGAAGACTTGCAAATGATTGGTGAATTAAGATAACAAAGAAAAGACATTAAATTGCTAATTGTGGTCATTCTAAATCTTATTTTATGCACTGAAAACAACATATAGACCTGAGAAATGATATAACAATCTTATTAAATCCAGAAATGATCTCTTATATAATGATAATGATTGGTTTGTACAAGTGGAAGGAATACTTTGACCACTTTTTAAATAATAGTATAAAAATTGAGATGATGATTATTAGTATATATATCTATTTAAAATTTGGACAAAGATATCCAGTTTAGTAAAGTCAAAACAGCTCTTTGTAATCTTAACAATGGAAAGGCTGTAGGTTTTGACAAAATACCCAAAGAAGTTTTAAAAACATTGAAATTTTTTAGAAATATATAAAGTCATGAACTTATGCTGTCCAATCTTTGAGATGTTTCTATTGCTTTAATTTTTAAACATTTAAGTAATTAGATAAAATTACCGTAAATATTATGGAACATCATTATTATCCTCTACATCAAAAATGCTATCAAATATTTTGTCGGATAGGTTTTTTCCAAACATAGATAAATCTACCCGAGACTCGATATGGTTTTAGAGGAGCAGAACCATTATAGACATGGTATTTGTTGAAAGACAAGTGCAAGAAAAGTGCCAAGAACAAAGAAGTGATTTAAATGTTGATTTCATTGATTTGGTCAAGACCTTGTTTATATTATGCAGCTGCCAAATAAAAGAAACTAAAAGCTGATTGGACAAAAATTCTAAAATGTCCAGATAAATTAATTGTAGGATCTTTTTGAATACTTATTCTGACCCTCTAAAACATTCTGAAATGACATCTCATTAATCTTGAAATAATATTTTATCAGAAATTAACTTCAACATGGAGTAAGAAGTATGATCCGGGTGTAAATATTCCAGGCAAGTATTCTATTCTTTATTCTATTGAATCCTGGAGCCTAGTTGATATATTTTACACTTGTATCATCATTAAATTATACAAATTTAAAAGAAAAAAAACTATAATAGATAGAACATTAAATTTATTGGTAAATTTTATCAAATTTAAGCTAACAAAGTAATCTTTAATATATATGTATGTGTGTGGTGTTGTGCATGCATGCGTGTGAAGAATAAAATGGTGTTTTATCAAAATTTAATGGCATCTATTTATTGCATTTGTACAGGAATAGCTAAAAACAAAATATAGTTATAATTATATTCAACATATATGCAAAATGTTTATATATATATATGTATATATATATATTTAGTTCCACTGTAACATATTTTATTATAAACATTTATTTAAAATATACACATAAGTATCTGTGCAGTTTATCAGAGACTTGCTTAGATATAATTGTATCATATCTAATATATATAATAATACTAGAGAAAAGGGATAATAGCATTGGGAAATGGTTATAAAGATACACTAATATTACATATTTCTAACAGCTCTCATCCTGTCCGATATTATAGGCAAAGTTATTACAAGAGATGAGTAGATCTTTTAGATAAGTGGTTCCCAATGTGGGATACTTGCTCCACAAGGCATCAATTTGAGTTTTAAGGGAGAGGAGGCAATTTGAGAATGAGTTATTAACAGTGAATGTTTTTTGAAATTAAATTACTAAAGATGAATTTGAAGCTAAGAATGTTTTTTAAATTTCTCTTTTTCTATGCCATCTTTTTCTCAGTGTCTTTTTTGTTTAGATAACTTTTACTCCTTACCTCTCCATTGTTTGTTGTAGCAAGTTAAGTTGCTTGAAATTCCATTATACTTCAACTGTCATTTTGTTAATGGCTTTTTAGTCTTCCTCTATATGAATAGGGGTTCTATTTTTGAATAATAAGAAGTATATGTCATGGGGAAATGGCATCAGAATTTTAGATACGTTTAGGTGTCACATGGTCAAAAAAAGGTTGGAAACCACTGTTTTAGATTAAATGTTAAGCAAGGCTGTTTGTGTACATTGGATTATTTATTTATAATAATTAATCTAAATATATGCACGAGCATGCAATCACATTGTGTTTTTATGATAGAAAATAATTTCCAAATATGATGTTGCAGCCATTGTTTACGCAAGCACTTCAGATATAAAAGATGTTTGTATTTCTGTCCTTAAAAGATAAAAACATTTATTCAAAAGAGTAGTAGAGAGAAGAGTCTATGACCATACAGAAAAGAAAGGCTGTGCTCTTTATATGAAATAAAAACTTTTGTTTATTATCCCTTGTGATGTTATACTCATATCATATCACCATAGGCTTGTAAAGTGAATGTGTTTAAACAGTCTAGATTACAATTTTATAATCAGCATATTACTTAATAATTGCACATAGTGAAGAGACAAATTTTTCACAGTTTATCAGCTAGAAAGAGCAGCGATATGATCTTAACATAATGCCATGCTAGATTAACAGTGATTTGCTGAGACTTCTAGGTGGTATTTTACATAATGAAGCCATGGACGAATGAGAGAAAGTATATTCTTGGAAAATGCATATAAACATTTTACCATATTTTATGTTTGTCACTGTCCCTATCTTTACGATATGTCACTTTAGCTTGATATATTCAATATGCGTGAACCATTATAATAAAGTTGCATTCTAATTCAAAAAATAAAGAAAGAGACAAGAAGGGGGAGAGAAAGATAGAAAGAATAAAACTGCCCTAGAAGTAACTTTTGCAGTGATATATATATATATATATCAGTACTTGGCAACCGTTAAATTGAGTTATGCTGAATCTATGTTACAATGTTATTCTGCATGCTAACATGATTCTATCAATCTTATTACATATAGCATAAAAATTGGTCTGATTATAAAGAGCTTCAAAATTTTATATATTATATACTTTTGAAGCCTATTATAACCGGATCTTATATTATTGATCATTAAATTTTTTTTTTAAAAAAAAGATCATATATGAAAAGTATGTTTTGTTAAATTATATTGCATTTTAAAAACATGCTTAAAATTTCCTTTGCATGAAAAAAATTCAGCCTATTGATGCTTAAAAAAATGTGTATTGTTTATAAAATTTCCGATTCAGACGAGGCAAAGAGACTTTAACTTTCAATGGTTTGATTTAAAAAGCTGGTTAATGAACTCTAAACAAAAATCAACTCGAAATTAGAAGTTTTTCATATATTCTTCTTTTCTTTAAAATTATGGACATTTGGAATTTCTCTCTATGAGAAATTTGTTTAAATTACACAATAGACATTTAAAAGAAAAAAAAACAATGATTTTAAACTTCTTTGAGATCCAAACGATATTATCAAGTTTCGTATATTTGTGGACTTCATTTACACATTAACCCAATAATCACTAATTATAAACTCTTTTTTTCATGTAAATGTGCCAAAACTTAAAATGTATTTTTATATAATTCCAAATAGAAGTTTTTCAAGTGAATTAATTGATATAATATTCTGCCTGAATATAAATTTATTCTAAACATGTAGTGGGGTACAAAAGTATCAAAGGTTAACTGACTGTCAAAAAAAAAAAAAAAATCCAGGCAAAATTAATCCTCTTTGGAAAAAAAAAATCTTTCCATCCCACTTAGTTTTTATCTTTATTGAAAATAGAAAAGATCGAGTGAATGTTTATTGCACAAAATAATTGGTAAATTAAACTAAATTATGATTCCATTTACATGTGATCGCATATGCAAAATGTTGGCGATGGCACAGACGCACGCGCTGTAATTAAAACATATTTTTTTACTATTTCAAATCAGTCAGAATGCCATTGATAATCATTCTTTTCTTTTTTGTCAAATCTTCAATGGAAACAACTGACTGTACTTTTTTTAAATGTTTATGAGATACTCCTTACAATGTAGATGAGGTATACCTCTCCCACAAAACCATGATCAAGTTCATCATAAAAGACCATTTTAGGAAGTCTTCAATTGGTCATTTGTTTTATATGTCTAATCTAATAAAGGTATGACTTTTCAATAATAGACTGTCTAATATCCAGCATGTTGAAGAACATATTGGTTGTTTTTACGATTTTGCCATTGTATATTTAAAATTATCCAGAACATTCTTAAATGAAAGTTTTCTAATACCTTTATACAGTTTGGATGGAATGAAGAACCTTCACTTCCATATAATTATTTATTGTATGAAAGCAAAAGTTACTTTTATTTAAAGGTCTGTTCTATATATAAATATTTTAGCTACAATAATATTTCCCTGAGACAAAATATTCTATCTTTTAACTTGTTAAAAGAAGCAGCAACATATTGAAGAATGTGTTGTACTTCAACATCTAATATTACCTTTCTACTTATAAAACTACAAAGATATTTAAACAGATTTACATCCTCAAGTAGATAATCATCAAAGCTAGAAGTTTCTGAGGGGTTTTTTTTCTGTCATTGGCTGATAAAAAAAAGTTTTACAAACAAAAGTCTTTATATATGGCATTCAAAACATTAAGTATATTCCATAAATCATCTTTTAAATTAGCAAAAGTCATCAGCATACCGAAAATGCAAGAAGATGAAGTTTATGATTTACTTTTAATGAATTCAAATTGAAAGTTCCACCATCAAATCTGTATCATTATATTATATCATTTATGTTCCTTATTACTTTTTACAATGCTTTTTTACAACCCACTATGGACAGTCTCGATTGCCCCAGTAATAGTAGAAGTTCTGAAGAAGATTGCTGTGTCAATCAAAACCGTCAATAGTGGGTTGTAAAAAAGCATTGTAAAAAGTAATAAAGAACATAAATGATATTAATATTATATGGATTTGGAAATGCAAAAGAAAGATAAAGTTATAATACTTAATAAAGAAGATAAAGAATACTGTATTATTATCTTGATTCCTATTTAATTAAGCTGTCCATAAGCAGTTTCAAAGACAACTGTCATAAAAATTGAAAACAATATTAGGGCAATTACCACATCCTTGTTTAACACCAATTTTCATCTCAAATGCTTGAATTTTTCATCTGTAGTAATAACATGTATTATACACCATCTTAATCTCTCCCATATTTTTATGCTTGAAAGGCAAATTTATTAAGTATTGTTGTGTTGAGTTCAATAGCACTTAAACATAAAATTTAAAATTTTGGTTATTAAATATTATAAATAATATAAAATACTACTTTTATCTTAATAAAATATTTATTCTACAGAAATTAATTATGAATTCAGTCACAAGAGAATAAAATTATTATTATTTATTTATAACATGGAATTATAATAAATACATTTTATAATTTGTTTAAAGAAATAATTGTTATTATTTGTCAGTATGACAACAATATTGGCATTAACAAGGGTTTGAACATTCCATCATCAAATTTTCAATGACATGGATGGTTGAAGAGTTGGAGAGTGGAGAAAATTGAAGCTTGTTCATTAAAGTTTGAAGATTTGCTATCTTAATATAAACTGAGCATTGATTATATATATATACGAGAGGATAATCTGGACCAACTGATGAGTGCTGCTTCAGGATGAAATACATATATTGGAGAGCATTTATCTATTTCACATGTGTGTGGTCATGTGTATTTATTATATAAGAGGAAATGAATAGCTGAAGAAAACTTAAAAACCTGAGTTCAAATCCCCGTTAATATGCTTAAAATTGATTTCTTCACATTCCTATCAATTTCTTTCTTACCAAACATTATTTAAATTGTTAAGATTGTTAAGTTAATTTTTTTTTTAGTATTATGTAATTAGCGTATAAATTATGTGAACATATACTGTAATTTTGTAGGCATAAAGGTTAGTAAATTGATCATTACAAGCATGAATTAAATTAATTATATATATATATTGTCTTGCAAATAATATATAGATATTGAAACAAAATTAAAAATGTACCAAATTAAAATTTCATTTGTTTTACAAATTTCTATTTTTTTTTTTTTTTACATTATTACAAATAACTGAAATTCTGATTATGAAAATCATGGCTGACAGGGGAAAATACTATGTGTTTATGTGCAAAATAAAAAATATATTTTTGGTTATATAAACAATGAGTAGGAGAAATTACGGTAATATTATTTTTTTATAATGTCCTGTTTATTCATAGTAAATGATTTCTACTGAGTCCTTGTAATTTTTTTTGACTATAACCATTCTTAAAATTACATGTTTAATATGTAAAACATTACACTTACTTTGTTTTGTTATTATTATTTACTGATTCATCATCATCAACCATTATCAATCCACTGCAGGATGAAGGTCTCTCCAAGTTTAATCCATCTTCTCCGATCTTTAGCTTCTCTTCTCCACATCACCCCTGCACACTTTCTTATTTCATCCATCCATCTTACATGTGGTCTCTTTCTGGGTCTTTTACAATCTCTTGGAATCCAGTTTAAGATTTCAATTGTCTATCTATTATCATCTCTTCTAGCAATATGTCCAGCCGAACTCCACTTCAATCTTTTAATTTTTTCAATTAGGTCAGTAACACCTGTTTGTTCTCTTATTCATACATTGCGTTTTTGATCTCTTCTTATTACTCTCAACATGCATCTCTCCATACTTCTTTAAGTGGTCTGGAGTCTTTGTATTGCTCTTCTACTAAGTGTCCAAGTCTCAGATCCATAAGTAAGAACTGGTAAAACACATTTGTTAAAAAACTTCCTTTTCAAACACATAGGTATATTTCCTTTTAGTATCAAGTTATTTCTACCCAAAGCACTCCAACCATGATTAATTTCATCCATTATGTTTCCATCTGTATTAATAATCTGACCAAGGTATTTGTAACTGTTATAATCAATCTTTATTTTTATATTTTGAGCAAATTGATTAAACATTACTTAGTCTTTTTAAAATTTATCTTTAGTCCTACTTTCCTACTTTCATCTGATAACTCCTGCAACATTTCCTGCAGCTCTGAAGCATTATTTGCAAAAACAACTATATCATCTGAAAAATCTAAATGACTTAAATAATCTCCATTTATGTTCACTCCTTTAGTTTCCCATTTTAATCCACAAAATACTTCTTGCAACACTGCTGTAAAAAATTTTGGAGATATGGAGTCACCTTGTCTTACACCTTTCTCAATGTTGACTTTCCCAGTATCATTATGTAATCTAATTGTTGCTGTTGCATTTTTATAAATATTCTTTAAAATATGACAATATCCTGGATCTATACCTTGATGATCCAATGCTTTAATCACTGAAGAAATGTTTATAGAATCAAATGCCTTTTCATAATCTACAAATCCAAAACATAATGGTAACTCATATTCATTTGTCTTTTCTATAACTTCTCTCAATACCTGGATATGATCTACTGTACTAAAACCACTTTTAAATCCAGCTTTTTCCCTTGGTTGGTGGAAATCCAATGTTCTTTGTAGACGAGTTGTAATTATCTTGGTAAAAATTTTGTATAAAACTGATAAAAAGCTGATAGGTCTGTAATTTCTAATATCTTCTTTATCACATTTTTTAAATACTAATATTATTACTGCATTTTTCCAATCATCTGGTACATCTTTATCATTTAGACATTTGGTATATAACTTTGCTAAAAAAAATTCTATTTCTTCACCTGCTTCTTTTAATATATCAATTATAATTCCATCATTACCTGGAGTCTTTCCTTTCTTCATGCATGTTTCACTTCTTCATTTAAAATTTTGGGCAATTTAGAAGATGTAATAAAAATAAGAGGTTCTTGCTCTTTATTACTATATAATTCTTGATAAAAGTCTTCTATCCATTTCTTTTTAGTAATAATTCCATCTTTTTTTCTTATTGCAGATATAAATTTCCTACCAATACCAAAATGTTGTTTTACATTTTTGAGACTTTTGTTTTCTTCTACAGCTTCCCTTGCTAGTTCACAGTTATACTTTCTTATATCATTTTCAACTCTTTTCCATACCATTTTACAAAACTTGAGATATTCAATCCTTTTTAATGCATCATTTTTGTATTTCTTCATATTCCTTCTTTTCTTCATAAATTCTCTAGTCTCAGTAGAAATTTTATTGGTCAATTACTGCTTTTTTCTACCAGCTATCTTTGTTGCAGTTTTTAAAAGTGTATCAGTTATTCTTATATTAATTTCATTCAAATCTGAATCATGTTCAAAATCTACTAATACTTGAAACCGATTTTTAAGTTCTAATTTAAATTCATTAGAATGTTTCTGAAGATTAGGAATATCAACTGCAAAAATTGTTTTTCTAATAATTTTTGTCTTTCTAGTTTTGCATTAACACGTATCTTACATTACAATCTTGAAATATGTATTTTCTGTTAGTCAAAATATAATCCAATTCTGCTGTACCTTCATTGGGATGCTTCCATGTCCATTTCCTTTTAACATTTTTCTCAAAAAAAGAATTCATAATATAAAGTTTTTCTTTTTCAGCAAACTCCACTAGTCTATGTCCTCTCTCATTTCTATTACCATAACCAAAATTACCTACAGCACTTTCATCTTTCATTTGTTTACCAATTCTAGCATTAAAGCCTCCCATAACAATTTTAAAATGTTGTTTACTCTGATCAAAAGCCTTTTGTACATCCATATAAAAATCTTCTACTACTTCATCACTATGAGAACTTGTTGGGGCATAAACCTGAATTATCTGCATTTGGTATCTGTTATTAAGTTATCTTGCCACTTTGTCCGATACACCATCAATCTCCACAATGATGTTTTCCACTTTTTATTTATAATGAATCCTACTCAACTTGCATTTCCAATATTTGTGCCTTTATAATAGAGTACATGTCCACTTTTTAAATCAATTGTCTCTTCACCTTTTCTTCTAACTTCACAAAGTCCAATAATGTCCCATTTAATATAAGACAGTTCTTCTTCTAATTCTTGCAATCTTCCTTCACTCAAAAGTGATCTGCAGTTGTAAGTACCTAAATAAAAAGTCATCATCAATTGGCAGCCTGGGTCTACAATCAGGGAATTCTTTAGCATCCACCTTTGGCCACCAACCACTGCCTTGATTGGTGACTTTACAGCCTCCTGGGAATAAGGGCCATGATTTATTTTTGTCTATCATAATTGTATATATGTATTAAAAAATATTTATCATTTACACAAACATTCATTCTGCCTTATCAGGCAACTAAAAAGAAAGACCATGGTGTTTCTTGATCTTAAACTCAGAGGGAAAAAGCCAATAAACTCACCACGCTAGCTAATGCGTGTTGGTGAGCAGCCCATCCATGTTCATATACTATGTGAATAATCACATAGTAATGACAGCTGCAATGACAAGAACGTATGGAGTGAACATTAGGAATTTGCCCTGCTTGGTTCCTTTAAGGCCTGCAAGAGGAATCAAAGGGTCTCCTTTCAGTTAATAGCAAACTCCTTTCTGCAGCCATTTACTGATTACCATCATTTATTAATCCACTATACTATTACCCCCCCCCCTAGCATAATGATTTTATTGTTGATGTTTTTTATTTTAGCAATTTGAAATTGACTTTTTTTTCCAAAATCCTCTCCTTGACAACATCCAAGACATTATTTTATTCAGTAATGCTTATTTATTGTTTTAAAATGTGCTTCACTTTGCAGTGTCTTAATTAAGATTTTCACTATTTATGCTTATATTTGCATACCTATAAGAAAGTCTTTTATTTTGTTAAGACTTGGGTGATGTTATGTAGAATTGTGGAGGGACTTCATTCCGTTCTGTAGATCTCTAGAATTATGCTTCACTGGCCATATTTATACTGCAGTAACCATAAAATGGAAGGATTTACAAGCAGTAATGAAGTCAGTTTGTTTTTTTGATAAGCAGACCACAGTTTATCTTCTAATTAACTTATTTTCCAAATTTCATTTTATGCAAGTGATTAAACAGTGCTGATTTAGTACATGCTCACGACCATTTTGAATTATAAGAACTGCCCCAAACCCACGTAGACACACATTCAAGCAATAAATGACATCGATCAATCTATACATTGTCACAATCTGACCACTCGTTATAAAATTGCCATTTTCATCAAAAAAAAAAAACAACTAATTTTCGTAGTTACAAGAAATGTAATCATGTGATTAAAATATTAAAACACAAAATTTGCAATTTTCATCAAAAATTAAAAAATAAAAACTTTGATCAGACTTTTTCATCAATAATACAAATTTGTCATTTTCATCAAAAATAAAAATGAAAAAACCCAATATTTGTAGTTATAAGAAATCTAATCACGTGATTAAAAAATTAAAACACAATACTGTATTCACAATTTTAAAAAATCAAATTTAAGTTTTCTCGTTTATTAAACCATCTATTCATGACAATCAAAAGGATATGCCCATATGAAATAAAGCATATGAATTTAGAGTACTTAAACAAAAAAAGTAAAGGAAAAAATTGAGGAAAATATTAATTAAAAACCCACATGTTCAATAAACATAAAATTGATAGAATTCAAAATGGCAGTGACCGTACTCTAAATATTAAATGTTTATAACTTCCAAACTATGAGTGTTATTAAAAATCTGAATTTCCAAATACTGAAGCATTATAACTTCTAATTACCAGAAATTCTTGGTTTGTCCTGCATAGATACTGTTCGGAATTTGGCTCCTAATGTAATGGAATTTACTCTTGATTGTGTGAAATCCACACAGGTTCGAGAAATCAATAATTTGCATCGGTACATCTAACTCTTGAAAGTGATACAAATCTCTAGTTATTTACATGCAAATGACTTTTACTATCAACAAATGAACATGGAAACATGTTTAAAGAAAATACGTAGATTTTATTATTGCTAATACAAAATACTGAAGTAGTTAATTGTCTGAAGTTAAGAATATTAATATTACAAATAAAAAATTAATAAATCAGATTTATCCCTTGGGCTACACTTAATTTGATTCCTTCATTTTGAATTAATTAATGCACTCCAACAAATATTCTATTATTGTTTCGACATTTATTTTTTTGATCAATTGTCGATTTTTATTTGTACTTTTTTTCTTCATTTACTTAAACTAAAATTTAAATATAGCCTTTCACAAAAGCTTACTTAAAATTATTTACATTCATATTCTTTAGGTTTTTTAAAAACTGCCACTTTTCTTTTATTTCTGATTTAAAATAACGTTTGGACAAAAAAATAGCATTGGAACAGTTGTATTGCTTCATTTCTGCAGATGTCATTATGAGCAAAAGGATGCAGATAGTACAAAATAAAATTAAAAGAATAACCAAAAGTAAGGAGTATAAGAGAAGTCTTACTTCAACTATATTATGATTTTCTAAGTAGTTTAAACTGCAATGTATGTATTGCATTTATACATATATTGAGATATGGTTTTCATTTCTAATTAGATATATCCTCATATTATGTTAGCTGGAATTATTTGTAAGCAGACTCATAACGAATCATTTTTAATCTTTTCATTTACCAATTCTAATCCATTCAATATGATATAAAGATAATTATTCTTTTATCTGATCTCCATCCTTATATATTGTAAATAATTCTTATAATACACTTTAAATGTATATAGGTGAAATAATAAAAATTTTCACAAATAACAAAGTTTAGCTTAGTGCTTTCAAAGTATGTTCACTCCATATTCATAGCCATTATGTATTAAATGTAATGGATGCAAATTTATGCAAATCATTATCCTGTCCATTTTCTAGATATCGTAAAGCAGGCATCTCTTCGATTGATGGCGTTTGGATCATTTGCAATGAAATACGCTTTTATTTTTCTTTTGGTGTCATTTCTTTCTACTTTTGCAATAAATATTCTCTTTGATTTATTTATTTTTTTAACATAATTTTTATTATTCATGATTATTAAAGTTGGGGTGGAGGGTGGGCATAGCAATTCCAATACATGATCTTTGTTGTCCTTTTCATGGTGTTTTATTTTATTTTTCTAATATATTTTTAATTCTAATTATTTGTTTTTTAAAAAGAATTTTTATCCTAAAAATATTAAATCTAAATTGATTCTTTTTTTTTATATTTGCATTAATTACTGCAGCTCCACCTGTGAATGTCGCTTTCTTCCTTTTTTTTCTATTTTCACTTATAACAATTTTTTTCTCTTAGTTTTATAATATATATTAAATATGATGTCTGTCTAAATATTTTCATTTTATCAAATCAATGTGATACTTTTGAGAATCTACTTATTTGTTTTGGTATGACATCTTTTTGCCTTTAATTACTTTGTTTACAAATATATACTATTTTTTCCACAAGTTTTTTAGATACACCTTTAAAACAAACTTTTTTAGGTACACATTTAAAACAAACTTTCTTACAATGTTAACTCTGCTTTCTGTTACATCTTTTTTTGTTTTTATTGGTAATCATTTGACTTATGTTATATAGTTGCATTTTTATATTGGACTATTTCCAGCATCTAACATGTGTATTGAATGTCTTTAAAAAAATTTAACTTTATTTCAATATTCCAAATACATTCAACTGTTAGTAATAGCACATCAAACAGGTTAGTATATGCACAACATTTTGAGAGGTATTATTCTTCCCTCTTCTTCAAGTGTTGCTGGTCTGACCAGTGACAGTACGAGCATGGGATTCAAACCTCAACCCTTAGATTCTTGAATATCAAATTGTAAGGTAACGCTCTAACCAACTGAGCCATCCTGCCAAAGGCAACAGTCAGTAGAAATTTTATATACATATCTATGAGGTTTCTCTTGATTTCTCCACTTTTTCCTAAGAGTAAAGTTGCTTTGTGGTTTCCATATATTATGTATAGTCACACTAGGTTGGCGTATTGGATTTTTTGCCATTGTCATGTGAGCAGCTTCTTTAAATTTTCTTCTTTGTAACCTTTCTTCTCTATCCAATATATTTAATTTTTTTTTGAAATTGTCAAAAATTTATTTTGCAATGTTAAATTTATAATTGTTTTTTTTCCTAATTAATATATATATTGTAACGAGCACGGACGTTCGTTACATTGTTGTTTTTTTTTATTTATTAAACATGAAAGTAAATTAAAAAGTTCGCATTTAAAAATTTTCTTTTAGAATTAAAAATTGAAATTAAATATCATCTTAAACTCGTATATATTAAATCGCACAGATAAAAAAAAATTATTAAAATAAAACTGTATTAAAAATAGAAAAGGTATTTTAAAAACAAAAACTTAAAAAGATTTAGAGATAAAAATATATATTTGATTTGGAAAACAGATTAATTAATCAGAAATGGAAATGATTGTTAATTAGTTAAATGTAAACCAGCCTTGGGCATTTAAATGTAAAAATATCAGTCAGCTAGGAAAACAATAGAAACTTTTAGCAAATGAAATAAATCCATTGGGAAATCGGACCTCAATGAAAAGGATCATCACATCGATGACATAATGCTAAGTCAATCCTTCAAATACGTATAAAAGGAAAATTTGGAAATTATTAATTAGTGAGTTGTTATGATTATTACGATGTGACAGATAGATGTTAGTGCAGAGGTGCGGGAGAAGAGATTGAAGGACACACGTTCAATCCCTTCAGTTGTTATAAAATGGAAAAATGAAACATCGCTTTTCTTATATTCAGAGGACCACAGGATCATTGGGAAATTTAACGCTGGATTTCAAATGGCAAGCAATTGTAAAAGATGAACATTTCTAAAACCGTAAGAACTTTCTAAGATAGATATAACGAACAATATTAATTTGAAAACACTAAGAACTTTAAATTTTAAACTTTCCTAGTATTTAATTGTTACAAATAGAATCCTATCTGACCAAACTAAATTCTTTATTAATAGTGTTATTTGATGTATTTTTTTTCCTTATTTATGTAAAATCATTTCCATTTATTTATTTTTTATTCTTTAAGTTTTTATCATGATTTTTTTTTGTTTTTCGTTAAATTAATTATATAAATGTTAAACTTAAGTCGGGCGTGAATGGCTGTATAGATTTGTAAAGTTATATTAGGGGAGGGTAATCTTAGGTTATTTGTTTCATGGTTAAATTGGGTCAATGGATTGGATATATTGGTGTGATTAGTAGATGTAATATTGATTTGCTACGGGCAGAATCGCTTCATACGCCGCACACTTCCGTTTGCCTATGGAAGGAATTATAAGTCGGATACCGCAGTTCCTTTCTATGGAGTTTTTTGTTTTATTGCTCTTCTTTGCAAATAGATGTAATATTCCTATCTCATAAGAGGCAATTTCTTCTCTTAACCTTTTGTGCTGCCGTATTTTATTACATTGAATACATCGATATATCAGATGAATTGATGCCAGTTTGACTACGAATTTTAGCCTAAGGTTAAATAGGGATAGAATGTTTATTTTCAAAAGCAAATTTATGTGGTCTATTCATACTCGACCCTAAATAAAAATGCAGTAAATTTAAGTTGTTTATAGACGCTTGCATGGATTGGTTATCGGGTAAGTATGTTTTGGGTTTTCATATTTGATCAAAATATATAGACATTCGATAAATAATGATACCTTACGGTGAGTATCTAAAATGTATTTATTCGGATGTCTTTTAAGTTATTGGTGACAATGCAAGTATCTTATGGTGAATACTATTGGGTTACGTATAAATTTCCCTCCGCAATTGTCAGTAATCAATAATTTTGTATTTTGATCATTTATGTTTACTTTGAAATGTTTTTGACCATGAAATCTATGTAACCGATCTATATTCAACATTATAAACAAGCTTTCATAAATTTATCTTTGCGAACTTAATTAAAATGTAAAATTAGAATATAATAGTAATTAAATGTAAATTAAAGTCAAAAATCAAAGTGAAAAATAATGTTAAATGTTAAAATGTAAAACTAATACTAAAATAATTTGAAATCTTATATATATGTGCATAAATAAATGTTTGTATGTTAATTACTGGCAGTGGCTTATTTTATTTATTTTTTTAATATTGAAATATAATTAGATAAGATATTATATTATTTAATCTCTGCTATTCCACTGAGCTAGTGACATGGGCTAATGACCGGAACCAAAATATTTAAAAAAAATTTTTTTTTTTTTTGACTTACGTATCTGCCTACTTTATAAATTTTTCTAGGTTCAAATGCCTAGATGGCGCCCTATAGTGCAGATTACGTTAAGCCATCTTTCTCCGGATTGTTACAATATATATATATTGTACCAATATCATATCGGTACATATATATATAATTTTTGGCTAAAAATTATTAAAATAAAATGCTCATAAATAACACAAAAGTTAATAAATCAATAAATAAGTTTATAAAAATCTAAAGAGTTTTTTATTAAACAAAATCCAAAAGATTAATAAAAGAAGTTTGAAGAGTTGTTTTTCTATTAGTAGTAATTTGAAGTAAAAGTTATTCATACAAATGTCATTATTAATTGGAAGGGGGAGATTAAAAGATTTATATTATCTCTTTTCATTTAAATTATTAAAGAAAAAAAAGAAAAGTCATCTTAAAAACTAAATAGTGAATTGATCTTAAAATATATATGGGTGTTACTCGTGAGTGATTGTAAATATAATAAATGAGTTATTAGAATAAAATATAAATGACGAATTAATTTTAAGTATAAGAAAATGTGTGCATGTTGATAAAATAAATATGTGTGTGTTAAATATTAAAAAATGATATAGAAAATTATCTAAAAAACACTCAGCGATGGCTACTAATTAAAAATGTAAAAACAAAACATGCAATGGCTAATAAATGAAAACATGTAATTAAAAGCTTATCTAGAGGAATGCAATTAAAAACAAGGAAGAAATTTTGACAACAAATATTGCTGGTTGACATCAAGATGACAACAGATCTTATTAATAAATAGTCCAGTTTTTCATTGGACAATCAGTTGAGATTACAATTGAGATAACAGTTCAGATAACAGTTCAGATTACAATCAGTTGAATTCTTCAATCAGTCAATCAATTAGTGTTTACCAGAATAGTGCAGTGTTAATCATCATCAGAATCATATGAATTTTGCTCCAGCCCATCTGATGAAACAGCTAACCTGCCTGGAAGAAAATAATGCCTTCCTAACAACTTGAAAAATCACCAGGAATATTTAATGTCTCCAAGAATAGTGCCACTGAATAATAAGCAATAAACCTCCTCAAAAAAACCTTAAATCCAGCCGGCTGGAAATATTCTCACTTGAAGCAGCAACAAAGAAGAAAACAAAGATCCTATTAAAATAAAATTCACAGCAAGTTTGAAGCCTCCCAGAGTCAAATAATAATGAACTCTATAGCTTGCATAAATGAACTATTGATGTGCATGTTTTATAAATGTCATGTATTATTTAATGCTTTTGTTATGTTCTAGTGTATGAATTCAGAGTATGTGCATGATCATTATATAAAAATACCAGTGTTATGTTAATTAAGGTTTATAAAAGTATTTAAAATTAGTATAATGTTTAATTAAAATAAATTATCTTTAAGTATCTTAAGCTTAATTTTGTCAGCCAGTTCTTTTTACCACTAATTGAAATAATAATTTGTTATTCTATTATAAGTGGCTGAGCTAGTCATAGGGTATATCTTAGGTGTTGAATTAGTTACCATTGTTCAAAGTGCATTATTTATCCTCTGGGTAAGTAACTGGTGCCCATGTTTCTACAAAACAAAAAAGTCCTTTGAATGATAGGTGTTGAACTCAACAGTCGAGAAGAAATCTCTTTCATTCAAATGTGGTCAGTTACATATATTTCACATATATATCTGCTGTTTTAGATTCAGGTGCTCTTTGAGTAATCTCTTCTCTGCCTAAGGGGCCGTGGTGGAGCAATACATAAATTGCAAGATTTAATAATAAATATATTATATTTTGTATAAAAATTTACAAGTTATATTTCAAGTTATAATTTTATTAAAGAGTTAAAGTATATAGATTGTGTTTACTCCATCAGGGATTTGGTAAACCCAGCACCCAGTTCAATTGGCACCCAACATGGGGCTGAACTCATCATAAATGACAGTAATTAAACATTTGTTTTGCTGTTTTAAAAATAAAAATTCAAAGAAATGCTAAATTGCGTAAGTTAAAGTGGTATAATTAAAAAAAAAATGACCCAAACTTTTTTTTCCTTCTTTAAATGAAAAGAGAGATTTGATATTTACGTTATTTAAAATAAGTTATTCCTTTAAATTAGAGACAGCTAGATATTTTGGGTGAAGTTAAGGCATTGAGAATGGGTGGAGAAAAAGGATAAAAAGTGGAGCCAGTCATATGTTCCATGTAAAAAAATAAATAAACAGTACATATTTAAATTTAGTAAAATAGAAATATTGTTTCAAAAATGGAGAAAATAGAGAAAGAAGAAATATCTGGGACTCAGATGATGATGAAAATGATGATGAATATGATGAAAGAAATGCGAGAATTTAAGGAAGAAATGCAAGAGTTCAAAGCAGAAATGTGTCAAGAATTTAAGAAAAGTCAGCAAGAGTTCAAAGCAGAATTAAGGGAAAAATTGTGCCAAGAATTGAAACAAAGCCAACAAGAGTTCAAAGTAGAAATGATTAGAGAAATGAGATGTGACATAACAGGAAAGATAGAGAAGAACCAAGATATTATAGAGTTAGATTTAATTAAAGAAAGTTAGGAAGTTGAAAAGAAGATGTAAGTGAGAGGAAGGATGAATTAGAAAATGTAATAGAATCAGATAGTGTTAAAAATAGTGGTTTGAAAATGAAAATAATAAAGATAGAAGATAATGTAAACAAGTTTTCATAAGAAACTAAAAATAAAAAGATTAAAATAAATGTTTGTTTTAAGCGTAGATTTAAAACGAAGAGAAAGAGCAAAAAAATATTCTCAGTTTAAAGAACCATGGAGTTTTGTTAAGTGTAAAAGTTTTCTAATTTACGAGACAGAAAATAGGACAGAATGGAAAAGAGATAAAATAATAAATTATAAGTGAGGAATAGACAAGAGGTGAAAGTTCATTTATATTACAGAGTCAATACGTAGAAAGAAAGAACCACCTGACAAAGTTTAGGAGTTAATAAAGGGATGGAGTAATAAACTGTAACAATAAGGACCGGAAATGGACTATGAGTTGAATATAATTATTTTGACGTAGGTGATAAATTTGAATCTAAAAAATTTTCTATTTGAAACTAAAAAAAAAGAGGGGCAGGAATTGTTTCGTAAAATAATAATAATGTAGGCTTCACTGGATAAAAGATTATTTTTCATGTGCACATAAATGTTCATAAATAAATAGGTCAAATAAAATCAATAAAATCAAGTTAAATAAATAAGTATAATATATCTGTAAAAAATAATAAATAAAGTAGCATAATAAAATAATAGTTTTTCTGAATACATGCACATTAATAAAGAAGTTAAATAAATGGTTTAAAAAGGTTAATATAAATAAGCAAGTTAAAATAATGTTCGTCTGAGTTTAAAATAATATTGTATGGTTAAAATATATAAATTGATCTAATCTAAGTTAGGGATGTATAAGAGACTGCAATTAATTGAAAGGAAGTAGAAAGTATAGAAATAAGTTAAGGAAAAGTTAAAGCTGCTGGCTGGATGAAATTAGCACCCATAATGGACTGTCAGGGATTACTTCTCAGGGTAAAATCCCCATTCTCTTTATAAATGCGCACTGGGAACAACCAGAATAAGCCACAAATACTTCTTCCAGGGGGGGGTTCTCATATTTCATATATTTCATATTTTGTTTCCAAAGTCTGGTAGAAAAACTGGCAAATGAAGCTTCATTTCAAATATGAGTAAGTCGGTGTAAGCCAGCAACTCTGTGTCCGCATCATTTAAAATCCCTGTATCAAAAAAAAGTGCTGTCCCCGAGGTCATCATCTAGTACTATGATCATTGAAAAACAATGTTGTCAGCATGAATGGAAGAAATGTATAACCAAACAGATTGCCCTTGGCATGTATAGTTTAGATATAAAAAGTAAACTTAGAGAAATAAAATGCAAGTAAATATTTCTGATTTAATAAGTAAAATATCAGAGATAAAATGGTAAAAAATAACACATTTTACTCTCAAATTGGGGGTGGTGTAATGTACCAATATCATATCGGTACATATATATATAATTTTTGGCTAAAAATTATTAAAATAAATGCTCATAAATAACGCGAAAGTTAATAAATCAATAAATAAGTTTATAAAAATCTAGAGAGTTTTTTATTAAACAAAATTCAGTTCGTTAAAAATTTAGTAAAAGAAGTTTGAAGAGTTGTTTTTCTATTAGTAGTAATTTGAAATAAAAGTTATTCATATAAATGTCATTATTGACTGGAAGGGGGGGGAAATTAAAAGATTTATATTATCTCTTTTCATTTAAAAAAAAGGAAAGTCATCTTAAAAACTAAATAGTGAGTTGATTTTAAAATATATATATATATATATGTGTGTGTGTGTTACTCATGAGTGATTGTAAATATAATAAATGAGTTATTAGAATAAAATATACATGTGCATAAATAATGAATTTTAAGTATAAGAAAATGTGTCCATGTTGATAAAATAAATATGTGCATGTTAAAAGATGTGATATGTTGGACTAATTCCATCATTTATGAGTGAATGTTGAATGTAAAGAAAATTTTAAACTTTATTTTCACTTTCCAAATACAAACAACTTGTTAGTAATAACACACAAATAGACAATACAAGTTAGTAATTACACGTTTTGAGTAGTATTATAAAAAATGATATAGAAAATTATTAAAAAACACTCAGCGATGGCTACTAATTAAAAATGTAAAAACAAAATGTGCAATGGCTAATAAATGAAAACACATAATGAAAAGCTTATCTAGAGGAATGCAATTAAAAACAAGGAAGAAATTTTGACAACAGATATTGCTGGTGGACATCAAAATGACAACAGGTCTTATTAATAAATAGTCCAGTTTTTCATTGGACAATCAGTTGAGATTACAGTTGAGATAACAGTTCAGATAACAGTTCAGATTACAATCAGTTGAATTCTTCAATCAGTCAATCAATTAGTGTTTACCAGGATAGTGCAGTGTTAATCATCGTCAGAATCATATGACTTTTGCTCCAGCCCATCTGATGAAACAGCCAACCTGCCTGGAAGAGGATAACGCCTTCCTAACAACTTGAAAAATCACCAGGAATATTTAATGTCTCCAAGAATAGTGCCACTGAATAATAAGCAATAAACCTCCTCAAAAAAACCTTAAATCCAGCCGGCTGGAAATATTCTCACTTGAAGCAGCAACCAGGAAGAAAACAAAGATCCTATTAAAATAAAATTCACAGCAAGTTTGAAGCCTCCCAGAGTCAAATAATAATGAACTCTATAGCTTGCATAAATGAACTATTGATGTGCATGTTTTATAAATGTCATGTATTATTTAATGCTTTTGTTATGTTCTAGTGTATGAATTCAGAGTATGTGCATGATCATTATATAAAAATACCAGTGTTATGTTAATTAAGGTTTATAAAAGTATTTAAAATTAGTATAATGTTTAATTAAAATATATTATCTTTAAGTATCTTAAGCTTAATTTTGTCAGCCAGTTCTTTTTACCACTAATTGAAACAATAATTTGTTATTCTATTATAAGTGGCTGAGCTAGTCATAGGGTATATTTTAGGTGTTGAATTAGTTACCATTGTTCAAAGTGCATTATTTATCTTCTGGGTAAGTAACTGGTGCCCATGTTTCTACAAAACAAAAAAATGCTTTGAATGATAGGTGTTGAATTCAACAGTTGAGAAGAAATCTGTTTTCTTCAAATGTGTCAGTTAGATATATTTCACATATATGTCTGCTGGCTTGGATTCAGATGCTCTTTAAGTACTCTCTTCTCTGCCTAAGAGGCTGTAGTGGAGCAATACATAAATTGCAAGGGATTAATAATAAATATCTTATTATATTTTGTATAAAAGTTTACAAGTTATATTTCAAGTTATAATTTTATTAAAGAGCTAAAGTATATAGATTGTGTTTACTCCATCAGGGATTTGGTAAACCCACTATCCGGTTCAATATATATATATATTATTTAAATAAAAATCTTAATATTATTACCATTATATTTACATTTAAAAAACAAATGCAGTAGTTTAATGATTGGTAAACAAATTATACTAATTTATCTTTCTAGTTTTTTATATATATAAATAATAATGAATATAAAAGTGATAATATTTTTATAAAAAATATTATAATCCACAGAAGTACTTTCAGTTAATCACGTAACCTTCTTCAACTTTCATTTAAATTCAAATATAGAAAAATAAACATCATCAAGTCATATCCTAAGATTGTCAAATTTTAAACTTAATGGATAGTCGATTAATTATAGACATTCTATTTCTATTTATGAAAATTGTCTCCTTAATTATTTTTTTTATTATGGTTTTTCTGCTTGTGAAAAATCTTAAAATTTTCAAGATCAAAATTAAAGATAAACATATATTTTTTCGTGATCAAAGAAAATAGAAGCCGTTACTAAATTTTAATTACTCTTATTTTTTTATATAAATTATTATTACCATTACATTCATTATTATTATTTTTTATTATAATATTTATTCCATAATGAACATTTTATTTTATTTACACACATATATATAATTATATTTACTAATATAATATGTGCAGAATTTTCATCATCTTAGTTTCAAAAACCTATCAAACTAATCATTATAGGACCAATAGAGTTCACATGATAATATTTCAACCTCCCCATAATTATACTTTTCTTGGCTGATTAAAGCTCAAAAGGTTGATTATCAATAACAATAATTATTAATTTTAATATTATTCGAATAAACATTTGCAACACATATGCATTAAAAGTTTTTCATGTATCTTCTTTAAATAAAAAATTTAAAAACTTAGGGGATGTTTTGTTTTACGATAACGTGCATAAACAGCCCAAATATAGTCAATAAAATGAAAATTAAAAAATCTGGTGAATAACATTTATTTCTAATCTTCTTCTTCCCTCTTGATTATCATTTTCTAGGAAAAAATGAAATCTATTTGTTTTATTGTTTTTAATTTGTTTTTAAAATTATTAAGATCTCTTCTTGAATTATAATTGTAAAAAAAAATTGCACCTTGTGCACCATAAGGCATATAGTAAAAATGTTGTATTTTTCATTTCTGCAAAGCAGGCCTTTAGAAAAGGCTATATAATTGAATGTACAGAGGCATTCTTTTTCTGGTAAATTTTTATGATATAAGCTTGATTTTATTAAAGGCTACTATCCTCAAACAAATTAATGTTATTGACTTCACTCTGTGGTACAACTCACATATAAAGTCAATGTTAAGTATATTTCTTTTACATTTCATGAAGTATAAAGTTAATAACAACCACATGTTTATTTTGAATAGAAAATCAAAAAATTTGGGCTCAAGCTGCCATTATTTAAAAGTATGTATTAGCTGCTTATTGGCAAATCTAAGATATAATTTGTTTTTTGTATATCAAAATATATGTTTTCCAGTAGTGCCATTTATTTTGTGGGAAAATTATGTTAGGATTAGATATTGATGTAATGGGTTCTAAGATCATATTCAAATATTTTATTTATGGAGGTTTGCCACTTCGTCCTGTACATCAGTGCTCTAACATCTAGTGAGATATATTTTCTGGTTCCATTTTTTTTCTCTATTTGAAATATCTGTAGTTTTATATTTCCTTGAATAAAAATTCCTTTTGAGAGAATATATAAACACTGATCAAAATAAAATAAAACCGAGAGACTATATTTAGGTGAAGGTCCTTTATAACTTTTTATTTACTTATTTTTTCTGGTTTATTGTTGTACAAATTGTACATATTGACTACTTTGTAAGTTATAATGCTTATTAATGTTACATATGCTATACCTTATTGTTATGTCAAATAATTAATCTACAGTAAAATAATATGTATTTATTAACGATTAAGCCAATGCACATGTGCTTTAAAGATATTATAAATGAATACTCTCACTTTTCCAGACACAAGATATAGCACTATATAAAATAATATCTTATTAAATATGTATTTATGTAATTTCCCCCCTATTATAATCAATAAATTTTGCTTTAAAACTAAAAATCAAATCTATTCATTATTGCAGCATTTGAGGAAGGGGAGGGGGGGTAGAAACTTGTGATCATAAATTTAGGCATGTTGTATTTCTTTTTATTTTACAAATATGCAGCCATTCATTTTCTCAAAACTCACAAACAATATACTATATAGGATAATGATTTTGAAGTTATAATTTTTTTTTCATATGTCATAGCATCGGCCAGGATGCGAACCCACAACCGTCAGCAACCAAGTATTTGTTTGCAAGGCGGTTGCGATGACCTCTCGGCTAACAATGCTTGACAAATTTTGAAAATATAATTTCAGTTAAATTAAGGCCAAACTTCATCTTTCCTAATTTAGTGGTAACTATATATAGAGAGAAAAATATCTTTATATACTATTTTTAAATATTAAAGGTATTATCACACAACTATTACAATTATTTCTTGATAAGGCAACTTTTCTCTAATTTTATAATAATAATTTTTTTTTCATGTGTCAAAGCGTCAGCCGGAAAGCGAACCCGCAAACCCAGGACAACTACTTGTAAGGCAGCTGCGCTGACCCCTCAGCCACCAATATTTTTCAACCTAAAAATAAGTGTATTTGTGTATGTAAAATATAATTAATATTGAATGGAAAAAAATGGGGTTTAGGTCTTACTTATAGCAAAGGTTAACTTTCAAAATTATGATAATTGTGTCAAATGTTATTTAAAATATTCAATTATTCGCTAATAATAGAAGCTTGATAATTTTAATAAAATATTTATAATATTAATACCCATACATGACAATTTACTATATACTAAGTTCTCATCCTATAATAAATACAATATAATGTTTTAGAATATATGATGTTATATATATATGCTTTCTCAATTTCAGGCCTAAACTGGATTTGATGTTGTGACAATTTACTGAAGACCAGAAAAGCAACACTGCTCAGAACAACTTTGCAGCAAATGATGAAACACAAAGATGATGTACCCATAAAAAATCAATTATGACTTAAATTAAAACCTTTCTAGAAATTGTCTGTGAGTTTTTATTGGTTCCTTATATTAAAAAGAAATCTCTTAATTACAATAAATTTATTTTAAAAGTGTTTAGTCATGAAAATTTACTTAGGGATAAATTCAAATTCAGAAAATTTAATTTTATAAATACGAATATAAAACTATGTTTTTATATTAGAAAATTGTTAGATCGGAAGTTGATTCTGATAATGCACTATTACTTTAAATATTATAAATCTCACACATCAGTAAATGTTTAAAAAACTTAAATGAATCACTTAAGTTTAGAGTGCATTTCTATATACACCAACTTTCACTGACCATGCTAAATCAGGGATTGAGTCTATTGTGTGCCTGATGTTATAATCAAATTTTGAATTGTACTTCCGATCTAACAATTTCAAGATTTTCAGCGCTTTATAATAATAGATTTACATCAGAAAATATAGGTTTCTAAACCCCCAAATAAAAAATGGAGTAATTGTGTTGTTCCTTGTGGATAAAGGAAAAAGTAAGAAAATATTTTAATCCTAAGAATAATATAGGAAGAAATATTTTTATTAGTAAAATTTAAGAGTAAAATATTTATGTCTATTAATATTTTTTACTGAAGTTTGATATCCTATTTATTTGTAATAAATTAATTTTTATTAGCAACTTCTGCATTATACAGAAGGAATATCTATTTTTGCATAGGAGCCTTATATATAAGTATTATGTGGAAAATCATGTGTCCATGACTAAAGTCATGCCTTTTATGATGAGGGATACCACCCTATGAGGAAATTATAATTTATGCAATCACAATAATATAACTTTTTTTTTACAATAATTATAATATTATAAAGAAGGAACAATCTCTCGAGTCATGCACTTTATAAATCTCCTTGCACTCACCCATGAGCATCAACTTGAAAAGCATAAAAGTACACTTAGAACTTATTTATATATAAGCTAGTCTTTTCTCACCCTGATGTAATCACAGCTTGAATCTATTGTGTTCTTGAGCAAAGACTATATATATATATGAGCTCTAAGCATAAGCATAGATTTATGATTTCAAGTCGATGCTCATGGGTGAGTGCAAGGAGATTTGTAAAACACATGACCAGAGGGATTATTCCTCCTTTCTAATATTACATACTTAGGCTACGCTATATAAATAACAATATTTATTAAAAATAATTATATTTTGCAATAAAAATACAGAACTTAGTAATTTTCATGTTTTAAGGACCTATATTAAAAGTTAGACTTCGTTTGTAGGTTGAAATGATGATTTTTGACAAAAAAAAACTCTTTTTTCCATATTTTATTGTTTTATGTTGCTATTTTTAAATGCTTTTATTTAATGTACAATCTCTGTTTGCTAGTTTGTTTGTTTGTAAACTTTTGTAAACACTATTATATTTAAGCTAGAATAACATTTTAAAATTGAGGTTTAATAGCTTTAAATTCAATATAATTTGTTGAAATTTTGTATATATTTTCCAAATCACTACTATAACATTACATGTTGGATTTAGGCCTTCTATTATGCACTATAATGCATTAGTTAATCAATTTATATAAAATAAAAATATTTCATTCATGTATGAGTTCAAACATTTCTAAAAACATAGCTATATTTCCTGATTAACTTGACCTAATATTTATTATGATTTGAAGTGTCAATGGAGTTAGTTTTTTTTATTAATTTATGAGGGCGCCAGAGTCTGCAGACTCATTAATGTTCATTGAGCAGATTCGCAGTAAATCTAAATTTAATATTTTTTAAAGAATTTTCTCCAGGCTTATATTGGCAAAGGTAAATTATACAATTCTCTAAAATAATCTTTTGTAATAATAAAATCTAGCAAACCTAAAATTAATAACATACAATGAAAAATTGATATTAAAGATAAATATTTTATTATGACAAATTAAAATATTTAACGATGAATTTTAATATAATTGAAAAGAACATATACATGCTCATTCAGATAATAATGTTAAATAACAAAACAATTCAACAATCAAGTTCACTTCTTTTATAAGTTTCTTCTATAAGGCTGTAAATGAAAGTTCCTCAAATAATACAGTGAATGTCTCTATTGGTAGTATATGACCAGCTTATAGTTTAGGATTAGTTTTCAAACATTTTAGGCACAAATTAGGGTATGAATTTCAACTAGCTTACCAGTAGGTTTGTGTAAACCATATATTCTTGTAGCATATATGTATTTCTTGGGATCCTGAGCTCATTGGAAGCTGATTTCTTGTGTTAACATTTTCGCATTTCATTCCTGGTCTGCTTTAAGCTGAGCTCAAAGGGTTTCTTTGGAGTAATTTCTTTAAGGTGTTCACAAACACTCCAGTTTCCACCCCCACATAAAAACTTAGTTTGTCAATATGAGTTGTCCTGAATAAAAGCATTTAACCACCATTGTCAGAACAAGAGTTCGTGATTAGCCCCTTGTCTCTCTATTCAAGATATTTTGAAAACTGCCAGCACCAAACAAGACTAGACCCTGCTTGAAGTTATTTTTTCCTTTTATACTCTGATCAGTTTTAGATTTCTGTGCATATACATTTTTCTTTTGTTTTTGTTATCAGAATACACCTTGACAATCTTGTACATTTATTTTTGGCTTTCTTCCGAAGTCTTTTTTTTAATGAATTACTTCAGCCATCTTTAATCAGCATTAAAAAGTTTTTCTCTGATTGTAATCTCTTATGTTTATAATTTCTTTCTTTTATTTATCTGGATAAATAATCTGTAAGCATTTCATTCTCTCCAATTTTAATTCTAATTAAATTAAACAGATAAATAAGAAACAAAATAACTTTCATTATATGTAGATTATATTAACTAAAAAAAACTAAATTGTGTCCATTGACAATTTTTTTAAATTTTTACTTTCTTAGCTTTTTTAAATATTACCAAATGAAAATATAGTTGTACTACATATATGCAAATGATACATTACTAAGGTAATAGGGCACTATAATATTTTAGGTAATTGACTTAGTTTCTTGTATCTGAAAATTTTAGAATATTTTGATATCAAATTTAAAAATCATTCTTGGGACTTCAGTATATTTTAAATAAGGTCTGCAAGAGGGTAATATAAAGATTTTTGTTTCAATTGAAAGCTTAAGTAAAATTATAATATTTTAAAATCAATGTTTAACAGATTTAAATTCATTATAATTTTAAGAATTATTATTTTTAATTATAATATGTTAAAATCATTGTTTAATAGATTTAAATTTATTATAATTTTATGAAAATTGGTACAATTTTTTTGCATCATTACCAAAGCAATAGGGCACTATAATATTTTAGGTAGGTTACCTAGTTTCTTAGATCTGGACCACTGGACAGAGGAAATTAAGGTAAAACCATACATATTAAGTGAAGATAATTTAGAATATAGTTTTGGTAAGCTTTTTTAAAAAAAAAAATCCAATCAAAAGTAAAAATGTCAAACACTTTTTACTTAAAAGGATATTTTCATATTTTGAGTCATATAATTATGTACACACACTAAATATGATATATTCATGAGGGATATACATATTAACTTATTGCAGAAATATCTAGAAATATATATAAACTATAAATGTCAAGATAATTTAAAATAGAATATAGGTTTACATTTTTATTTATTGTGAAAATACTAAAAAGTTAAAAATAAATGAAAATATATTTTTTCATATATTAACTGCTTTTATTTATTTACCATTCACTAAAAAACAAAAAAAAATAATTGTTTCTTCAACCACAATTGGGCTTTTAGATTTAACTTGAAATAAAAGCATGAAAGGTTTACAAATTAATTAGTCAAACATTATTTTTCATAACAAGTGATTGGCTTAATTAATTTCTGACCCCTCCCCCATCATGCTTTTATTTCAAGTTAAATCTAAAAACCCTAATTGTGATCGAAAAAACAATTATTTTTTGCTTTTTAGTGCACAGTCAATAAAAGCATTTAATGTATAAAAAATGTTATCTCTATTTAATTTATTTTCAAGCTGTAGATTTTTTAAAAAATTATTAATTTTCATCATTTAATAAGCAGAAAATCTATCATCTCTAATATGTATATTTGATGTTAATAATTACTTATTAAAATATTAATTTGCATAAATTTAAAAACTGTGACATACTTTTGTTTAATGCAATTTTAACTTAATTTTTTTTGGTTGCTTTGCTTTATAAAAGTTATTCGTAACATTTTTTTAGTGCTCCAAATCTATGTTGTGATTTTATTAAAACATTAGCAAAATATATATATTATTTTTAGGTAATAAATAAAATTTTAATTTCTGATTTAATAAATATAAATTATTATTGAACAAAACAATTATTTACTTCATGGAGTTATAAAAAAATGTGAAATGTTTATATTTAGAATATCTAAGATGGAGATAAGGGAGTTTATTTTTTTAACTTTTCAGTTTTATGATCATTTGAAAGTAACTAGGAAAAGGTCAAATCTTGCATGATTTTTGTCATTTTAGGCCATCCAAATATACAAGTTTTTTTTATCAACCATATCTAATAATTTCTCTTTGGGTGAAAGTTGTTACATTTTGAATTGATAACTGTGCTTTTTCACATAAAACAAATATATTCAGTCTTTAGTTGTCAGTTTTCCCAATACGAAAATAATTTCTCTTTCTTTGTTTTTTAAAGTAATAACTTAACTTTGAGAATTATTTGTGTTTAGAACAAAATAATCCCCTTATGCAGTCTATTCGGTTTATCATTATTATTATTTTAATTAACCGATTGCTTTGTTCTACTCAGATTTTATTATTAAATGTTCTTAATTAATGTATTGTTTATAATTTATTTACTTATTAAGCAATATCATTTTTATCAATTTAAGTAGTATTTGTTTTTAAATATCTTCTGATTTCATTTTATTTACTTAAAGTTTAGTAAACGTAAGTGGATTTTTTTAAATGTAATATTACAATTACCTTTAAGCGCTTTTGCCCGAGTGCGAGATAATGATTGTTAAACTCTTCAATTTGAGTGAGTTTACTTATAGTTATGGAAAATATTAATATAAATATATGTAATGCTGAGAAGAGTTTGTTTAATTTTCTTTAAAATTACTTATAAGTGGCCGGAAAACTTGTGATTATTAATAACACAATAGATCGCTATTTGAATTTTGCAATGAATGATATTCTAATTTCATCTTTAAAATATACGTGATATATATATTACCGGATCTTTAATCCGTATATTTATTAAACATGCCCTCCCAACAAATGCCTTCCTCCACTATAAAAGGGGGCAAGATATTGACCCTAATTGCACATTGTGTCAAAGACAGGAAGAGACTACCGATCACTTCCTCTTCGAATGCACAACTTTGAACAATTTAAGAATTCATTTCCAACAAAACATGACAAGAAACCAAATCGAAATGAATCTCAAGACAGCAATTGAAAAGGGCATATTCTCTGAGATCCGGCCATAATTAACTTTTCCATCTGGGCATTGCGCTGTAAGCTGGTGTTTCCGGCTGAGACCTTGAATAATATATTCACAGCGTTTTGGCAAATACTAAACAAGAAAAGGGATAGAGATATGCGCACTGCTGACCCCTTCACAGCTGTACAAACCTGGGACTCCATTGCAATTGGATAGAGCTCCCCGCAATTTTGCTGTTTATTGGGTGGCTGTTGTTTTTCATCATTTCATAAAACTGAAACATGGGTATTAATACTACCTACTAACAGCATCCCATTTTAATCTTCCCTGCTATGAACTTTAGACAAATTGGGTTTCTATGGTCTATTTTTGGAACAACAAACAAGTCACAAATGTTTCCTGCGCAAACATCAACTCAAATCTATTCTCTTTCTTTTTTTTTGCATGCTATTTCATAATCATTTACTTGTTTTGTACTTTTTGGTCTGTATTTCTTTGATCTAAATGTACAATAAATTTGGTTTTTGAAAGATAATTATACAATTTATGGTTTAATCGCTTTTAAATAATAGTAATTACAATTTACATTATATAATAGAATTGAGAAAATATTTCTTTTATTAATGAATGAAAAGAAAATGCATAAAATAAAAGAGGCCATTTACTTTAAGAAAAGATTCACTTATTAATAATTTTTATTAATCATTCGTTAGACTAGAGATTATCCAATAATGAACAACAGAATTATTATTCATTACAAGATTCACTTATAGTTTAAGACAGATTTAGAATCTTCTTAATAAAATATTCCCCCCCCCCCTTAATTTGAATTATTTTATCTTTTATAACTTATGATACATAAATGCGAAAGAAATCAAAGAAGATATGTTTGGAATAGCAAGAAAAAATAGAAAGAAATAATATATATATATATGATGTGATATAATTATAAGGGACTTGAACTCAGACTTTCAAACACCCCACAACTATCCAATCCATCTTATACAACTGATACACATGACCACATACATATGAGAAAGATAAATAGTCTCCAATATATATTTTATGCTAAATCAGCACTCATCGGTTGGTCCAGATCACTATCTCCCACATATATATACAATCACTGTTCTGTTTATATAAAGATAGCAAATCTTCAAACTTTCATGAATAAGCTTCAATCTTCTCCACTCGCCATTTTTTCAGACATCCATATCATTGAAAATCCGAGGATGAAATGCTCAAAGACCTTATTGATGACAATATTATTGTCATACCCATGTTGACCCCAAGTCAGTCTGACCTCTCACACATAGGACCTTAATATGTCCATTTAATTATATAAAAGAAGGATGGTCAGAACACAGGCAGAATATGTAATATATATTTTTAACATCTAATTGAAAAGTTCTAAAGCGCATATTTAAAAATAGAAAAGCATCATCTATTATATATTCAGATAATTATTAATAGAGGTTTGCACCTAATCTTGTATATATTTTATTTTTATAGGCCATATTTTTCTTTAATAAAAATAGTAAGGCATTCAATTCATTCTTGTTAATTATTAATACATTATTATTTATTGAAAATGAAACACAAATATAAAATTCTAAAAAGTCACTGCTACTAATTTTATATGCAAAACTGGCTTCATCAATAGTGTAGCTATCAAGCCATAAAAGATATTGACCCCCCGTAAGCAAAGGGTGCAAAAAATTGAAATCATTGTTTTAAGCTATGAAATTTTTGATTTATATTTTCACATTTTTAATATATAAAACAAAAAATGTGTGGCTTTATTGTGCAGGCGTTCATAAGAAGTTTAAGCACCAGACTTGTGTGCACCACAATTGATCCTGGAACCTCCCGATCCCATCAGCTGCTTTACCAACTGCACCAAGCACCAGAATTAATCCTGGGACCTCCTGATCCCAAGACAGCTGCTTTACCAACTGCACTAAGTGCCAGATCTGCAAGCACTGAATCATTTCTGGGACCCCCTGATCCCAAGTCAGCTGCTCTACCAACTGCACCAAGTATGGGTCTGCAAGCACCAGAATCAATCCTGTGACCTTTCCAATCCCATCAGCTGCTTTACCAACTGCACCAAGTACCAGACCTTCAAATGCCAGAATTAATCCTGGGACCTCCTGATCCAAAGACAGTTGATCTACAAACTGCACTAAGTGCCAGATCTACACGCACCAGAATTAATACTGGGACCTCCCAATCCCATCAGCTGCTCTACCAACTGCATCAAGCATCAAATTTGCAAGCACCAGAATCAATCCTGGGATCTCCTGATCCCAAGTCAGCTGCTCTACCAACTGCACCAAGCATGGATCTGCAAGAACCAGAATCAATCCTGGCACCTTCCGATCCCCAAATCAGCTGCTCTACTAACTGCTCCAATCTCCTTATACCAAGTCAGCTGCTATAACTATCTGTGCTGAGTGCCAGAATTGATCCTGGGACCTCCCAAGACAGCTGCTCTATCAACTGCACTAAGTGCCAGATCTGAAAGCACCAGATCAGTTCTGGAACCTCCTCATTTCAAGTCAGCTGCTCTTCCAACTGCATCACCACCATATCTGCAGCACCAGAATCAATCCTGTGACCTCCCCATCCCAAGTCAGCTGCTCTACCAACTGCTCCAAGCACCAGACTTTCAAACACCAGAATTGAACCTAGAACCTCCCTATACCAAGTCAGCTGCCTACCAATTGTGATGAGTGCCAGAATTGATCCTGGGACATTTTAATCCCAAATCAGCTGCTCTATCAACTGCTCCAAGCACCAGATCTTCAAACACCAGAATTGATTCTGGGACCTTCCTATACCAAGTCAACTGCACTACCAACTGAGCTGAGTGCCAGAATCAATCCTGGGACTTCCCAATTTTTAAGTCAGATGCTCTACCAATTGTGTTGAATTGCACAGAGCTTAAATCTATTAAAATCATAATTACAGTTTGAATCTTTTCTCACAAGAACTTTATAAACAATTCATTAATTTTATATCATTTAAATAAAGATCTCATTTAAAAATTGCCAATTAAGTAATTTTCAAAAGTATTAATTACTGAGAAATATTATTTGGGAACTGAATTTGCTGATGTATATACTGCTTTGTTTTTCTATTAGTTTTCACACTTTCAGTAATGGTGGCTAAGTTAAAAGTTGTTTTACTAAATAAAAAATAATATAATATTTAAAAAGAAATCCAATTAGCCAAACCCAACATGCATTGCTAATGACTCAGCATAAGGGCACATCCAAAATAAAAATAAAAAATTGGTGACTTTGCAAATGCACGGAGAAATGATATTAAAAATCAGACAGTTTATTAATTTTTTATGCTAATAATAAAAATGTTAACATAAATGAATGAGAACGTGAATTTAACATTTTAATATTGGGGAAGATTTTTTTGAAATATTTGTCTTCAGGCCCAAATTTGCAATTATTTCTTTGGACTCCATATGTCAATTCTGAATTCTCTTTTTTGCTTTCTGATATAAAAAATTTATAATTAAAATTTACCTGACTTTTTTTATCATCTTTGATAATTGCTTTAATATCACCTTATTATTTTTCTACTTCTAAAATCATGTTCAATTTTTTTTTATAATTGCTTTTTTTCCTAGCCAATCTTTTCATCCTCCACATTTCCATTTCTCAAAAGTCTTGCTTCACTTTTTATCTCACTTATTAATACTCCAATATTCTTTTTAATATTAACTTCATGAAATGTGTTGTATAAATTTTATATATTCAAATTTAATAGCTTACAAAATAATTTCCTTCTTTTTAAAAGCCTGCTTAATCATTGCTATTTTGAATGATTTCTTACTTCACTTAACCATCTTTTGAATACCACATGTTGTAATACTTTTATACCCTATTTGGTGATAATTTAAATCATTACATTAAAATTGTGCAAGTTTTAGCCAATAAAAATCTTATTACTTCATCTTAATTTAAATGATATCTTTCTACAAGAGTATTGATTTTGAATGATAGTTTTACTTATGATGTATAAAAATGAAAAGTAGAAGAAGAGGTGGAGAAATATATAAGTACAAATCCCTTTATAATCAAAATGAAAATAAATAAAAGTTTCAGGAAAAAATACAAATAATCCCGCTTTAAATAGGCAATATTTTTTTAACTAATCAAACATCACATGATCACCATCTCTTATATTAGCACATAATTGTTATTAAACAAGGCAAAACTCTCCATACAGTAGTGCCAACCTGTGCCAACCAGAGTAATCAATTGATTCCAGAAGGCTTGTGCATAAAATCCCTATCTAGTGCCTACTCATCCAAATCCCCAGACTAGTTTCTGGCTTGTGGAGTAGGCACTAGATAGGGATTTTATGAACAAGCCTTCTGGCATCCATTGATTACTCTCATTGGCACAGGGTGGCACTATTGTATGGAGAGTTTTGCCTTGCTTAACTAATCAAATACTTAAGATGGCCGCTCTTATCTTTTTAACATCTCTAGTTTGTGCTTTGGTTTGAGAATATCCTTTGTACTCAACAAAACATCAATGAGGTATTAAAACAACATTACAGAACATGTGTATAGGGTGTAATTGATTAAAATTAATCTAATGTTGTATTTTAATTTTCAAATCCTTGCTCCATTTTTAATTTACTGATAGTATCAATGAGCGCCCAATAAGTTTTGGCAGATTCTAGAGAACAAGGTCTATGAATCACTCAGATTATTACTTCTGATGATTATTCCTTAGCACTAAACCATTTGATTAGTATTGTATTTTATATTAATTAGGCTTTCTTTAAATACGATAATCAAATTTTGAATATTCTGTGATATATTTATGCTCTCTCTTTTATACTGAGGTGGTCAATCATCCAATAAGGTGTTTTATAATATCTT
Organism: Epiperipatus broadwayi; assembly: GCA_028023455.1. Taxonomy (NCBI): domain Eukaryota; kingdom Metazoa; phylum Onychophora; class Udeonychophora; order Euonychophora; family Peripatidae; genus Epiperipatus; species Epiperipatus broadwayi. Next base: position 1,052,401 of record JAQFVV010000239.1, on the reverse strand, counting down.
TATTACTTTCTGAGTCATTTGATTTATAAAACTCTTCAATTTTGCTACTGCTTAGTAAATTTAGATTAATTAAAAATGAAATTTATATCTTTTTAATCTGTAAGTTTTAAATAAAATAGCATAAAATATTTATTTATTTATTATGTTATATATATATATTTATATATATATATATATATATAATAACAATAAAAATAATAAATATAACATAAATCAAGTATTATATACAGTCTTTCAATCTGCAGAAGTACTTTCAGTTAATTCCTTAACCTTCCTCAACTGTCATTAAATTTATAAAATAAAATGGAAGCAAATGTCATTAACTCAAATCCTGTGAATCCTGAATTTTAATGTTAGCAGCTTGTCTATTAATTATATTTATTTTATTCATATTTATTAAAATTGCCTTCTTAATTTTTATTTTATTATGGTTTCTCTCTTCATGAAGAATTTTAAGACTTTCAATATCACATGTCCTTTTATAATTCAAAAAAACTGAAGCAGTCATTAAATCATATTATTTTTACTTGTTTTTTGAATTTAACGGCAGTTGAGGCAAGTTAAGGAATTAACTAAAAGTACTTTTGCAAATTAGTTTATTACAGCTATATTTATTGTTATTACAATAGTTTTTTAATTAATGGACATTTTATTTATATTATATATATATATATATGTGTTAAAATGAAGATTTGCACGGGTTAAATATATAAAATACATATTTTGCGGGTTCATCTGTGTTAAAAACTTTTAATATTAATATACTGACGTTTCAACTTGGTCACACAAGCCATCCACAGAGTTATAAAAGGTAGAAAGATGGTTGTAGAGGCACTACAATCACTGATTTGAATAAAACGTTAAATTCCACCAATAGCAAAAATGTTAAATTTAGGAATGTTTTTTAAAAAAATCTTTCCAAATAGGAGGAAGTATGCATGTATCATCTCGCTTATTGATACAATCTGGCCTTTTAAGTATCTCAATGGCTTCTCTAATTTTGCATTGGTAGAGATTATCACATCTGGATCATATCTCGCTTATTGATACAATCTGGCCTTTTAAGTATCTCAATGGCTTCTCTAATTTTGCACTGGTAGAGATTATCACATCTGGATATGATCCTGGTACTAGAAAAAACATTCCTAAATTTAACATTTTTGCTATTTGTGGAATTTTAACGTTTTATTCAAATCAGTGATTGTAGCGCCTCTACAACCGTCTTTCTACCTTTTATGACTCTGTGGATATCTTGTGTGACCAAGTCGAAATATCAGTATATTAACATTAAAAGTTTTTAACACGGATGAACCCGCAAAATATGTATTTTATATATAACTGGGATTATATGGTAAGTGAACAGGTAATAACTGAAGCATCCAATGAGTTATATAATGTAAATAAACTTTCCAAAAGACAGATGATATCATCTGTGTCTTAGCATTTATTCTTATATATGCTTGATTTATTTATGCAATGTAAATCATAATTTTAAAATATTTGAAGCACATTGAAAAAGGTAAAAATTAATATTTTCCGAAAAGCGCTTTTATGTGTATGATTATTACTACTATTAAAGATGTTATTTAAATTATATAATTTTAAATATGGGAGTGTATTTGATTTATTGATTATATATATTTCTAGAATAAATAATAAGAGCCATCATCTAAATATTTAGAGGCCCAAATCAGAGCTTTAGTTCAAACAATCTCTAAATATGAAATAAAAATTTAGTTTTAATACCTGTATATTATATCTATATTTTCATTGCTATATAATGAAAATAAAGTCTTATTTGAGTTATACCATGTAATATATTTTTGTTTTAATTTGCAAAAATATAGTAAGTTGTTTAACTCAAATAAGACTTTATTTTCATATATATATATATATATTCCATCTTTATAGTTAAAAGAAGGTTGCCTTGACAACAGTTTGAGATTATTGATTGTAATTGATGTTGGGATTGTCTAAGTGTTGACTGGTTTTTAATGATATATATATTGTAACATTTTCACCATTTTGATAGATCTGGTAGGCCTTCTTTTACTCACTGTAAATGAAAGTTAATCAAGCTATGAATACAGAAAATATAAATATTTTGTTCATATTTCTATTTCCTGATTAACTGGCCTACCAAGTATTTTGACTTACGCTAATGGTAAAATTTAATAAGGGCACCAGGATTCACACAAGAACCTGCTGAAATCTGTCGCATTCACTCATCGTAAAAAAAAGAAAATGGTTTTAAAAGAAAACTGTTATATTTTACCGTAACTATAGTTATTTTCTAGACATTATTATTTATGGAGCTTAGTCAATGAATATTGGCAAAGGTAAATTATACTTTCAAATGTTAATAAACTAATAATAAATTTAATAATAGACATCAATAATATACAAGGAAAAGTTGGTATTAGAAATAAATATTTTATTCTAACAAATTAAAATGTTTAAAGAGAAATTATTAGTTAATTGGAAAGCACACATACTAATTTCAGATATAATTCAATTAATTAAACAATTAGAGTTCTTAGGTAAACAAATTTCTTCTTGAAAGTTCTTTAAAATGAAAGTCTCTTGAATGATAAAATTAATGTCTCTATTGGGATTATTTTAAGCTTATTTTTAAGAATCGTTTGCAAATTTTAATTTTGTCACAATCAGGAATAGTTAATCTTAACTTGCTATGCATAGTTTTTTTTTTTGTTGGAGAATGAGCTCGGCCATCGGTTATAAGTTAATCTCTATCTATCCTAATTGTTGGTCATGAAAGCTTTTCTGGTGTCTGTCTTCAGGAACGATGTCAGAAAATGCCTCGGTCCACTCCAACATGCAGAATTATTTCAGCATAGAATGGTCCTGAATATATTTTTGTTGTCCAGAAAATAACCAAAGAAAAAACAGACAAGGCAAAATGCTGATCAAACTGGTCTCTTTCTTTTTATAGTTAAGGTTCAGTTTTCAGACATCTGTGCATACCTTTTGTTTTTGTCAAAATACACATTGCTAATCCTGTGTATTCTTTTATATTTTTCAGTTACAAAGTCTTTATTTTTTTTTAGCATAATTCTGCCATTTTTAATTAGCTAAAAAGAGTTTTCTTTTAGCTTATCTGGATTAGTAATTTGTGGGTCTTTTGTTCTTTCCAAATTTTATTTTTAATTAGATAAAAAAAATATGGACGAAAAATTTAACTTACATTGTATGTTTTAAAAAAATAAATTATACAAACTAAAAAAAAATTTGCGTCTTTTTAATAAGATCACTAAATTTACTTTTTCTTAGCTTTTACCAAATGCCAATATACTTGTACCATATATAAATAAATGGTACATACCTCCGGGGCCAGGAGATGAAAATAAAATAGGGTTTAAACTAATTTTATTCTTAAGCTTTAAGTCCTTATTCGTGTGTTGTTGTTTTTTGTATTAGCATGCTGATATATTTTGTAGACTCATTCAGAAGTGACGTGCAGCTTTAACACCCACTTTTGGGTATAACATGGCAGGAATGAGAAACATTTTCACATTCACCTGTGTTCTTTCTGCTCAAGTGTAGTACTAACAATAAGCCCAAGTTATAAGCACAAATGAGCATTGCTCATCATTTTGAGCTTTATAGGCTCACAACAACTTGGTCTGCCCTCCCTTTTCTTGGGATCCCTACTAGAAATAGACTGATGGGCATTTAAATACAGTCTTATGTTATATACTGCATACAAAGACTCAGGGCTATGCTTTTTCCCCTCTCCAGTAATCACTTACCTGGTCAAATACTTGTGTCTTATATCTACATCAGCTGCGATCGTGGTTTTTTGGGCATATTAAAAAAATATATATTTTTTTCTTTCTGTTAAGCCATACTAAAAAAAAAATTTTGTATTTGTATAATCAGGGTTTAATTAGTTAGTTAGTTTTTTAAAAACTACTATTCATTCTCTGGCTATGGGTTTTTCGGTCATCATTGTAATATTCTTTATACCATTACAATGTATCTCAGGTTGTGATTGTTGCATCGAAGCCTCATGTTGGGAAGCCATTTAACATTTTCCTCATTTTTCTAGATCTGGTAGGCCTTCCTTTACTCACTGTAAATTTAGTGAAAGTTAATCAAACTATGAATACAGAAAATATAAATATTTCGTTCATATTTCTATAAAACATAGCTATATTTCCTGATTAACTGGCCTACCAATTATTTTCACTTACGCTAATGGTGGAATCAGCTTTTATTTATTTTAATAAGGCACCAGGATTCATACAAGAATCTGCTGAAATCCATCGCATCACTCATTGTAAATAAAAAAGGTTTTAAAAGAAAACTGGGTTATATTTTACCGTAACTATAGTTATTTTCTAGATATTATTATTCCTGGAGCTTAGTCAATGAATATTGGCAAAGGTAAATTATACTTTCAAATCTTAATAAACTAATAATAAATTTAATAATAATCATTAATAACGTACAAGGAAAAGTTGGTATTAGAAATAAATATTTTATTCTAACAAATTAAAATGTTTAAAGAGAAATTATTAGTTAATTGGAAAACACTCATACTAATTCAGATATAATTCAATTAATTAAACAATTAGAGTTCTTAGGTAAACAAATTTCTTCTTGAAAGTTCTTTAAAATGAAAGTCTCTTGAATGATAAAATTAATGTCTCTATTGGGATTATTTTAAACTTATTTTTAAAAAGCATTTGCAAACTTTAATTTTGTCACAATCAGAAATAGATAATCTTAACTTACCAGTAAGCTTAGCAAGTTCATGAAGATTATAGATTACTATGCATAGTTTTTTTTTTTTTTTGGAAAATGAGCTCGGACATTGGTTATAAGTTGATCTTGGTCTATCCTAATGGTTGGTCATGAAAGCTTTTCTGGTGTCTGTCTTCAGGAACAATGTCAGAAAATGCCTCAGTCCACTCCAACATGCAGAATTATTTCAGCGTAGAGTGGTCATGAATATATTTTTGTTATCCAGGACCAACCAAAGGAAAAACAGACAAGACAAGATGCTGATCAAACTGGTCTCTTCCTTTTTATACTCAAGGTCCAGTTTTCAGACTTCTGCACATACCTTTTGTTTTTGTCAAAAATACACATTGATAATCCTGTGCATTCTTTTATATTTTTCAGTTACAAAATCTTTATTTTTTTAGCATAATTCTGCCATCTTTAATTAGCTAAAAATATTTTTCTTTTAGCTTATCTGGATTAGTATTTTGTGTGACTTTTGTTCTTTCCAAATTTTATTTTTAATTAGATAAAAAAAAACATGGACAAAAAATTTAACTTTCATTGTACGTTTTAAAAAAATAAATTATACAAACTAAAAAAAAGTTTAATTGTGTCTTTTTAATAAGATCGCTAAATCTACTTTTTCTTAGCTTTTACCAAATGCCAATATACTTGTATCATATATAAATAAATGGTACAATATATATGTAACAAATAGCTTGTAGTTTGAAAGTCCATATATGTATATGAAGTTTAAGAACTAGAGAATGGTTCCTGGTTCCATAAAAAAATTTATTTCTGGAACCACCTGCCATTCCTTTATGTTTATCTTATGAAATTGCTCTCACCTGAAATTACAAATATTAGTTGCCTAAATTGGAAAGAAATTATGAATTAGTAAAATTATAGAAACTACAGATAAGGTTGTTAAAGAAAAGAGAAAAATGTAGAAAGAGGAATATTAAATAATCATTATTTACAATATCCAAATAATATAGAATTAATTAGGGGGGGGGTAATAATTCCTAGAAGAATTAATTTGATATAAGAAAGTCAAGTTTACACTGAGAGTGTTTCAAAACAAAAGTAAAAAAACTTCATTATAAATAATTTACAGAGGCAAAATTCTCCATGCAGTAGCGCCACTCAGTGTAAGCCAGAATAATCAATGGATGCAGGAAGGTTTGTTCATAAAATCCCTATCTAGTGCCTACTCATCTAAAAACAAAATGAGTACTGGGTGTTTTTATGCAAAGTTCTACTAAAGCCTTTATTATATTGCAGAAGAATTGTTTCTAATAATTTAAAAGTATGTTATTACTTCAAAATTGTATGATTCTTTTTTCCATTTTTAGAAGTGATTAAAATTTACATCTGACATAGGATGAAAATTTCTAGTCAATGTTTGGAATCCAAATGATCTTCAATTAGGTATTTATGGAGATTGTTTAACTGATTTAATTTTTTTTTAATGTTTAGAGATAAAATTAGTAAAAAAAATATTGTTCTAAATCAAAATGTTAATAGTTAGAAATTGCACAAAGGCAAAAATCTCCATACAATAGTGCCACTCAGTTCACGCTAGAGTAATCAATGGATGTAGGAAGGTTTGTGCATAAAATCTCTATCTAATGCCTACTCATCCAATATCCCAAACTAGTTTCTAACTTGTGGATTTCATCAGTGAGAAGCCTTGAATCTGAGAGCACTGCACCTAGATCTTAGGATTCAACGCATATGTACACAAAAAGAATGGTGATCCTGTGATGTTTAGTTAGAAATTGTATGTATAATATGAAAATTACACTAGGCATGCTAATTCTTGACATTAAAATAATAGTATCTATAGTTATTATACATATAAACGTTTTACATTTACTTGTAAAAAATCATTTTCCTTTATTATCACTACTTAAATATTAATTGCTGTATCTATAATGTGTATTAAAAGAATTGTATGTTATATGTTGGATTATTTCCATCATTTATCAGTTGGTTAGATTGTTTCCTTAAAATCTGATATTCAAGAATCTAAAGGACTCCTACACTAATATTGTCAGTAGTCAGGCCAGTAACACCTGAAGAAGAGTGGAGAAAAATACCTTTAGAACCATTGTGTAGTCTACTAACTTGTTTGTGTATTTGTGTGTTGTTACTAACAGTTTATATTTGAAAAGATTAAATAAAGTTTAAAATTTTCTAGACATTCAACGTTCAATGATAGATGGTAGAAATAATCCAGCACATTATGACATCTAAAATACCATCATCACAAACCTTCAGGCAAAAAAGTTGTATATCTGGCAAAACCATGACATATTTCCTGGCAATGCTTTAGTTTTTGATATTTGATTTGAGTTGTAAATTTAATACAAATATAATCTAGTTGATCGATTTATGCTAGCTGTTACCTAATCACGTGGCCTGCCTTCACTACAGAATTTAACTAACGTATCCACAATCACAGCCATGCATTTATTCCTTTTTTAAAAAAAAAAAAACAAATAAAATGGTAAATATTCAAAAATTGATTTGGAATGAAAAAATGGGTTTAGAAAGATTATCTTAACTTAAAGAATAATAAGAATCAGTACATTGGATTTAGTTTAATGAATAAATCATTGTCTTAAAAATAAAATCACAATTAAAAAGTATTCATCAAGAGATAATTGGGTCTTAGATCTATGATTAATTTGGATAATTGCTTTTAAAAAAAAAATTAAACACCTTAGTAAAATTTATCATAATTATATTAGTCTTCAATTTTACTTATTTCTGGATTATTTTATATTTACTTACGTTTGAAGATTTTTAAAGATTGAATCAATGAAAGTAAATTTACATCATTTCCACCAGGAAGTAAAAATTTCTAAGAAGGAAAGAAACTAATTTTATTTTTATTACGTTTTTTTTTTTTAAATATATATATAGCCCTTGGGTAAAATTGGCACAAGCATGTAAAAATCAGGTTTCATTTTACCAAAGGAAAAAAAATTATCCTTATAATTTCTAATCTGTTTGTTACTACCAGAAATTAGTTTGAACTCAACAGGAGTCACGCTGGTAGGTACCAACTGGTCATTACTGTAGTACAGGAAATGAATTAATTTATTACACTTTGGTTCAGAAGTTTATCTGAAATGAAAATACAAAATCTAAAGGTTAATGAAACACTATTATTATTAAAATTAATATTTTTAAAGCAAAACAATTAATATTTTAATAAAAACAATTTTTTAATTTGCGCACCTTTCTAAGTAATTAACTTAAAATTATTGCATTTGTTTGAAACGATATTTTAATGATTAAATTCTGAGAAAACAAATTTTTCACGCATATATCTTTTTGTGTGTGAGCGCGTGCATAATTGGAACTTATTAAATAATAATAAAATGTTCAAACATTATGATTGAAAGTATTTTCAAACTATAAATTATTGTAACAATGCCAAATTGTAATTGTTATTTTTAAAGAAATAAATTTTACATTAAATAAAAAGTGCGTGTTTTATTGTGTAAAGCGCGTATGTATACTGTCTGTGCACACGTAATTATATATTGACTTACAATTACATGTCTATTGTTAATTTCTGGGATTTTATGTTTTAATTCCGAAGATAATGAGAAGAAAATATACTTGTCGGATTTATTACCAAAAAATAGAAATTTGGAATGTAATATTTTTTTTAAGAAAGCGTATAAATTGAATAACTTTCAAATCAAAATGGAAAGTAAAAAATCAAGAAATGCGATTTTATTTGTAATATGAAAGTTGTGGAAAATAAAATTTTAGAAATAGCTACTTTGTTATAGATTCTTATACGGCATTTTCTTTGAAAAATTTAAAATAGAACAATGAAATAGGTACAGTTTTAAAAAGAATAAGTATTTTGTATCAAGTATTTTGTATGCGAAATTCGATTTAGATAATAATAATAATAATAGAAAATTGATTACTTTGGAGGTCATGTGATGTTTGAGTGCCAAGTTTCTTTTCAGGAAGGCCCTAGATTTCCGTCACTTTATCATTGCGCTAAGCCATATATTCAAACTTAGATTAAAGAAATTTTCTAAGCATTTACATTTTAAAAATTTGTCAAAATAAGTAAAAATCCCACTTATTGACATTTATAATCATGCATAGGATTCAAAGCAAATTTAGGAATGTGTGGGTTTACGTTAAGTACCTACAATATACCATCCTTCTATAATTCCAAATGTTATATATATATATATTGTAATAACTGAAATACAGGCTTATTATATACCTGTATCAATATATGTAATAGAATTGAACTGAGATCATTACGATATTGTTTCGGTATTATAAAAAAGACCATCTAATAATTAGCAGAAAACCAACTACAGAAGTATATAAAGTAGCATGGGTAATAGTTATAATAGTTATATGTGTTATTTCCATATACATTTTAATTGTAAAGTAAAAAAGAAAGGAAATGATTTGTAATTATAAATAATAGAATTAATATTTCTATTATAAAACTATATAATAATTGTATTTATTGGTGTGTTTTAGCTATAAATATAAGAGGTCAGCCCAGCCGCTTTGCAAGCAAGCAGTTGGTTGCAGACGGTTGTTGCGGGTTCGCCTCCCGGCCGATGCTATGACATATGGAAAATATATATATATAATTATAAGCACACATGATAAAACTATGTATTTAAATGCACCTATTTTAAGAACTATATTTAATAAAAATACAGTTGCTTTATCTTAATTAATTTATTAAGAAAAAATAAATGATACAAATTTTGTTTTAGGCATAGTTAAAAATAATCTCTTAATTTGAAGAAAAAGAAACAGTATTTATCATATTTTCTTTTGTATATAAAAGAAGAAATTAAGAAAAATATTTTAAATAACAAGTAAAGTGGATATAAAATTTTGTTTTGTTTAATTACGTCTACAATCCTTGATTTGAATTTTTTTAAAATTTAGATGTGATTATTAAATCATTATTTTTTTTTTCTTTTATACAATAGATAGACTAAAATTGTGATTGGACAGGGATGCATAATATTCTTATGAAAAGAATATAAATAGGCAGGTAACAAGTCAATCTTTTTAACATTGTGGAAGACGATTTGGGAGCAATCATAGCTAAAGAACTATTTTTGGCAGATTATTTCTGGTCATTACTCAAAAATGACAGACATCATTAGTGAAATGAAAACCATAAGAATGCATTGCTAAAACCTGTGCAAGCCAGTTGAACTCTGGGTCTTGTAGCCTCCTGTTGAAAATGATCACCTGTTGCCTGCATGAAATGAGAAAAGAGGAAATGATCAAATCATAAGTCCTATAATAAGAACTATCCTTCTACTTATCATTAGAACTCAAAAAGAAGATGAAAGAAGTGATTAATAATCCCAATTATATGCATATATAAAAATTAAAATTTTATAAATGTGATACCATGTCGTTAAAAAGACCAGTGGTAAACTTGCTTTTAATAATAAAAAATATATATTTTTTATTAATAATTGTAAAAAGACTGCTAATATAATATTACATATTGTTTCATTCATATTATTTATTAATGCCTTATTTAAATGCAAGTATATTATATATACTTTTAGATGTAATTAGAGGGAATTTGAACCCAGACTTTCAAGCTCCCTTTAGTCATCCACTCCATCTTATACAACTGACATGCTCTATCACATATGTGAAAAAGATAAATGATTCCCAATAAATATATTTTATGCTAAACCAGCACTCACCACTTGGTCCAGATCATCATTTTCCTCACATATATATATAATCAGTGCTCAGTTTATATTAAGATAGCAAATCTTCAAACTTTAAAAGACATGCTTCAATCTGATGATGGCATATTGAAGACTTTGAGGGTAGCTGAAGAGTTGGAGAATGGAGAAGATTGAAGCCTTCCCATTAAAGTTTGGAGATTTTCTATCAATATAAACTGAGCATTGATTATACTCATGTGTGGGGGAGATGATGATCTGAACCAACTGATGAGTTGCGGTTTAGCATGAAATACATATATTGGAGATCCTTTATCTTTTTCAAATGTATGTAATAGTGTGTGAGAGTTGTATAAGATGAAGTGGATGACTTGAAAGTCTGGGTTTATATTTCTGTATCAGATGTGTATTAAAATATATATAGTTAGGTGTTTGGTTATTGTTAAAATCCATCGTATGTGATTTATCGTAATACCAAATAGATTGTATATTGATGTAGAATACATTTAAAATTGCTATTATGATATCACATGCCTTGCCTGGTGCTGATATAATGTTGATGATAATATGGTCATGGCAAAATTAAAATTGAATCTAAAAAGGGATTAAATGAGGAAAAAGATTTGCAATATGGGACTTCAGGATAAATGGAAAGGAACAGACAAAGGAAAGTTTAGTTTCAAATATGAAAAAAAATAGTGAAGAAGATTAATAAAGAAGAAGAACATACATATGATTCTTATAAACATTGGTGTAAGATTAAAGATGGAATATTAAAAAGAGCAAAATATACAACAAGAAGTGCTTCCCTGAAGGTCTGCAAAGATGGCATTTTAGTAGTATTTATATGTTGAACTATTTGTGTCACCTAATATGTAACTGAAGACTTAAATAAAGTTAAATTTTTCTAAAGACATTTAATATTAGATGATAGAAATAGTCCAACATACAAATAAAATGAGAACTATCATATTAAGGCAATCTAAATGACTTTGGATAACCAAGGGAATATTGGAAAAGATCGGCATATAAACCAAGATGGGAAAATGTCAATAATAAGAAAGGTCAAAGAGATATAAAAAAATTAATAATGAATTAAGGAGAGAAACATATGTTAAAAGAAAAATCATTTGAACAAAAATGTAGAGAGATAAAAGTGTTTCAACATGTAAAAAGATATGATCTGACTTGGAAAAAAAAGAAATGTTTAAAAAATGAAATAGCTTATAAGAATGAAAATGATAGAGTGAAAATATGAAAAAACTATCTTCAATATCTGTTTAGAAAAGAAAATGATACAATTAACTACAAACTTAAAAATGAAGAATTTGTGATAAATGAATAAAATATAGATATATTGATAAAATAAATAATTAAATCAATTTAAAAAATATAAACAGGAAATCTGCTGGATTTGATGCAATATTCACAGAATTTTTGAAAGAGTTGGGAAGAGATTTCTATAAAGGAAATTGTTGGATTGTGCAATATGATATATAATAGTGTAATTTGACCTAAAGATTTATTGAGGATTATAATGATTCCACTTACTAAAAATAAATATAGGGGATTTGAACTCAGACTTTCAAGCACCCTTCAACTATCCACACTATCTCATATAACTGATACACATGACCACACACATGTAGAAAAGGTAGATAATCACCAATATACATATTTCATGCTAAACCAGAACTTATCAGGTGGTCACGTGTATCAGTTGTATGAGATAGTGTAGATGGCTGAAGGTTGCTTGAAAGTCTGAATTCAAATCCCCTATATTTACAATTAAGCTCCGGTTTGTGAAGAGTGCCTGGTTTTCAAATATTTACTAAAAATAAAGTTGTTAGATGAGAAGAGTATAGAAATATAAGTTTATTTCATACTTCAAAAACATTATTAAGAGTTGTAATTTAAAGAATTTATGAAAAGGTAAACTATTATATTGGTGGAGAGACGTTTGGTTTTCGGAGAAGGAAAAGTGTAAAATATTTACTGATGCTGTTAGAATGACTCCAGAAAGATATATTTAAAAGAAAATTGATATATGTTTTGTGGATTTGGAAAAAGCATGTGATAGAATAATCTGAAATAAACATATGACCATCTTGAAAAATTTTGAAAAGAGAGATTGATTTGGAATATATATATATATATATACAGGATAAAGAATAAAAATCAGAGAATAATCGTGGGTTTACAGAGAGGAGTTAGACAAGGATGTTGCATGTCACTTGTGTTTTTTAATGTTTATTTAGATGTTAAATAAATATTTAGACTATGGAAGAGATGATATTGGTGGTGAACTAGCAAAAGTCATAAGATTTTCAGATGATCTGGCTCCAATAGCTAAGGATAAAAGAAATCTCCAGAATATTTCAAATAAATTTCAAGAAGGATGTGTGCAACTTGAAATGAAGATTATTAATGTTGTGAGGACCAAGTAAGAAATATAAAAAAGAATACAAATTAATAGTAATGATAAAATAGTTTGACAGAAAAGTAGATTTAGACACATAAATAGTTGGTTGAGTGAGGATAAAAAAAGTGAAGATGAATTTTAAAAAGTGATAGTATTAGCAAAGGAAACATTTATTAACAGAAAGATAACTAGCTTATGGTTTTTGAAAATAGAATTAAGGAAAATGTCAATTAGGTATTATGTGTGATGTGTATTATTATATTGTGAATTTGGACAGAAACAGATTGAAGATCATTGAGATATGAACATGGGGAAGAATGGAGGAAATTAGTTGGATGAATAAAATAATAAACAAGGTTTTTGAAATAAGTGAATGAAAAAAAAAAGAGAGGAAATAAAAGTAAAACAAAAACTGGGCATATACTAAAAAGAGAGGCTAGTTTAATGGATGTTCTGAAGGAAATGGAAATGAAGAAAAGGTGAAAAAGATTAACCTTGCTAGGTGATATAAGACAAGGAAAGATAATAAATAAAAAAAATAGAGAAACATGCATTGCTGTGTGATTGGGTTTTGAACCTGTATAAAACATGATTGAATGACCAGTTTTTATTTCAGGTTTTTTTCCCCTTAAAAATCATCTTGGAAATCTCTGTTATTAGAATCATTAATTTAAAATGAATCTTGAAGATAAAATAATAAAAAAATTATATGTATTGCCACTCAGTGCAAGCGAGAGTAATCAATGGATGCCAGAAGGCTTGTGCATAAAATTCCCCATCTAGTACCTACTCATCCAATATCCCCACACTAGTTTCTGGCTTGTGGCCTTTGTCAGTGAAAAGCCTTGGATCTGAGAGCACTGCAACTAGATCTTAGGATCTAATGCAACCCTCCAGCAGCCATCTTTTATCTCTACTTAACTACAAAACTATGAGTTTTAAATTGAAAACACTATAATATTTTCAATTCTCACTGACAAAGGCCACGAGCCAGAAACTAGTCTGGGGATATTGGATGAGTGCAGGCACTAGATGGGGATTTTATGCACAAGCCTTCTGGCATCCATTGATTATTCTGCTTGCACTGAGTGGTAGTATGTATAGAGAGTTTTGCCTGTTTTAATAACAATTATAAGCAAGCATAAGAAATGGTGATCATGTGATGAATCTTGAAGATACAGTGTTTTTGCTGGAGATTAATGGGAAACTCTTACTTGTTTAGGCATATTAATAACTAGATAGAAGTGCCAAACTGATCCTTGGTTGTCAGTCTTTTTCAATAGGGAACATGGGTGTGTGGCATACTCATCCAGAAAACAATTTTTATTTGTATTTTGAAATATCTGAATATTTTAAACCTGAGCACACTTTGTTTGCCAAAATACATGGACTTGAGATGAAGACAATAACTTTGCACTTATTGATAAACATATTGAATAATGTGAATATCAATAATAAGTACAAAACAAGCTTTAATACAATGTATTAAATGTCTTTAAGCATCTTGGACTTATGAAAAAAAAAAACGATTGCAAAGATTTCATGTTCACCATAACTGACAGCCATTACATTATGATGGATTCCATTTGTTTCATTCTAAAACAGTGGTTCTCAACCTGTGGATCGTGACCTCTTTGAGTGTCGAACAACCTTTTCACAGGGGTCACCTAAGACCATTGGAAAACATATTTTCGATTCACAACAGTAGCAGAATTAAAGGTTGGGGGTTACCACAACATAAGGAACTGAATTAAAGGGTCATGGCATTAGGAGAGTTGAGAGCCACTGTTCTAAATGTGATCTGAGTATAAATATGGTTTCTGAACCTAGTGAGGAGCTAAGAAAAAGGAACAGAAGTTGTGCACTTAAGGCAATCATATTAAAAATCGATAAAATCTGAGAATTGTAGCTCATTTATACACTATTAAGTACAAGGCAACAGAGAATTACATTAAATAGATTAAACACAGATAATGTCAAAATGGATCATAATGTGGATTAAAAATGGTTTAATTCATAAAAGAAAAAAAAAATCTTATTAAAATCACTTTAAAGTTTTAAAAAAATGATTTATAGATTTTAAACTTTAGCATTCAAATCAGTTAGTGAAAGTGAGAGTATATTAATAATAAAAAGAAATTTTTAATGAAATAAAGAGTAGAATGGGTAACTTTTTGAAAGATTACGTAATGAGTGAGCATTAAAGTAAGAGATCGAGGTTCTATTCAGAAATCTTTAGCTCTTCAATTTATCATGTTTCTACTGAAATAAGTTGCACACCGTAATAGCTTAAATAAGTGAGTTATTATAGTAATAATAATAATTTTAATAATTAATCTTTTATTATTATTCAATACAATACAGTACATGTCAATAGCAACAACAACAACAAAAAAGTTTAACATTATAAAACACATTATATTATTATATAAATTGCATGCATGTATGCAGTATATAAAATAAGTTTTTACATTTAAACGATTTTAATATATTTAATTATAACACTAAGAAGTCTATTTAGCTTTTAGATAGGATGTACAATAATTTTTTTTTTAAAAATCAAAAATAATATTAAAATAATTATATATATATAGTAAAAGACCCAGAAAGAGACCACATGTGAGATGGATGGATGAAATAAGACAGTGTGAAGTGGTGATGTGGAGAAGAAGTTGGTTTGAACTTGGAGAGAACATCCTGCAATGGATTGATAATGGTTGTTGATAATGATGATGATCCATAAATTGAAACAATTTAATTTTATTTTATCTGTAGAAATTTCTAATAATCTTATTTAGTTTTTAAACGAGATAAACAAGGATATTACATAAATAAATATAATATAAGATTCAAAATAAGAACATATAAGAGAAGAAACAAATTATCGTGCGATCGTGTGTTTTCCTGAAATTTTGTGATGATAGTATTTTAGTTGCATTTATATATTGGACTATTTTTATAATCTAATATGTCTTTATAAAAATTTAATTTTATTTAAAATTTTCCAATTACATTCGGTTGTTAGTAATAGCACGTAGGTTAATATATGCACAATGTTTTGAGAGATATTATTCTCCTCTCTTCTTCAGGTAATGCTGACCTGACCAGAGACAATATTAACACAGGAATTAAACCTGGACCTTAATTCTTGAATATTGATTTTTAAGATTATATCTCTAACTAATTGAGTCATCCTGCCAAAGAATGGGAAGAAAAAGGTACAAAGAAGAAAATTCAAAGAAGTTGCTCACATGACAATGGCGAATACCCCATAAATCAATCTAGTGAGACTATATATAATGTATGAGAAACCACTAATCAACTTTGCTCTCAGAAAAAAATGGAGAAATCAGGATGAACCTCATACATAAGAATATGAAATTTCTACTAACTGTTCCTTTGGGCAGGATAGTTCAGTTGGTTAGGGTGTTACCTTAAAATTCAAATATTCAAGATTCTAAGGATTCAGGTTTGATTCAAAATACTAGTACCATCACCAGTCAGGCCAGCAACACCTGAAGAAGATAGGAAAATTATAACTCTCAAAATTTTATGCATATATTAATCTGTGTGATATTAGTAACAGTTAAATGTAATTGGAAAAATTAAATAAAGTTAATTTTTTCTAAAGACATTTAATACTTAATATTAGATGATGAAAATAGTCCAACATATAAATACAACTAAAATACCATCATCACAAATCTTTAGGAAAGACTAATTTAAATAGAGATGATATGCATGAGAAAACCATTGCAAATCAAATTGATGTAGAAAAAAAAGACTTTATTATAACCATTGATCATAGTACTGTTATAAGTATATTTCATCTAACTAAAGCATTGGTAATTGAGAGGTCTGCACAGCTCCTTTGCAAGCAAGCAGTTGTTGCAGACAAGTGTTGCGGGTTCGCTTCCTGGCTGATGCTTTGACATATGGAAAAAAAATTATATAAAATATCACAATAAGGTAAATCTTAAGATTATATATTCCTTACCAATTGTCACAGTAAATAAAACGACTTGTATATCTCATCTTATAACTGTCCATGTTTTAAAGCATACACTCAAATACATCAAATGTATGCCTTTGACTCTATAAAATAACAACATACCCAAATCTCTAAATGATGAATAGCATTTACTAATGTTAAGGAATATTATATAGCTATCAATAAAGTTATGCTATTTAAGATCTGGATGAGTGACCATTAGACAGGTTATAATAATAATTTCATCTATTTATATTTGGAAATTCTCACGCTGGTTTCATTAATCATATTTTTCCACAACTGGTCACCTCTCTTACACACCAGGAATATTTAGGTTTCTGGATTAAAGCTTGTTACTTTCGTTTCCAAACACCAGATCCCCTATGAATTATTGAAGTGGGGTTTTAATTACTGTCTATCACATAAATATGATTAAATTGCTTCAACTTTTATGTAATTCTTAAAACATACATATTCTTAATGCCTTAAAATTTTAATGTAAGACAAAAAAAGTTGGACAGAAAATCCAATCAAAATAAATTGCGAAATTTAATTCATTGGCTACTTAAGTGAATAACAAATGATGACTTTACAAATTTACAATTACATATATAATAAGTTTTATTTTCACTTGTATTTGTACTTTGATTGTAAAAAATTTTTCATGTCTATGACTTGAAATGTTTTTTTTCTTTTTGCAACTTGGATATGGCTGAGTGCACTTTCGGTGAGATTTGACTCTGGTGGATCTCACCAAAAGAGCACCCAACTCTAAGTTGCAAAAAAACAAAAACCATTTCTTGTTGGAGATATGAAAAACTTTTTGCAATTAAATTACAAAACCATATGAAGTGTGAAACCTTATTTTACATTTAAAACATGAATGCTGACAATTATGTTTGACAGCGGAGAGATTTTGGTGAACTTCAATGAGAGTGTACTTAGCCTTTTCTAAGTTGCAAAAAGAAAAAATCATTTTGTCAAGTGTTGTTAGTCAAGAAGTCAACGCAATCACCTTGCAAGCAAGCAGTTGGTTGCAGATGGTTGTTGCGGGTTCGCCTCCTGGCCAATGCTATGACATATGGAAAAAAGAAAAAAAAATCATTTTGTGTTGCACACATTAAAAACAATTTGCAATAAAATTACATATATAACATTCCTAGTCTAAAGAAAAAGGTATGTGCAATTAATAAAAGACTAAAGATAAAATATATAGATACTGAAGTTGAATCAGATATATATATATATTCTAACCTGTAAATCTCGTGCATCCTCACCTCCAGAATAATATATGATATAAAATTAAACGGATTCTAGCCCAGTTAATAATTAATAACTAAAATATTCAGCATTAAAATTAAAATATTCCACTAGCTCAAATTTAAAATTCGAATAAGGTTCAATTTATAAAAATATATTAAATAAATATTTAATATTTTCATGAGACTTGAAGTGAAAATACAGGTGACAAAATAGATTACATTGAGCCAATATCCCACAGGACACTACCTCAATGGCATAAGAACACTATCCCCCTTTATTACTATTTCACATAACAAACTCATAGTATTCTTACGACTTTAATAACTTCTACTCACTACGATTAAACTAATAATTAAGTCTTAATCTTCTATTTGTAATAATCTAGCTCAATAAAATAATCTCAAGTTCGTAAAGTTTATTCTAAGTTAATTTAAAAATACGGTAGTAAAATATGAGAAGGGATTTTATGTCATAATCTACTACACTGAAACTAATAATAATAAATAACAGTAATAATATTCTTCATTGTTTAACTAATTCTGTATATCTTTTCTTTTTACTATTATTTTATTACCATAATAAAATAATGAAATAATATAATATGATCTTATATCTTCATGTAATGATATAATAAATATGTGGTAGCATTTTAATAATCTGACAAACAAAATATGTGTGGCAACTGATAGCATATAATTCAGTATACTATTATGATAACTGATTTATGACCAATAAAATAATGTAAGATTATGATTATTTAATTATAATGAATACCAATAAAATATTTAAAATTCTTAAAATAAGTCTCTATTTATTTATTTATTTTTTTGCAAAATTATATATTTGTTTAGATTATTATGCATATATCATGTTTTCATGCAGCGATGTGGAGAAATAAATAACTCGGACACAAAATTTTTGAAATAACAAAATTTAACAAAGTTTATTACTAACAACAAATAAATAAACAATTTATTTACACTATTTTTAGTGGATATCCTTAACTTTTTACTTTACAGTTTGATCTACTGGGTTATAAGAAAAAAAAATTTATATTTCAATTATATCTTTATTTAGATTTAGGACAAAATTTAAAAAAAAATGTTACTATTTGGTTTCTCATTATGATTAACTTATTACAAATATATTTATCTACTTTATTAGCAACAGCATTTTATCTTTAATATTATTAAACTACCTTATTTTAAAAAAATTCATACTTAGAAAAACATTCTATAGAAAACAAAATTTTATAATGAGTATGGATTTCTCAAAATATTAAAAAAAATTTCATCTTGCAAAGTCAAAGATGTTACACAAAATATTATCCAAAATTCAGTACTAGATTTTAGTATTTATCACACAATGTTTACTAATCATAATATATTCTTCTTTAAGCCTTACTTTACTATGATATAAGTGTAATCATCAATATATTTCTGTTAATCAATAAACAAAAAATATACTATGCATATTGTTTACATAATTTACTTTGTACTATCGTATTTTAAAAAAATATGCAATACTTATTTTTCTCTTAAAAAAAAAAATACTAAAGCATTTAAAATTATTATCACTTTAAAAAAAATATCTTTGTTTAGATACTTTATTTTAAAAAGTTTATATTTCATTTCCGAAATAAAATTCAAAATATATTCTATGATTCTTTTCTTTCCTTAGGATACTTTGGATCTTCAATTTTAAGTTATAACGTCCTATTCCTTCTAAGCAAATAAACCAATCTTATACAAAATGATAGCATAACCTTAGTTCTAAATTATTTATCATTTCTCTTAAACATATCTTACTGAACGATGCAGTTACATGAAATAAAGATAGCGAAAACAGATGCATAGGATTAAGGAAGAAAGCTAGAGTATTACTCTTAACAGGTATGACCTTTACCTGCCTAATATCCTCTAATACAGGAACGATGTTAAAGCTATTCTTCAGCTTTATTAGAACATCAAATATTTAAAGAAATATAAACACTGTCCAAATAAAATGTGTATCAGTCATAGGGCTTTGTTAACTATGCTGATATTCACATAAAGACTATATTATTTCCATTCCTTATAACATCCTATTTCTTAAAACATCATCTTGGTTTCCTGTTCGCTAAGTACTTCCAAGCCACTATCTCAACATTATTTCTCAAGATTTTCCACATCTTACATTGATAAATAACTATCTGCATTTACAAAAACAATACATAAAATTCATTAATAGTTAAACAATCTAGCTGTTCCACAAGAAAAGTCTGCTTACTTCATTATTCTATATGTCTAATCATATACAATCTACTTAGACAGTATTTAAATATCCAATAACATGAAAATTTTAAAAGAATCACATAATTATTTGTTAGGTTGGATTATATCACTAATAAAAAAAAAATCATCGTATGCATATTTTCAAATCAATCTTATCTCATAATGTTTTTTAAAATGTTGTATGAAATGCGGTACATATAAGTAAAAAAAACTTTTACACTTCATTCTTCCAATTTATGGATGATCTAAAGAAAACAAAAAAATATACATTATAAATTATCAATAGTTATATTACCAATAACCTTTATCTAGTCATCGTGTTCAGTAGGCTTCCTTTATCCACTTGAGCATTGCAGATATAAAAAAAAATTCACACCCATACACTTTATATTAAAATATTTTTAGCTAAATTATTAGATTGTTATATTATAAAATTTTAATATTAATAAATTAATGTTTTTATGTTTTTACTAATCTTATATAAAAATTTAGATTTAAACTAGGTTAACAAAATAAAAGGAATCAAAACTATAATTACATATTTTCTTGACGATAGTTCCTGATAAGTCCAAAATGTTTATTATTTTCTCTAGAGTTTTTAAAAATGTTCTCCTCCAAGTGCATTAAAGTATAAAATAAAAATAAATATTAATCCATTTAGTAAAATTTATAGAAAATAATCCTTGGTTTTAGTATTTAGGATGATAATTATTAAATCATAATATTAATTAATCTCGTGAAACTTCTTAATCTTCTCTACCAATATTCTCTGCGTATCCGATGCATCAATCCATCTAATTTAACTTTAAAAATATTCGATAAACTTTTAAGTACTATTTGTATTTCCATGGATCCATCTTTTATTCAACTATGTGTTCACTTTTTTATATATGTTTCCTTCTTGATACATTTAAACTTTCGTTTGGTATTTTTATAAATCTCTTTTAAAAAAAAAATGTTACCTTCAGAAAGGATATAACATTTTACTCCTTTGAATATTATATTATATAAACGATTCATAAGATATATTTGTCTTATTACTACTTTTAAAAAAATAAATCTTGGATAAGCTTATAAATAATACGTTTCAATACATTTTTAGACTCCGTATAATGTCCGAGCTGTCTTTTTTTTATGTACCAAAACAGTTCTCCGGTGAAGTATTAATAAAGCTGTATCAACAAATATTTCCAATATTTTTTTAGCATTACAACTTATATCCATTTTATTTCGTAGTATATCCATCCTTTATTGCGAAGTTTAGGTTAAATTTTTTAGATAAAATACGACTGGTAAGTACTTTAAAAATTAGAAAATCATTTCCACGAAGTTTCTAAATATATAATTTTTTTTAAAAACTTTCTTTTGCAAAACACTTTAAAATTATCAATTAGTTTTTGCAAAATAAACGATAAGAAAGTACCAAAAAAAAAAAAAAAATTGACTAAAATAAAAGATTTAAAAAATACTATCTTTTTGATAGTTATAATTTACCTTTCTCCGGTTTCAATACATTATTAATCTCCCCTCGATAACCCCGTGCAAATCATATTTATAGTCTGTAAGAATACCTATTCCTATTGGTTAATTCTTACTTTAACTTGAGAACAAATTTACATATTTTTAGTTTATAGTAGAATTGAATTTCAAAATTAGAAATTATGACGTAATAAAATTTAAAAATATTATTTAAAATTCCACTTTTACTTCAATTATTATTTTATTTAAATTATTTAATCTTTTAAAATAACTTTTAAAATAACATTTAATAACTTATTCCATTTCTTAATATTTAATTTATCTATTTTTATTTAAATAAAACATTTAATTTTTATATTATGAATGTATTCATCTTTATTACATCATTTAAGCATGTTATACGATAGTTAACTTAATGTTTAATACTATTTACTTTTATGATAGGCAACAATTCCATCCAATTCTATACTGCAATTTCAAAATATTTTAAACTTTATTATTAACTCAAACAAGCGTGTGTGTGAACGTATGTAATATACAAGTCACATGATTAATAACTTTGACAGACGATTTTCAATCTATTTCTCTGCCTAGACTAATAAAATTGATACACTTATTATATTATAATTATAAAATTTGGAAGAACAATTTAGAAAATATAGAATTAGATATAATTTTCACCATCATAAAGTTTATTTTAAAAATATACTATATTAATTTTGATTATTAAATATGATTATAAATTTAAACATAGCATTTATTAACTATAAGTTTTAAACTATTAAAATCGAATTTTAAATATACTTTTAATATTTATAGCTGTGTTATTTAATATGGCCAGCTTTTACAACCATATGAAACAATATTTTAAACTTTACTTAACTACTTTTTAAATAATTCGCTATAATTTTATATATTACGTATTTTCTTTAGCTTCAAATTGTACTTTAAAGACATAATTGAATTAATACAATTACCATATTAAAAGAACATATTCTAAATTTAAAATTTTTTAGTAATTGACTATTATGAACTATTACCGACCTATAGAAAAGGGCACAATATATATATATAACTGCCCAAATAGGTTGACTTGGCTTCAACATTTTAAGCTGCTTTGACTTTCAGATTGTTAGCTTGAATAGTAAAATGGAGTTATAGATCATTGTTGGATGCGTAACTGCATCCCTTTTTTAATTTTAAGCCTCACTGATAAAGACAAAAAAATTAGTTTGAGTATGGGGATGCAAATACGATAGGACATTTGATAATTGTTGATTGCTCAAGCTTATTGTAGATGGCACTAGAGTAGATCTGCTCTCTTTATTTATATGAATTTAAAAAGAATGGTGAAATATGGAGGTTGCTTAATATATCTACAAAGATATTACATAGGGGAAAAAGAAATGTGAATAACTCCATGTGTATGTGTTTAAAAAATTAACAAAATCAGATATATTAATCTTTAACTCAGGTTTAAAGTTTATATCTGTCCTAGAGATAATCTCTAGTTTAGTAAATGATTAGTAATAATCATTATTGTATTTATCTGAGGTGGATGGTGTCAAAGTTGTGAGTGGAGTGAGTTTGACAGTTGTAAATAAAAATGTAATATTACGTAAACTAAAAAAAAAATTAAATGGTGTTATTAATTGTTTATATATATATATATACACACACATACATAAACTACTAATTCTATCAGCAGTTCACTATCGTATGTCAGAATAGCTAACATATACTGTATTAAAAAGGCAGTATGCCTTTATTTTTCCAGGTGAACTAACTATTTGTTTATATACTATACGTGTTTTTGAATAATTTATGATTTTTTTTTATTAATTACTTTTTTAATTGTTAGATGTCAATTCTTTCTCTCTGCTAGAGGTTGTCGTATAAATATTATTTAAACAGCAAGCTGTCAAAGTGATATTAATATCATTCACACCTGGAGTAGCTTTCATCCTATCAACTTTATACATAGATTTCAACACATTTTGAAGCAATCATAATCAAGTTTATTAATTGATAACAACCCATTCTTAAAAATTATAATTTTCTATAACTAGCTAATGAAAGATGTTTTAAAAATTACTATTAACGTTGTTTATTTATTAAAAGTATAATATACTGGTAGAAGAGAGAAGAGAAAAGATATTTATGCAATATTAGTAAATTATCTTACGTTCAGTCTTAGCGTTTATTTGCTTATATAGTAAGCTGGGGTTTTTTTACAGTGAGAACTTTGCTATTATTTATCTGCAATGAAAAATTATACATTCAAAAAAGGATTTTAACTAATAATATTTTTCATATCTTTGCAATTATTAAATTTCATTTGGATGTAATTTATGTGTTTTGGTTTTATATATACTAATTTAGATCATGATTAACGTTCAAATTGCCTAATATTCTTGAGAGCCGTTATTTTTTTTTTATTGCAGGTAATGCAGATCGTCAATGACTCCTTTAAATTTTCGATAACTTACTATTTTGGCATTACAAACTACAGGGTATGATTCAATACATGCAATTTATGAAATTTGCAAGTTTTATTCATAGATATTTTTAAGTCGTTCGTTTTATTAAAAATTGATTCACAAGTATCCATTTTGTTTATATTATCGAATAAGTATTTCAAAGAAACTGCAATAGAAAGAAATTTGTTATACTTTGATTCTTCTTTGAAGCGTTAAAGAAATCAAACAAAGAAAACTCCTAATGTCTCCATATATTAACATTAAAGCTGTATCTTGTGCAGAGTGGTGCAGTCTGTAAAGGCTCGATTCTAGCACTCACAGGTCTGGTTATTGAACGTCTTTGTTAATTCCCAAGCAATAAAACCATTAGAATTTTCCCTGCACATTTTGGACACTCGGTAGAGTATCTGAGTTGGAATCGGGAAATCCCAGAATCGATTCTGAGCTCACTGATCTGGGGCTTGAACTTTTTACGAACTCCCAAACAATAAAGCCATATGTCTTTTTTTTACCCTGTGCATTTTCATACAGTAGAGTATCTGTTTTGGGATCAGGAAATCCTAGAATTGATTCCGGTACTCACTAATCTAGTGCTTGAATTTCTTATGAACTCCCAAACAATAAAGCCATATGTCCTTTTTACCTTACGCATTCTCACACAATTGGTAGAGTATCCGACTTAGGATCAGAAGTCCCAGAATCGATTCTGGTGCTCACTGATCTGGTGATTGAACTTCTTATGAACTCCCCCAAAAATAAAGCTATATATACCTTTTTTTACCCTGCACATTTTGATGCAGTCAATAGAGTATCTGGTAGTATTAGGAGGTTCCAGGATTGATTCTGATGCATGCATGCAATTCTGGTGCTCAAACATCTTATAAATTCCCAACCAATAACCTGTTAGTATTTTTTTTATAAAAGCCATTTTTAGTGAGTACGTATTCATAAGGTTAATGGTATTGGACAGTCATCTTACACACGTGTCAGCCAGCCTGATGAGTTTAATGGCTGTTACATTTGGGTTTAAGCCAATCTCAATTGCCTGATAGTTCATAAATGAAACATCAGTTGGAGTTTGTTAAAGTCAAAACTAATGTGTGAATGTATGTAAATCACTCCATTTTATAGTTATAATTATGACAGACAAAACTAAATCATGAACGTTATTTGCAGGCAGCAGTAGAGTTATCAGTCAATGGCTGACAATCAAAGGCAAAGGATATTAAAAAGCCCATGATTGTGAATCTAAATTACCCTTGATGCTGACTTTTATTTAGCTATTGGCAATTGCAAATCACTTTCAAAATAAATTAGTTTTTTTTCAAATCATGCAAGTAAAAGGATATATATATATATAATACATATTTTGGGGGTTCCCCGATAAAAATTTTTTATCACTTTGGGGGTTTTACTTTGTCACCCAACCCCCCCACAAAAATAAAAAGAGAGGGAGAAGGGGGGGGGGGCCACTTTGGTTGTAAAAAAAATTAAAAACACCCCCAAAAAAAAAAAATTAAAATTAAAGTTTATAAAAAAATTCTTTTCAAAAAGGAGGGGTTCTCCTCCTTTGATACATCTGCTTTTTATTTAATACCTCGCTTTTTTTTGTTGGGGGGGATTATTTCTCTTGATGATCTTCTAGACAAAATTATTTTTACCTTATTTATGGGTTGGAGGGGGGGGTAGTGTTGGTGATGGTTGGTGTTGTTCATTGCATTCCTCCTCTCTCCCCTAATATCTCTTATATTAAAAAATTTACTTTTTATTTTAAGATTTGAATGACACATGAGAATTAGAGGGAGATGTTTATTTGGGTTTTTTTTTTTTTTTTTTGAGGAGAAAAAATTTATTTTTAGTTTTATTTATCCTCTCTGTTTTATTTAAAAAAATTATATTCTTTTTTTTTTTTTTTTTTTTTTGGGTTTTTTTTTTTTTTTTATCTTTTTATTTTTTTTTTTTTTTTTTTATATATATATATATATATATAAAGTAAATAGAAAATTGATTTGAAAAATGAGTATCCGTTTTGCTTTAAGACCCAAGTATTGGAAGTACAAGTGAATTGGTATTTATTATAAATGGAAAAATAGCATTGGGAAGATTTATGATGTATCAGAATATTAATTATTCAACTTAACAGAAGAGATACCAAATGAGATAATTAAAATTTATGCACCAAGTTCTCATTCTGATGAAAAAGTAGATTTTTTATATAGATATATAGCAAGGATGGCCAAAATTTTAGATGTTAGGGGTGACTTTTTTGGTGAAAGTGTACCTGAGGGTGATTATGTTTTTTTTCAAGGCTTCGAACTGGAAATCAGAAAAAAGTTATTTTTACCAGAATGGAAAAAAATAACGGTTCAAAGTCATGTTTTGTTTTTAAATCCCCTTGGGGATTATTTGCTAGCTAGATGAAGTGTTTTAAAAAGTTCACAATTTCTTTGTTTTAAAATCAGTTCATTAAAATCTTCATTTCTCCAGTATACGTTATTTTTTATTTCTCCATGGGAAACTGACAATTAAATATTTCTAAGAATTTTAGCTCCAGTGTTACACAAATTACATATTTCTAAGAATTTTAGCTCTAGCTTTACACAAAAATAATTTAATTCTTTTCAACTTCTTCCAATCTGGTTTATTTTTGAGATCAACAATAATAGCAGGTGTTATTTTAAATGTAACTATTTTTAAATGAGAATAAATTTGAATTTTTACTTTTTTTATTTTTTATTATTTTTTTATATTCAAATCAGCTCAGAATTTATCACTATAATTTGTCAATGTTCATGTTAGCTTTATACTTCCAGAACCTTGCGGTCAACTGCGGTCAATGTCTTGGTCACCCTGATATATAGAATACTTTTAATCAAATGAAACAACAATTTTAATTATCATGAAATATATTAATACCTAAATTTTGCATATGGTTTGGTGCAATTGGTAGAACATTCAATTTGGGATCAGATATCCCAGAATCCATTGTGGCACTTAGAGATCCCAGAATCCATTGTGGCACTCACAGTTCTGACACTCGAACTTCTTATGAACTTCCAAGAATTAAAGTCACATGGTTCTTTTCATGCCTAAATGATAAAGATGTCCCAGATGATTGGAAGAATGTAGTAGTAATTATTAGAAATTACAGTTTATTAGTTTTCTAACAGTTCTGTGAAAAATGTTTACTAAGATCATTACGATTCTTTACAGAAAATTGTGCACTCAAACCAAATAAAAAATTAAACTGAATTTAAAAAAGATTTTAATATAATAGACCATAACCAAGTACTGAAAAAAGTTATAAAAAAACCCAATGAGTATGAATTCCCATTATGCTTTGCATTTGTAGATTTATAAAAGGCATTTGACTCTGTAAGCATTTCTGCAATAACTACTCTTTCTTATAGCATTGTCAAATGTATACCATGTAATACTAAGTCATCCATGCACTTTACTACTGTTACACAATGCTTTATTTATCACTCTCTTTTACAGTTTACAGTTTCAATTGCCCCAACAATCTTCTTCAGAACTTTTATATCTTCTAACTTCAATTGCTAAATTCAAATTTTTAGCAATTGAAATTAGGAGATATAAAAATTCTGAAGAATATTGCTGGGGCAATCGAAATTGATATAGTATTATATGCATTTCTGTAGTAATTAAAGTTTTGGAAAATCAAAATATAGATCTAGGGTCTTATGCTTGCTTATAACTGTTGTTAAAACAGGCAAAACTCACTATACGTATTGCCACCCACAGCAAGCTAGAGTAATCAATGGATGCCAGAAGGAAGGTTCCTCATTGACAAAGGCCATAAGCCAGAACTAGTCAGGGGATATTGGATGAGTAGGCACTAGATGGGATTTTATGCACAAACCTTCTGGCATCCATTGATTGCTCTAGCTTGCAGTGTGTGGCAATACGTATAGTGAGGTTTGCCTGATATACAATAAAGTGATATAGCAGTTTTACAAGAAGTATTTTGTGAATTAAAATGAGATAAATATAAATGAGGACTACTTAAGTCATTTAGATTATGCAGTTAAATGTGATCGTGTTTACAAATAATGTTTCAGAGCTGCAGGAAATATTGTAAAAACTATCAATTAAAAACAAAAAGGGATGACTAAATACAAGTACCAAAAAAACTAAAGTAATATTCAATGGATTTTTCCCTATGAAGATAATAAGAATTGGAAATAATGAAATCAAAATATTAACTGTTACAAATACCTTAGTCAGATTATACAATGTGAAACATTATGAATGTTATTAATCATAGAATTAAGATTTTAATAGAGTGTTTTTAGTTGAAATAACTTGATATTAAAAGAATGTGTTTTTAATAGATTGGTTTACTAGTTTTTACATATGGACTTGAGATTTGGATGCTTAATGAAAGAGCAATCCAGAAACTTCAGACAATATAAAGAATGTTAGAAGAAACAAAAAAGGCCAAAAATGAAATACATGGCTAAGGGAATAAAGAGATATCACAGATATCATTAAAAGAAGTAAGCGATAAAATACAACTTGGCTGCATATGCTTGTAAAAAATGTGACAATATATAAACAGTTGGAATATTACATTAGATCTCAAGATATTATAAAATATCTGAAAAGATACCACATATGAGATGAATAGATGAGATAAAAAGATATATAAAAAAAAGAAGTCAGAGAAACTGGACTAAACTTGAGGAGACCTTTAACTGGCA
Organism: Epiperipatus broadwayi; assembly: GCA_028023455.1. Classification (NCBI taxonomy): domain Eukaryota; kingdom Metazoa; phylum Onychophora; class Udeonychophora; order Euonychophora; family Peripatidae; genus Epiperipatus; species Epiperipatus broadwayi. The sequence goes on along the minus strand of JAQFVV010000239.1, from coordinate 1,023,291 downwards.
GTGGATTGATAATGGTAAAAAATGATCATAACTCCATAATTAACATCTCCTTATGATATTTATCATATTTAAAATCATGTTTGGAATAAAATATTGATTATAAAGAAGCAAGTTGGAATTTCCAATGTTATTTCAACTATTATTGCATAAGTTTTTAATCCATCTACATTTGAATGTCACATGATCACCACCTCTTATGCTTGTGTATAACTAACTGTTGTTAAAATATGCATTATTCTAGCTTGCTGTGTGTGGCAATACATATAGTGAATTTTGCCTATTTTTACATTTAAATGTGTTACATTTACTAAGGTATTCTTAATGTAATTATTTAGAAAGTCAGTCTAAAACAAAACCCATTCAAATTGTGTTTAAGCTTCTAGACTGTGGTATAATTAATAAGTTTGCATACTAAGTATCAATATTTTAAAACTGATATTATTTGTATTCTAAGTAAAGTCATTTTATTAAATCCAAATCAACATACCTTGTTATATGGAATGGGTATAATAACAATAACTGGGAATATTGTTTCTACGTGTACAGATTTGATATACAATTGATTTTTTTTGTCATATAAGATAGGTGGAGCCATGGTACAATTGCCACAATGAACGTGAAGAGACAGAGTGATAACAACAAATAAAAGCATTTAGTAATGGAAATATTAGGTTTACAGAAAATGAATGAGGCAGGTAAGAAAGTGAAAAGTGGACAGATAAGAGGGTTAGTGATGAATTTGGGGAAATAGGGGGGAAAATTAAATATTTTATCATGTTTTAATAAGATGGCACAGAAGACAGAATTCCCAGATAGATGGTATAGTACAAGAGTAAGGCTATTATTTAAAAGAAAGGTAAGGACCATAGAAAGTTAAAGAATTTTAGACCAATAGTGGTAATGGCAGTGTTATATAAAGTTTTTGCATACATTGTGGCTGGAAGGTGGCTAAATGGATGAAAGAAAGTAATGTAGTTGGGGAATGCAATGAGGTTTTAGATCAGATAAGGGTATAAGAAATAGTTTATTTGTAGTTACACAACTTATAGATATGAGTAAGAATACAGGTAATCAGTTATATATAGTCTTTGTGGATATAGAGAAGGCATATGCTAGAGTAAATATAAATATATTATGGGTACTTTAGTAAATTTGGGAATGAATGGAGCTTTAGTAAATATTATTAAGAAATTATATGAAAATAATTACTATACATATGTATCAGGAAATATAGAATTGCTTAGAGTTAAAAGTGGAGTGGGACTAAGGCAAGGATACCCTAAGTCACCTAGTTTGTTATATTTGAGAGAAATGGAGAAAACAAGAGAAAGATTAGGAAGAGGGGTAGAGATACCATTAAAAGATGGCAAGGGAATGTATATATTATCAGCTCTTTTATTTTCTAATGATATCTTCTGCACAGAAAGTAGGGAAGATATGGAAGTTATACTGAAGACATGTGCAAGGGTGGGTAAAGAGATGGAAATTAAATTTAGTTAAGAAAAATCAAAAGTGATGATAATAAAGGCTGGGGAAAGAGAGAAAAAAATTTTTTTATTGGAAGATATAAAGTTAAATGTGGTGAATAAGTATAACTATTTGGGAATAATCTTAAGTAATCAGAAAAATTGCTTGGATGAATAGGAGAAAAAATTGATAAATGAAGCAAAGAAAAGAAAGGAACTGACAATAAAATTAACAGCATTTTCATATAATAAATATGATGTAGCAATAATTGTATGGAAGGGAGTGGCAGTACCAGAATTAATTTATGGCAATGATGCATTATCTTAATAAAGGGGTATTAGATTATTTAGAAAAAGTACAAGCGAAGTAGGAAGACATGCAATATATGCAGATATATGGATGGTAAAGGAGGCAATCAAGAAGAAATGGAATGGTCAAGTCTTTATATGAGAGATGGAAAATGTAAAATGAAAATGTTCAGTAGATTTCAATTTATGGATAATAAGAGAATAGCCAAATTAGTATTTAATTGGGTTATGAGTAAAGGAGAGGCAACAAAATGGGTGAGAATGGTAGTGGGGTTTGCAGAAGATTTAAATAAAGAAGCTATGTCAGTATACTTGTATAAAAGATGAGATGATTGCATTAGGAGAATTGTTGAGTGTTGTAGTGGCAAAGAATGGGATAGAAAAATAGATGCATTAATAAGAAATAGGGAGTTGGAGAGATGGAGAATCAGTATGGAAAGTAAAAAGAGATTAAATATATATAAAAGTAAACAGAATATTGGGTGTACGTTAATTTATGATAATAGCAAGGATAATAGTTTACTGTTTAAAGCTTGAACAGGATTGTCAGCAACAAGGAAATATATACATAATTGGAGAAATGGGGGCGATTTAGTCTGCAAGTTACATAAGGAAGGCATGGAAAATATTTGGATCTGTTAATTGAATGCAAATGCTTACAAGCAGAAAGGATACAAATAATGAAGTTGTGGGAGAATAAATATAAACAACATGATTATACAAAAAGTGTGCTTTTTGGTTTTTATGCTGGGTTGGGAAAAAGATAAGGAGAATCTAGATATAAAGGCTATAGAGTGGACAAAGATAATGTTGTGGAAGTAGGATGGAGCAGAATAAAGAAGAATATGGGAAAAACTTAGAGTAGGAAATGGGAAGGGAAGCTAAGGTGGTGAACAGTTTTCTCTGGGCATAGTGGCTGAAAGATTTCTGACTCCAATAAAGGAGAAGTCATAATACATCACATCATATCACATGACATGGAAGATTTTGACTTTTATAATATAGATCTAAATGTAAAAAGCTAGAATAAATTGTAGCACTTCAACTATACTTCAAGTAAAGACCTAGTATGCATAATGTTACCATAGTATTTGATAATATGCAAAATATAACATATCCTAATTTTAGAATTATAGAGAATTAGTAGTGTACTATTATTTCCTGCAAGAATTCTTAGTTCATTTACATTAAATATCTTATAATACTAAATGCTGCAAAAATCTTAAGGAATTAGTTTATCAAGACAAAGGAAAACTATCAATTACATTTTCCAAAAGTTACAGTTAAGTAATATAAGAATTTTGATGATGGTTGAGATTCTTATAATTAAATATTGGAATTAATAAATACAAAATATTTAAAAAAAAAAAAAATTTCATGAGTAATAATAAATATGCTAGGGGAACAAAAATTAGTGGTAGAGAGTTTACAGAACCATAATTTACTGGAAGGCTAAGTTTTTTACATATTATTGTCTACGTTTCCCCATCCTCCTAATAATTTTTTGCTACACTATAATATAACTTACAATAATCAAAATAACATATTCAATGATTCTCCAGCCAATGATTTTCATTTTCTTATTTAACTGCTAACAATAATATGAGTTAACCAATGAGTTACTAATTTCACAAGTGAGATGTAATATGCTCTTTATCTATTTATAATTTTTAAAAAATTCACAAATAATTATCTCATTTTATAAATAAAAGGTGAAACAGTCTTTAAATAATCCACATTAATGAAAAGATCTCTGCCTTTGCCCCTTGTAGAGGAAATGAAATGAAGTAGGTATTATTCATCAGGCTTGACAATTATTAGATGGTGGTAGTTTGAACAGTTTCCCATCCTTTATATTGACTTAGGTCCAACTACCTGAAAAAAAATCATAAACTTGATCTGAATTGTGTACATGGCATGCGAATTTACTATCACTCCATCATGAAGCTATGATATATAATTTACCCTGAAGAAGTCACAATCAAAAAAATACAATGCAAATCATGTGTATCTGCAAGATACATTCATTCCTAGTACATGCTGAAATGGGGAAAAAAAATTAAAACACTCCAAATTTGTATTAATTATATGTATATTATAAAATACATGAATTTTTATTTATTTTCAGTTACAATATAGAAATTATTAAACAAGAAAATCAAATATAAACAATAAAAAATTTTCATTTCAAATAACAAAAACATTGACATTGCTAAAAAAAAAATAGAGCCAAAAACATGTTTTAGCATTAATTAATCAGAATCTTCAATAATTTGCTTTGCAAAATATTTATAACAATCAACACTTGGGCATTTTAGTATCCTGTTTACTATGCTTGTCAACCATTTTTTTAATTATACAGTTTCAAGGGCATACAATAAATATTTAAAACAAAATGGCTGACAAGAAGCAGTCGTATTTAATATTTAATTGGTTTTTATTATTATTTTTTTAAAAAAAAAATTCTGCAAAAATTAGTTATAATATTTCTACTTTATTATTATTTTTTTGTATTAAGTCAACTTATTAATATAAAAATATAAGAAACCTAAAGTGTCACATTGTTCCCATTAATGCAGGTTTCCATTTATTAATATAAAAATAAAAAATATATAAGAAATGTCCAGTGTCATATCATGCCCATTAATGCAGGCTTTTTATAAGGGCAAGATCCCATATCTTTTGAAATACTCCACTGCATGCTGTTCTGTCAAATGAAGATCCCAAACTTTTATCATTTTGCCAAAATAGTAGTGACAAATATAAAAGGTGTTGAATATGAAGAAAATAGGACAATGTTTGAAGTGTGTCTGTGTTACATGTTTTAATATAAATGTAAAAAAAAAAATTGAAATAAACCTTCTGAATGTCATTCATAAATGATTCTTTTTTTTTTAAGTTAACAACTAACAGTTAAATAAAATTGAAAAAAAAAACATAAATAAATACACTTGTAGGGCCCCTGAAACTGTATAATTAAAAAAAGACTGCCAAGTTGTAGATAGGATAATATACAAGTGTCATTTACAATTGTTCTGCTCAACCTGTAAATGCTTTTTACAATGCTTGTAAAAATATTTTGGTAAGGGTCTCATTTTGGATGCAAAGTACCATCATATACCCTTATGAAACACATGTTATAGTCAATGTGATAAATGTTATGGTTTAATAGTAGTCTTATAGAAACAAGCATCTAGTCGTGATGTTGAACTTACGACCCTTGTATATGGAATAATATTTAAAAGTTTGTATCTCTCAAACCAGCCATGATCTCTGCAGGATTAATAGAGTAGCATGTTACTTCAAACATGTTTGAATTGTAAGAGTGAACCAATAATTATAAAGATTATACTGCAGGAATAGAAAGATGTGAAAGATCAAATTAACAAGATTATTGTGCATCTGTACAATTATATTTTAACTTTATTAAATTTAAGGTTTATATCTAAAATGAAATCACATGTAATAATTTCTCATCTAATCACAAAAGGATTGTTGTAAGAGCTTATTAAAAATATGTACACTTATATAAACAAGACATTTATTTTATATAGCACGATGTTTTTTATAAACTGTAATACCAATAAGCCAATAAGCTAATGCACATGCGCTTTGCAGATGTCACTATATAAATGAATACTCCCAATTATATAGTAAATTTTTGGAATATATATTATGACAACACAAATGCATTCAAATAAGTAAAGTAATTAAAAATGTATGCTAAATAATTAAAATAAATAAATAACTATATTTAAATAATTGGAATCTAGAACCACATGTAAAGTATTCGATGATAATTTCACGATTATATCTAAATAAAGAGTGTGCAATAGCTTTAATAAGCTTTAACAATAAATGCCGCAAGAGAAAGCATTTAAAAATCTCTATCTAGAAATATCTCTATCCTCAGACCGGTTTCAAGCTATGGCTCTCCTCAGTGAGGTGCTAGAATATTTCAGACACTGGATTTAAAATACCAACTCAAAAGCCAGCATTTATCTAATAGTTAACTTTTAAATAGAACATCTGAAATTTTCAGATGCCTATATGTCTTCAAATCCAACTATGTATCTTAAATAGCTATATGGAACTGAGAAATCTTCAGCCATACTATATATTAATAGTCTTAGCAATATAACATCGCTTAAGACTTATATATGATTATATAAATAAATGTTTGAGTTAAGTACATTGATTTCAAAATGAGCAAAATGTTTGTAAAAGTTCTGTAAATTAATAAATAGACATTTTGTTTTATGTAAAAACATTTAAGATTTAATAAGTAAAGTTATTATGTTTCTGATCCTAGGGGGCTTTGTGTAGATTTGTTATTTTAATTACCATGGGGAATAGAATGTATTTAAAATTGGTATGCTTTTGGTAACAATGGTATATAAAATTCAAGAACTTATAAATATAAAGTTTCATCTTTCTTTTTTGTTTTTAAAGAATCGGAAAAAATATTCTGAAAAGTTCATTTACCGTAAAATTAAATATAAAAAAAACTACAGGCTAATAAAAAAATATTGTAATTAATTATATTGAAGGTTAAAGAATTATCTGAGAATCTATTTCTATGTGGACTCTATGAAAACAGAAAAACAACTTGTAATTAACATTAAGTAAAACAATTTTTCATAAATAAGAAAGCTTGTGGACAAGAAAGAGCTATTGGAAACAGAAAAACATATTTTAGTCAGTGAAAGATTACATAAGGAATTAGTGCTGATATAATTCATTCATCACATTTCATTTACGAATTGTTTCTTTCATACTCACATCACATGATCGCCATTTCTTATGCTTGCTCATAACTTATCAAAATAGGCAAAACTCTCTATAAAGTAGTCTCACTCAATGCAAGCCAAAGTAATCAATGGATGCCAGAAGTCTTGTGCATAAAATCCCTATTTAGTGCCTACTCATTCAGCATCTCCAGATTAGTTTCTAGCTCATGCTTATCATCAGTGAGGAGCTGTGGATCTGTTCAGACCTATATGGCTATATAAGCTATTGAGATTGGATTGAAAATATTATTGTGTTTTCAATTTTAAACTCATAGTTTTGTAATTAAGTAGATATAAAAGGTGGCAGCTAGAGGGTTGCATTAGCTTCTAAGATCTAGGTGCAGTGCTCTCAGATCCAAAACCACAAAAACCACAAGCTAGAAACTAGTTTGGGGATATTGGATGAGTAGGCACTAAATAGGAATTTTATGCACAAGCCTTCTGGCATCCAATGATTACTCTGGCTTGCACTGAGTGGCATTATTGTATGAAGAGTTTTGCCTGTTTTTTTTCTTTCATACTCCTAGTGAGTGCATGGAAGTATCTAAATATAATCGTAGCACAATGCAAAATTGCATCAAAGAAGAAGAGAAATAGATCTAAGTATGATAATATTAAGTCTGCATATAAAGAAATTATATGACTTAAAAGTATTCCTTTTATTTTGACCATGATGAAAAACTTCATTATGAAGATGTTTCATCAATATATTTTGAGTTCACATAGAAGGGTACTATCCATACTTCCAAAATTTTTAATTTTTCAACAATGAAATATTCCCATGCCATACCTCACAGTAATTAGCCTGGAAATGATAACATAAAAGCCATTTCTGCCTAATTTGATGTTCTACTTAAAAACTGTTTCTTAAAAGTTGCCCTAGGTTGCTGAAGTAAAACACTATACCACTCAAAGAACTCAGAAATACCAGAAGTTGAAGATGAATTCTAAGTATGACTGAAATCAAAAAATGGCATAAAAAAGTATTCAATTCAAAAACAAATTTATAGTTTTAAAAAATTAGACAGTAATCTTAGAATTAGTAAGATTTTTTTATGTATATAAAATTTAGGTATTCTTAGACCTAAACTATTTTTTTCTTAATATCTTTATAATGTTTTTTACATTCATTTTGTTCTTATTAGTTAGTAAATTATTGAAAGGGATTCAAATACAAACATTCAAGCTTCCTTCAGCTATCCATTCCACTTTACATAACCAATTCACATGACCACATACATATAAAAATTGATGAATCATCTTTAATATACATGAGCTGGACCAACTGATGAGTGCTGGTTCAGCACTATATATATATATATTAGAGATCACTTATCTTTTTCACATGTAATATGGTCATGTGTATCCTGATATAAAATGAATTGGTGTTAAACCACTAAACATCACATGATCACTACCTCTTATACTAGCACATAATTGTTATTAAACTAGGCAAAACTCTCCATACAGTAGTGCTGCTCTGTGCCAACCAGAAGGCCACAAGCCAGAAACTAGTCTGGGGATTTTGGATGAGTAGGCACTAGATAGGGATTTTATGCACAAGTCTTCTGGCATCCATTGATTACTCTGGTTGGCACAGGGTGGCACTACTATATGGAGAGTTTTGCCTTGTTATATAAGATGGAATGAATAGATAAAGGGAGTTTGAAAGTATATGTTCAAATCTTCTCTAATTACATCTAAAGTTCAGTATATACATTATACTTATATTCAAATATTAGTAAGTTACTATATATTTATTTGATTTATTGGAAAAGTTGTATTTATTTTTATTCTCTCTCGCATGTTTCAATTACTATCGTATTATTTAGTTAAGCGTAGGATGATTAGAGATTGCTCTGCTGTTTTGAATTACTAGAATATATGATACTATGAAGATTGTATAAGACTGGTTAAATGTATTAGTAGCATCTAGATGTTGAGTTTTTCCTTCTCTCTTTTGAGAAAAAATATGTAAATATTTTTTTAACACAGCAGTTCAGTGCTATAATTTTAATATATTTGTGTATGTATAAATGAAAAAATCTTTAATTAATTAAACTGTTTTAATAAATTGTTTTGTCTATTTTAAACTAAATTTAGTGTTCATATTGCCCCGTATGTATATTCTCATTTTGGTTAAATACTTTAAAAATTTGTTAATTTGTTTATGTTCCTGAGCATGTTTATGCCGTAATTTGGGAATTTTCAAAATATTAACAGGGGGGAAACTAGATAAAATGACATGAAGATATTATTTCATCATATAAATTTATTTAAACGCACATTGATTATGTAAGTAATATTTATTGTAGAGGTCCCTACTATCGCATTTTTACATGCATATTCTTGAGGTTACAGCCTTAGTAAATATTATTTCATCATATGTAATCTTTCATAGTGAAAGTGATACTCCAATAACCTATTGGGGATTTGCTGACTATAAATGACCCTAATAGATAATGTGATTGTAAATTGATGATGATCAAAAAATATAACCTATGAATGTGAGCTTTACAAAATGGAAAAACAGATGGTTTAATCACGATTCATTAATTGAGAACTGAGTTTAGGATCTATGTGTTACACTTTTTTTAATCAGAACATTAATGGCCGTGTTAATGTAAGGTCATCATAATAAAATATATATCACCACACATTCGGTACTCCATCTAGTTTTTTGTCAGTATATATTGTGTAAAAGGATACATTTGATGGTACATATATATGTACATCTTTTTTTTTCTTTTACACTTTAGAGATAGATTATATCCCGAGGAAGTAAGACCTCAGTAGTCAAACAATCACATCAAAATTAGAATAGATTTTTTCATGACTAATCAATCTTTCAATACATGCTTTACAGTTTAGCATATGTATAATGAGGGATCAAATTATCTTGAAAGAAATCCATCAATCTTTTGAGTTAATTTGTTATCTTTGCTTTTCAACTTGTATTGCCCCAAGATATAATCAATAATAATTTATTTGTATAAATAGTGAAAGTAAGTTTAACAGGGTTATTAATAAATTACAGTTTTTTGCTAAAAATTTCAAGTTACTAAAAATATATATTTTACTCTTTCAAATTAATTTGAAAAATGTTTGCTAAAACGATTATAAACAATGTATAGTTATATTTTCCAAAATAAAATAACATTTAGAAGAATAAAATGAATTCTAGGACAGATCTGGATTCACCAGAGGATTAGCAAGACGACGATGATTTTTAAAAAAGCTTGTTGAAACACGCTGCAAACTTTATTATTGGTAGGGGAGGGGGATCAAATACTGAGATTATGGTTTATCTTTATCTTAACTTTTAAATCATAGAAATTTCTACTTTTTTTTAAATCATTCCCAAAACAATCGTAAAAAGTAATTTAAATCTGAAAGACTAATCAGTCAGCCATTTTGTTTGATAGAATTATGTTTAATAACTAATTTTTTTTAAATTATACGTAACCATCACAAGCTTTATATATCAAAGATCAAAGTATACTAATATAAATTACTTTAAAAGGCAATTCAAATCATATAAAATAATTCATTTTATCTTTGATTTCAAATCACATTTTATAAACAAATATATTATGTTTATAAATGCAAAATAGAATCTTTATTTCTGCGTTTTTCTATGCTGATTAATTAGCTAGTTAATATTATCTTATTATTTTGAAATTTAAGCCAATAAACATCACATGATCACCATTTCTTATGCTTACTTATTAATTGTTATTAAACAGGCAAAATTTTCCATATAGTATTGCCACTCAGTGCAAGCCAGAGTAATCAATGGATGCCAGAAAGCTTGTGCACAAAATTCCCATGTAGTGTCTACTCATCCAATATTCCCAGACTAGTTTCTGACTTGTGGCCATCATCAGTTGGATCTGAGAGCACTGCATCTAGGTCTAAAATCCCTAAGCAAGCATAAAAAATGGTGATAATGTGATGTTTATTGGCTTAAAACCAATTCTGCCTAATAGGATAGTGGTGGCTATGGTTATTAAAGAACCAAAGACACCAAAATGTATAGGTACTGAACTGAGTTCAGGCCTATATGACTATAGGCTAATGAGCTTGGATTGAAAATATTGTGTTTTCAATTTAAGACTCATAGTTTTGTTATTAAGTAGAGATAAAAGATGCTTGCTGGAGGGTTGCATTAGATCCTAAGATCTAGGTACATTGTTCTCAGATCCAAAGCTCCTCACTGACTAAGGCCACAAGCCAGTAACTACTCTGGGGATATTATATAAGTAGGCACTAGATGGGGATTTTTATGCACAAGCCTTTTGGCATCCATTGATTGCTCTGGCTTGCACTGAGTGGCACTGCTGTATGGAGAGTTTTGCCTGTTTTATTTTGAAACTTCTCTGCAAATTCTGTGCAATTCAAACACAATTATTTATTTCATGGGTTCACATTGTATGTGTTATTTATACTTTAATAAGAGTATTACCAATTTGTCATAAATACAACTTTATGTGTACTATTCAATCATCCAACAATAACATTCAATGAAATGGATGGCTGAAGAGTTGTGGGGTGGAGTGGATTGTAGCCTGTCTATTAAAGTATGAAGATTGACTATCTTAACATAGCTGAGTATTGATTGTATATATGTTTGGAGATGATAATCTGGACAAACTGATGAGTGCTGATTTAGCACGAAATATGCATATTGATGATTGTTTATATTTTTGATGTGTGTGGGATCAATTGTGTTTATGTCTCTAATACTCAGTGTGCCATTGAGAAAATGCCTGGTAAGGTGTGTATTATCATCGAGAGAATTTTATGAATTGTACAGAATTTATACAAATAGTATTATAATAACTATGATTAGTTGATTCTTAAATGCTATTGATTTTAAATCCTCATAAAATGGATAAGTAGTTTAAAAAACTACGTACAAAGAAACTGTGACATGAAGATGATTCTGACAGTGCCTCTACTTCTGGTGTGCAACAAGAAAGTAATAGTGTTGATACTGATAATTGTTCAAGTTTATTAGCAATCATGCCAAGAGATAAAAATATTAACGATATGGCATTAACAAAAAAATTGTACCAGAAAGTTCAAAATCATCAAACAGACTATTTAAAATTTGGGTTTACATCAAAAGTAGTCAACAATGAACCCTATCCTATATGTTTTATGTTATGAGATGCTATCTAATGCTTGTATGTATCCATCAATGTTAATAAGGCATTTAAAAACTAACCAATCCGAACATGAACACAAACCATTGCAATTTTTTGAACAACATTTAAAAACATGCAATACTCAAGCCAGTAATTTTAAAAAAAATGTTACACTTAATAATAAATGTTTAGAGGTCTCTCTTGAGATTTCTTTCTTAGTAGCAAAAGATAAAACGTCACATATCATTGGCAAAACATTTGTTCTTCTTGCTGCAATAAAATTGGTGCAAATAATTCATGGGAAAGAATATGCTGAGAAACTAAAATGTATTCCCTTGTCAGCAAATACCATTTCTAGGTATATACAAATTATTGCTGATAATTTAAAGAAACAGTTACTAAAGCAAATTACTCAATGTGGAAAATTTGCTATACAACTGGAAGAAAGCACAGATGTCATCAACTTTGCTCCGTTAATGGGATTTATTAGACATTTTTAAATAATGAATTGCATGAAGAACTATTTTTTTGTGAGCCACTTAAAAAGAGATGTACAGAGGAAGACATCTTTTCAACAGTAAATAATTTCTTTGTTACAAATAACATTTTATGGGAAAACCATGTAGCCAGTGGTGGAGCATCTGTTTTAACTGAAAGAAAAAAATCCAAAGCAAAGATAATCAAAATAGCATGCCACAAGAAATTCGTACACTGTATTATCCATCAGCAAGCTATTGCAGCAAAGAAACTGAAGACAGAAATATATCGTGTACTGCAGGATGTTATCAGTGTAGTTAATTTTGTAAAAACAAGACCCTTGAATAGTAAAATATTTTCATTAATAAGCAATGAAATGGGCAGTAGCCATAAAAATGTTCTGTACCATACAGAAGTTTGTTGGTTATCTCGAGGGAAAGTGTTAAAAAGAGTTTTTGAATTAAAAGATGAATTACTTATTTTTCTTTTGGACAAAGATAAGAGTTCAAAGTTTGCCTGCTTTTTCAGTGACAATAAGTGGTTGTTGATAGTATATTACTTAGCTGATATTTTTGAAAAAAGTAAACATACTCAATTTGTCTCATCAAGGAAAAGGTGACATTTTAACAATGACTGAGAAAAATAATTGCATTTCAAAAGAAAATTATGATGCGGAGAAAAGAAATCTTTAGAAATGTTTTCATTATTGTGTGATTTTGCTTCTGAAAATGAACTAAATGTGGAACAAATTAAAAGTCTTATATCTACACATTTAAAAAATTTGGAGACAAAATTTTGTAATCAATTTACAGATCTTCCCTAGTATTAAAACAGAGTTTCAATGGGTCATGACCCCATTTGTTGAAATAAAAATAGATAATCTTTCAATTACAGTTCAAGAACAGTTAATTGACACGAGAGAAAGAACAACATTACAATCCGAATTTAAAAAAAAAAATCTTTATAATTGGTGGATGGAATTGAAAACCGAATATCCAGATTTAGTAAACACAGCAACGGATGCATTCTTACCATTTGATTCTACATACCTGTGTGAAGGAGCATTTTCTGAAATAACAATTAAAACCAATTACAGAAATAAATTAGAGTTAGAACCAGATCTTTGAATTTCATTAACAGAGGGCATCAAAACAGATTTTTCCGATATAATGAGGTTATGAAAGAATAAATATGAAAAAAGTGATTATACAGAAAATGTATTATTGGTTTTTATGCTGGGTTTAGAAAAAGATAAGGGGGATTTAGATATAAAGGCCATAGAATTGACAAAGATTATGTTGTGAAAATGGGATGGAGCAGAATATGGAAAAACTTAGACTGGGGAATGTAAAGTTAAGTAGCAACAGGTTTCTCTGGTCATAATTGCTGAGAGATTCTTGACTTCGTTTTAAGAAGAAGCTACAATACATCACATCACATCACATTACTAAACAAATACAATCACATTGCACCCATTAAATTCTAATTAAAAATGTAAATTTGTAATTTAATTTAAATATATGTACATTGTTTAAAGTAAAATAATAATTTGATTTTTGACTACCCACACATACATATTATATTATAGGGGGTACAACTTATAATTATTTTCGTCTTAGGAATACATGATCCAAAAAGTTTGGAAATCACTGATTAACATTTCAACATACAACAACACTCTCACTAAAGTTAGAGATATTATTTTTCATTACTATTATTAAATTTCTTTTACTTTAATATCTTAGGCAAATTTGAAATTTTGTAAAAATTGGTGTTTTGTGGATATGGGATTTCAATTTTTATACAATATGGTTTATTAGAAGATTTCTTACAAGTTCTTCCGTGTTCTAAAAAGTTTTATTGTTTGCTATAAACAAGCTCTTCATATAAACACTTTATTTATTTTCAGTCATTTCTTATCAAAACGAATCTTCAGTTTTTAATTTGTCATAATAAACATGTTTATTGCACCTTTATCTATTTTTCTCTTTGAACTCCCCCACGTCTTTATTCTAACTACAAAATTTTCGCAATCATTTTTCTATTTGCGAATTATGTGAAATAAAGCTAGCAATTAAAAATGCTACTAAAATTATTTCTCATCTAAAAATAAATATCATTTAATTTTCAATCATTCGTTTTTATTTCTAATTTAGTTTATATTTTCTCTTGAAAGCTTTTGAGCTCTTTATTACTCCATTCTGAAATTAGATTAATTTCAGTATTTTCGCACGTATAACAAACTTTAAAAAAAAAAAATAGAGTATGGAAAAATACATGAGTGTGACAAGAATCTCGGCCTCAGGGTGGCCGTTGAGCATTCCATCATCAGATTTTCAATTGGATGGACGGTTGAAGAGTTGGAGTGTGGAGTAGATTGAAGCCTGTCCATTAAAGTATGAAAATTGGCTATCTTAATATATATCTGAGCACTTATAGCATATATGTGTAAAGATGATAATCTAGACCAACTGATGATTGTTGGTTTAGCATGAAATACATATAGTGGTGATTATTTATCTTTTCGACATATATGTGTTCAAGTGTATCAGTGTTATGAGATAGAGTGGAGAGTGGTGGGTCGCACGAAAGTCTGTGCTCATATACCCTATATATTACATATATAGACACAAGTATATAATAAGCCTGTGTTTCAGTTACTTTATAGATTTTTATAATAATTCTCCAAAAAAAGAAAAAATATTTGAAATTTTAACTAAAAAAATCGTGTTCGCGTTATATGCTAAATGATGGTATATGCGCGTAAATACTGTAATTCTAATTTTTAATTTATTTTATTAGTAATTAAATACTATATTGTATTAATCTAATCAACCCATTTATCTTCTAACATATTTTTGCTTATTTTAATTATGACAAATCATAGATAAATTCAAACATGAAAACTCTTTGGCCTCGTACTTCCTACTACTTTCAAGTGATTATCTTCTTATAATCTTCCGCTCATCAAACTTTTTGTTATGTTTTCAAAGCTTCAGTTGGTACGATTTTGTTAGCAGCTCAAAGTTTTCATCAACGCTAGATTAGACAAATTACGATATTACAGATTAGCGATTTTCACTCTTTCTTTATTTGTATCCTCTGAATTGTATTTTTCATATTAATTAAAATTTTTGTAATTAATACAGCTACTGTATGTTGTAACTATGTAAATAACCCAATAATGAAATTAAAAGCAATGAAATAATAATAAGATGAATAAGTATATTTACATTCAAAACTCAAAAGGTAGAATTCATGGAAATGCAACACAAATTGTATACAAATGTCATTAGTTTAATTAACTGAAACATATACTTTTTTTTCCATGTGTCATAGCATCGGCCGGGAGGCGAACCCACAACCGTCTGCAACAACTACTTGCTTTCAAGGCGGCTGCGCTGACCTCTCGGCTAACAACGCTTGACAAACATATACTTTTTCATATCATTATTCAACTTTTTGCATATCTCTAAATATTCTTGTTTGTACCCCTGGGGGTAGAGATACATAGGCTGAAATTCATTATTACAGATAACTATTCATAATTGTTAATTTTACTTGGATTCTATCATTAATAATTTAAAAGATTTACTCTAAAGCATTCCATTAAAGCCATTCCAGCAGCATTTGTCAATAAAAAATACTTCTTTACTAACTATATGCTAAATTATTACAGTAAATATTACATAGTCTAAATGCTTCAACAAACTGAATTTTTTAAAAAAGTATCATAATTAATAACATTATATCATTATAAGGGTCTTGAATTCAAACTTTAAAGCTGACTACATCTATCCAATCTATCATATATGACTGATACACATGACTACATACATGTAAAAAAGATAAATGATCTCCAATATACATCAGTTGTATTGGATAGCCATGAGGAGCTTGAAAGCCTGAGTTCAAGTCCTTATAATTACATTAAGTTTAGTATAGACAATATACATATATTTAAATATAATATATCAATTATTTAAAATATCACTTAACTACTTCTTGAGATATTATCTTAATAAATATGTTTTCTTAGAATAGATTTATGAGAATATTTATCCATTTTAGTCACAATCTTTTACTCTTTTTCTATTTATAACTTATTATTATAAAATCGTACTGCTGCTATCAACAACATCACATGACCATTATATTTAGATGCATCAGAGTAAAATGCAGTTTCAAAGTTAATTATAATAACAATTCCATTTTTTAAAAAAACTTTAATTATCAAAAAATACAAAAATATGATTATAAATAAGCAGTCATATCATTAACTAACATCTATATTTCAAAATAAGTGTGTAGATTTGCTATCTTAATATAAACTGAGCACTGTATATATATATATGTGTGTGTGTTAGATGATCCAGGCCAATTGATGAATGCTAGTTCTGTATGAAATATGTATTGAAGATCATTTATCCTTTTCACAGGTATATAGCCATGTGTATCAGTTATATTGGATAGAGTGGATAATTAGAGGAGTTCAAATCCCCTTTAATTACATGTGGGTTAATTATGTGCATTGTACTTGTATTTCAATATTAATTGTAAATGAAAAATTTTATTTTTAAAATAACTGCCAAATTTGTCTTAGAGTGAATGAATAAGCAGTGCACCAATCATTTTTCAGTAAATAGTCACATGACAAACCTAGTCAAGAAATTGCACTTTCTCTTATTTATCTCCTCAATCTGCAGCTTATCTAATTTACAAAATTCTGTTCCTAAAACTTCATTTTTTCTTGTTTAATTAACACAGGTGTCCCCAACCTTTTTGCACTTAAGAGCACATTCCATAATACCGGCCAGGTGGCGGGCACCATTTATTTTTTCAGCTTGGTGGCGGGCACCATTTATTTTTTATCTGGACATAATTGCTGAGATATTCTTGACTTCGTTTACGGAGAAGCCACAGTTCATCACATCACATCCCATGTAAATTTATAGTTGGATATTGTAATAATACACATAATGTACAAAAAAATATTTATTTCAAAAATTAAATTTTAACATATAATTGACGTTTATATTTTTACGCTGTAAAAGTATAGTATGCCCTACAATTTGATTACAATATAATACAATAATTTATTAAAAAAATTAAATTTATTTGTATCAGATAAATAATTTTTTATCGTGTTCGGATAGCGGCGGGCACACATAAAATGGTCTGCGGGCCCATGGTGCCCACGGGCATAGGGTTGGGGACCCCTGAATTAACATATTTCTATTCACCCACCATAAATTATATTTTCAAAGTTGTAAAAAAAGAGACAATTTTTCAGATTATTCTATTTATATATCATTTGATCATTTATTGAATATAAGTATCAAGTTAATAATCTATCTAGTTTAGGTTAAATTATGTACTGTTTGTATCATACAGTAATTTCTAATGAATTTATCAATGAACATCTTATGTGAATTAAAATAAAAATATATATATCTTCAATTAGAAGGTGGCAACAAATTGATACAATCCACTTATTAATGCTTTAATTAATAGTGCAATTTCTGGTGCCAAAACATCATATAAAACTCCCACACAACTAACTATTTAATTAGATTATTATATTACTTTTTTATAAATCTTCTCATATACACTTTAATGCAATTTTTTATATATAATTCCTACTTTATTTTTCTAACAGTTTCGACTGTCCTGCAGTCTTCATCAGAGAAACTGTTAGAAAAATAAAGAATTACGTATATAAAATTGCATTAAAGTTATATATGAGAAGATTTATAAAAAAAATAGTAATATATATGAATATAAGAAGAAAAATGCAAAAAAGGTAAAGCAGAAGATATAAGAACAATTAGATTATTAATAAAAATCATTTTATTTAGCTTTTTTTTTTACTTTACTGGTTTTAAATATCAATGAGATGCACTTATAAGAAACATTGGCTGTATTTTTTTTTAAAAAGAGAAAAGAGAAATCTCTGCCTATTTACTGTTAAATATATCCTAAAATGGATGGAAAACTTCTGACCCTCAAAAGCTTTCAATACAGTCTCCAGACATTTAACAAAACATATATATAATTCCCTTTATAAAACCTCTATTTAAACAAGTGCATAGTTCAAAATATTGAATTAAGAGTTAAGTAAAATAAAATATTTATTTTCTCAACTATGTCCAATCTTTATAATAGCTTCAGTTCATTTTGTAAGAGGAGTAATATTCCAACAAATTATTTATATTGTGTGGTCTTTCTGACTACGACTTTAATCTTGACACTGGGTGCATTTTCTTTGTTTTTGTGGTGATTTTTTACAGACTAACTGTATATTCGCCAAAATAAAATTAGAATATTACTTCTACTTTTATTATTATTATTTTGGCTTTTTTTAATGAGGATGGCTATACCAAGGAAGTTAAAAAAAACTGCCACAGATAATTGGATATTACAATAGAAATGGATCAATGCATATTCTTTTATAGAAAGAAATAGTAAATTGATGTGCCTGATATGTCTGGAAAGTATTTCAGTTTTAGCAAAAAATAAATATTAAGAGGCACTATTTATCAAAACATTCTGATTACAACAAAATTGTTGAGAAATAAAGAAATATTAAAATAGAAAACTTGAAAAAGAACTTCATCAAGTGACTGACATGTCTCATAAAATGTCCAAACAACTCAGATAATTATGTGAGGGCAAATTATATTATTTCACACACAAAAAAATATTATTGAAAATCATTTTCTAAAGGGGAGTTTATAAATGACTACATTCTAACTACTGCATAGTTAATCTGCCCAGAATGTTAAAAGAGATTCAAGAGTATAAATATGACTTTAAGTAAAAATTTAAACATTGTTTCATACTGTGTTTATAGTTGAGATTAATAGTGAGTAGTCTTTTATTACAATTTTTAGTAATAACTGTCATATTACAAATATCTCTGGAAATTTGTCAATGATATTATTTTCTACTTGGATTTGATTTTAATTCTTTGATGCAAGAATTGAGTTTCAAAAAATTAAAACAGAACAAAAATAGTCTTCACTACTTGAGAATAATATTATTTTGAGGACGGAGAGTTATTTAACCTTTCTCCTCTGAGTTTAAGATCAAAACACACCATGGTCTTTTTTCTCAGTTTTTTGATAATTCTTTACTGATACCAGTTGTTTTCTCAAAGAAAGAATACATGTATGTGAGGGTGAATTTTTTAAAAAGATATTTACAATCATGTCAGACAAAATAAAATTATGGCCATTTTTCCTAAAGGCTGACCATGAACCATGGAATGTGAACTTTTCAAATTTAAAACTGTTATTTTTTTTCCTTTGTTATTTTCTCCTCATTCTCAAATTCTATTGGTTGAGAAGTTTTAAAAAATATTTTATCCTACAATAACTTTTTCCAAATGTTGTTAATTTTCTTTACTTCCTACTTTCCGTTTATGCTCTTAGGCCTTTTAAAATCTCTATAGCTTCCCTTAGCAGTCTCTGGTCATATTGTTCAATTTTTGCCAGAATATGTGTTTTATTAAAATTGATGTCATGGTTAGTTAATTTAATGTGTGAATAAATTGCTGATGAATTAGATTTTCCTCTAACTGCCAAAATATGTTCTTCCTTTCTTACATTTATTCTATGATTGGTGTGTCCACTGTATGAATGTAAACAAACTCCACATGGAATTTCATATACACCATGACACTCCAAAGGAATTTTATCTTTAGGGTATGGAAATAGTTCATTAATTTTTTTTTTAATGTAATATAAATTGTGTGGATATTATTTTTCAGTTATTCCCTTTATATATGGCAGAACAGTCTTAGTTTTGAAGTATCAAAATTTTTGTTATTATATAAAAATGGCCCATTAATAATCCTGTGATCAAAACCATTATGAAGAAACATTTTTTTAGTAGCATAGATATTTTGATGAAAATGGCTGTCATCAGAATCTCTTAGTTCTATCTAACAATGTCTTTGCCACTGAAAATAATTGTGCTGGATGGTGATGAGAAGAAAGATATAGATATCCTCCAGAGTGTATTTACTCTCTATATATATCATGGAATAAAGAACCATCCTTCTTTCTTTCAATTAAAATATCTAAGAATGGAAGTTGGCTATTATTTTTTACTTCCATAGTAAATTTGATGTCATTGTGAAAAGATGTTGTTAGATAGAACTGATAACAGCCATTTTAATCAAGATATCTATGCTATTAAAAAAGTCCTTCTTCATAATGATTTTGATCACAGAATTATTAATAAGGCTTGGTTTTATATAATAAGAAAAAAGATTTTGATAGTTTCAAAATTAAGACTGTTCTGCCATGTATAAAGGGAGTAACTGATAAAATTGGTCATGTTTTAGAAAAAATAATATCCACACAATTTATACTACATTTAAAAAAATTAATGAGGTATTTCCATGCCCTAAAGATAATCTTCCTTTGGAGGGTCATGGTGTATTTGAAATTCCATGAAGAGTTTGTTTACATTTATATATTGGACAGACCAATTGTAGAATAAATATAAGGAAGAACACATTTTGGCAGTTAGAAAAAAATCTAATTCATCAGCCATTTATTCATACATTAAATTAACTAACCATGACATCAATTTTAATAAAAACCATATTCTGGAAAAAAAATGAACAATATGACCAGAGACTGCTAAAGGATTTTTTAAAGGCCGAAGAGAATAAATAAAAGTGTGAATTAAAAAAAATCAACCATATTTGGAAAAAGGTATTGGAGGTTAAAATACTTTTTAAAACTTCTCAACTAATAGAATTTGAGAATGAGGAAAAATAACAAAGGAAAAAATAAGGATTTTAAATCTCGCTACACACATTCTTATGATTTGAGAAAGAAGCTCTGAGGAAAGGACTTGTTATTGTACTGAAGTATTAACTGTTGAGCTATTATATTTTTATTACATGGAAACTCCCAGAAATAATAGTATGAATTCATATTTTATCTGTAAGAATATTACAATTTATATATATATAAGTGTAATAATGCTTAAGGCTAAATGAGTTTGTAAGTAATCATTAAAAACCAGTCAACACTTAGACATTCCCAATATCAATAACAATCAACAATTTCAAACTGTTATCAAGGCAACCTCCTTTTAACACACACTTAGACAATCCCAATATCAATAACAATCAACAATTTCAAACTGTTGTCAAGGCAACCTCCTTTTAACACACACTTAGACAATCCCAATATCAATAACAATCAACAATTTCAAACTGTTGTCAAAGCAACCTCCTTTTAACAATAAAGGCATTAAAAGGAAGTTGCCTTGACAACAGTTTAAAATTGTTGATTGTTATTGATATTAGGATTGTCTAAAGGTTGATTGTTTTTTAATGATATATATATGAACCTGAAGAAACTGCATCAAGAAAACTGTCACTGCCTCAAAAACTAATCAACAAATATATTTCATCATCAAATTTATTGATGATATATTTCCATTATCATTATCTATTCAATGTAGTACAACAATGGTGCACTTTGGTGCCATAGTTCATAATTCATTATCAAACATTCTTGTTTATCCATTTTAGTGTTTACTAAAATTATTCCTAATTGTAAAATCTAATATAATAATTATAACAAGCCTGTAAGTTAATCATGACTTTACCATATATGCAATGCTGATTGATAGCCATGACACATTTAACAAAAAGCTTTGCTCTTATCCTTTACTAACAATATTTGTTCATTTACCTGTATTTCAAACCTTACGCATTAAGCCTGCATTCTGCCCATCCCTCTTCTATGCATTTAATTGAATACTGTGCTATACATGAAAGGTCAGAGTGATTTGAGATCAACATGGACATAACAACAATATTGGCATCAGCGTGGGATTTGGGCATTTTATCATCAGATTTTCAATGGTATGGTTGGCTGAAGAGTTGGAGGTTGGAGTAGATTGAAGCCTATCCATTAAAGTGTGAAGATTTCCTGTCTTAATATAAACTGAGCACTGATTATATATATATATATGTGGGAGATGATAATCTGGGTTAACTGATGAGTGCTTGTTCAGCACGAAATACATATATTGGGGTGATTATTTATCTTTTCTACATGTGTGTAGTCATGTGTATCAGTAGTATGAGATAGTGTGGATAGTTGAAGTTTGTTTGAAGTCTGAATTAAAATCCCCTATATTTACAAACTCATTTAAGTAAATCTTTTGAATTATAAGTGTCAAACGCCCACAACTTTGAAACCAGCACCTCTAGATAAATGCAATAATGATTATCACTAAGTATTTACTAAACTAAAGATTATCCCTAGCACATCTCTAAACTTTAAAGGTCAATTAGAGATTAATATATATGGTTTGAATAAATCTAACCTTACACATTTTGTGATTTATTTTTTAAATAGTTTGAAGGTTGCAAAAACTTCTCTCTGAAGAAGTCTATCGATCATTTTTGTTTTAGAACATCTCGAAACCGACTACTTATAAACCATGTATGTATCTTTATATACATGCATTTTAAGGACTAATTAGAATTTATAATTTAGATCGAAAATTGGGATTATAGAATAAATTGGGTTAAAGATGTGGCTAACAATGGCAAATTGCTATCAACGATGTTCAAGAGTTATCTCCTGTTTGTGGAACTACCTCTGTTATTTATTACTTTAGGCAGAAAACTAATCACACATATAAAGTATATAAAATTACATATAATTTAAGTAAGTGATGTTATATTAAAATTTAAGAAAAATAAAATTCTTTTTTTTTTTTTATTTAACCCTCTCGTGTTTATTTGGATCAGTTGAATCTTCCTCGCAGCTGTGCTCTGCGGTATGTGACTTGCATTAACTAAACTAATCAATGAATTTATTGAAATTTTCATCACAAACTAAATATTTTTACAAAAAGAAACTGACAAAAAAGAATTGCCCTTTTTCACTGACACGGTAGTTTTTTTAGATAACAATTCCCTCCTTGATCACTTTTTAAGAGATGACTCTTTTATTGTTTAATTTAGATTATAAAAATAATAAGCTATTTCTTTAACTTTGTTATTTCAGAAAATAATACTGTTTGAATTGGAAGCTAATTAATAACATTTCAGTTATAACAGGGTTAAAAATAACTTCAACTGTTGAGCACCAGGGAGGAGGTAAAGGCTGCAGGCCAGCGGATAGATTGACAGTCATTCTTTTGTCTGACAGTTCCTTCAACAAAGTTGTTCTTTCCACAGCATTGTTTAATATGACGAAGAATGATGTTTTTGTTTACCAAAAGTCTTTTGCCTAATTTGGAATTTGTAAATATCTAATTCTACTTTAAATTCAAGCTAGGATTGCTTTCATATCATTATAAAAATCTGACTTTATTAAATATATATATACCGCACTATCTGTCCCCTTTGACGTGGTCAGAATGTTATTCAGTCAACTATACAATACTCTGAAATGATGTAATGATTAATTAACATAAAACATCTCCTGTCATTTAGTTTTAAATTTGAATGAATAACTTAGATTAGTCAAGCATTGGTGGCCGAGAGATTAGCGCAGTTGCTTTCCAAGCAGTTGTAAAGCGGTTGTCCCGGGTTCGAGCCCGGGCGACGGCTTGACATATGAGAAAAAAAAATAACTTAGATTAAATGATATCATCAAAAGACAATTAAAAGTATCTTTTTATAGATATAAAAAAAAGGTTAGAATATAGCGAGTAAAGAAAATTAACTCATGCAGTTAATTCTCTATAATAAAAATTAGACACTAAAATAAAGCCACTAGAATCAATCGACTGTTAGAGAAAAGCCTGCTAGTGAACCTAGTTCAGTCTTCAACTAAACAAAGAAATTGAAAAAGCTATTGCTAGTAGCTCTTTTAATGTTTATTAAACATTTTTGAAAGAACACAAACTAATGATTAGAAGAGAATAAATAGATATGCCTACAATAGAAGACCATGTGTGTACTAATGAACATATGTTCATTTGGGAAAATACAAAAATGTTGGATAGAGAGGAAAAGATGCAAAGAGGAAAATTCAAAGAAGCTGCTCCCATGACAACGGCAAATAATCCTATAAGTCAACACAGTGATGCAATACATAATGTTTAGAAACCTCTAATTGATCTTGCTCTTAGAAAAAAGTACAAAAAAGAGAAAAAGTGGAGCAATCAGGAGGATTTGAACCAACCTTCATAGATAAGTATATGAAATTTCTACTGACTATTAGCTCAGTTGATTAGAACGTTTCCTTAAAATTCAGTCTAAAAGTGTGAGTTTAACTCCTTGGCAAATATTGTCAGGGGTCATGCTAGCAACATCTGAAGAAGAGTGGAGAATATTACTACTCAAAATGTTGTATAATTTACTAACCTGTGTTTAAATAAAGTTTAAAATTTTCTAGATGTTCAACTTTTAATGATAGATAATGGAAATAGTCCAATATATTATCACATCTAAAATACCATCATCACAAATCTTCAGGAAAACACTTTTTGTGTGTGTTACATCTCTCAAGCAGAATAGACCTCGTAGCCATAATTAGTATTCTAAAAGAAATCTTTAAAACTGTAATACTAACCAACAAAACTAAGGCAACTAATAAATACTGTGAATAAATCTGAGCATGATAAAGAATGAACACGATTAAAATGAGGACTGGTATAACGCTACACTTGAATAGTAGAAACAATTATCTAAACTCAGAAAAAAAAAAAATGAACATAATAATTATTAGTAAATTACTATAAAATATATATTTGTAAATTGCAGACAACCACTGTTTTTTTTTAAACAATAATGTATTTACATTATTTATTTTAATTTTTTTTTTTAAGCATCTGCAATGGTAACTTCAACTTCTACACCTGGTTCAATGTTAATGGATGTAATCTGTTTACCAATTTCTGAAGGACTGTGCAAATCAATAACATGTTTATGGATTCTCATTTGAAACCTATCCCATGTTTTTGAACCTTCACCACATGGTGTTTTACGAGTAGTGATTCAAAGAATTTTTGTTGGAATGCGTACTGGACCTTTGACATGAAATTGCTTTTCTTTAGCATCATGAATAATATCAGAACAAACTTGTACAAGACTCTTCACACTTCTACCAGTCAGAGTAATTCGAATTCTATGAATTTGAGCCTCTTCAGAAGCAGGCGTTCCTGAATCTTTATAATGAGACATAATACTTTATCTGGCCGACTTAATCAATTTCTTCTGATAAAAATATTGAACAGCGGTGAGCCAGAAAAAACACTCAAAGTTACTGTCTAAAGCTACTTACTTAATAAAGAGAATGCAAAATTGCAAAACACTGTTTTTGTATTGACTTGAAACAAGATGTGCTTAATATTTTTCTAATTTGATACCGAAAGCAAGAAAAACAATCCTGCATTGAAGAATTTTAACGACGAGGAAAATCTGATTCCATTGTGATCCAACCAACAAAAATAAGCAATGAATTATTTTTTTAAAAAAATCTTGATTATACAGAATAAATTAATATTGATTTTTCTAAATTCTACATTGCAATTAAAATAGTTAAAAGAAATTCAATACTTCAATTAAATAGGAGACTTCTTGTTGTATATGCAAAGGAGCTGATATAAAATCGAATGGAAATGTCAAGCGCTGTTAGCTGAGAGGTCAGCGCAACTGCCTTGCAAGTAAGCAGTTGGTTGCAGACGGTTGTTGTGGGTTCGCCTCCCGGCCGATGCTATGACATATGAAAAAAAAACAATGCTGAAGAAAAGTTGGGAGTTTTCTCCTTGGGGAAAAAATTTTGCATCTATTTTTACGTTCAAAGAAATTAAGACTTTTTTTGGAACTAAAATATATGTAAAACCTTTAAAACATAAATCACCAAAAAAATTAAATGTATCAGACTTTATTTCAGTCAGCTGACATTTTGAAATATGACTGAGTCACCAAAGAGATATAAACAGTTATTTACAATTGATATATTAATAATAGTTAAAAGAAACAGGCAAAACTCTCTATACGTATTGCCACTCAATGCAAGCCGGAGTAATCAATGGATGCCAGAAGGCTTGTGCATAAAATCCCCATCTAGTGCCTGCCTATTCATCCAACACCCACAGACTAGTTTCTGGCTTGTGGCCTTTGTTAGTGAAGAGCCTTGGATCTGAGATATAGGAAATGGTGATCATGTGATGTTTAATAGTTAAAAGAGCAATAGATGACGATAAATAAATATGGTTCCCTCCTCCATTTGTAATCTAATTAAAACAATTAAATGGAGAACACATCATCAATAAGTTTAAAGATTCATGTAAAAAAATATTCTTTTATTTTATTTAATTTTGAAATACTGTACTATTTAATTTCAATTATGTACATTCGTTGAAAGCACTGGTTTACATGTATTTGTGCTTTTTGTATGTTCTTACTTCTTTTATTTGTTATTTAAGCAATTCTGGGTATCTAAAATTCATCACAAGTGTTGTCTTGTGCAATCATAGAGTAATGGACACAGAAGCCCTACATGGTTTGTTGGAGTTGGTCAAATATCCGATTTGCGATCAGGAGGTCCCAGGATCAATTCTGGTGCTCACAGATCTGTCAATCAAACTTTTTATGAACCCCTAAGCAATAAAGCCATATGACCTTTTTTATGGATACAGAAATAAAAGTTCCAAAACTAATTCTCAGCTGATTAACATAAATAAACTTGCTTCAGAACTACCCATTAGAACTGTTAAATGCTCCAACTGATGTTGGAACCGCACTTATCACTGGATTATTATATAATTATTTATTTTATATTTTTATAAGTTTACTACTTAAACAAGAGTCAACACATTTTTTCATATGCATGGATTTTCATCCTATTTCATAATTTTCTTAAATTCACAATTATGATCATTTAAAATTTAAATCTTGCTTTTGTGTAGTTCCTCATCATTCTCTCTAGAATATCCATTGCAATTAAAATTACATTACCATCCTTTTTTTTTAAAAGACAAAACAGATTTTTCTCTCAACTCTCAGTAGATATTTAAACCCATCTGCACTGACTTTTTAAATATACTTTTAAATTTTAGACAAATAAAATTAAAAATATTTAATCATATGACTATTATATTAAAATCTGCTTAAGTTACAATTTTATATCATAATTCAAAAATTTTATCACATCTTTCACTTTTTTAAAAAAAAACAACTTGTTTTTTGCTGAACTAAACTTTTTTTTTCTCATGTGTCAAAGCATCGGCCAGGAAACGAACCCGCAAACCCAAAACAACTCCTTGTAAGGCGGCGGTGCTGACCACTCGACCACCAACGCTTGACTTTATATATAAAATAAAAAATTATACTTATGTTTTAATTATTTTCTATAATCTTTGTGGAGGTATAACTTGGAGATTTACCCAAAACAAAAAAAAAAAAGTATGCACATCAAAAATATCATAAGTTGATTTTATTTAATATTTTTAATTTGACTCTCTGAAACAAATTTTATTTCATCTTTAATATATTAATTTAGAGCTGTGAATGACGGAGTTTATAATGAAATAATTTTATTAATATGTCTATATTGCAGTTATTAAAAGTTAATGAAATTTTAGAAAATTCCTCAATTTTACATCACTGAATATTAGAATACATACAATATATATATATATGACCTATTGTGCTACTATCACCTTTAATTCCATCTTGCTCGTTTCTTTGGTTTGAGTCCACAATCCCCTGTAGACAAAATGGAATAATCCTTATGACATCTTTTATATTTATAGTAACTGCATGGAAAGGTTAAAGGGGTAATATGGGGAGTTGACTATCATCATCCCCAAACATTACAATCCTACTGAATATAAAATGAGCATGAGATAATTAGCATAGAACAAAATAAGTAGTCATATACATCACTAGAATTCAACAAGAATAATCATCTGTTATCCCTTGTAATATGATCTAAAAGAATTATAAAACAAGCTAATTATCTTCTAGCCAATGCCAAACCTAAGGCATAATATAAGATCAATCATCTGCATCCACATATTTAAATGCTAAAGAATATATCATAATAACAATAAAAATGCTGGGATCCTGATTCTTACTGATCATCATCAATATTCTGGCCATACGGCACCATGAGTATGCAGTCCAACTATACACTAATTTTTAATATGTACAAATAAAGTGCAGTGAATGGGTTTTAAAAATGATCTTGATATTTATGTCATCCAGACAACCATCTGGATATCCAAATACAAACATCTACTCCCACAAATATATAAATATAACTTATTGTTCTAGAGTTAGATCAAAATCACTAGAACTCTAGGGTCTATAAATGTGAAGAGAAAAATATATAAATGTATGTGCTTAGTCTATCTTAATTTAAATAGGTTTACTGGAATATTTTACAAATCCTTAAAGTATAATACTATTCTGAAATCATGTAACAGACTGCCAATTATTAGAACAGATAGCTGGAGGAATAAAAACATTTACATACAAAAATAATTTTAGAAAATATTATTTTTTTAAATAATTATTTATTATTAAAAAATTAAAAATATATATGACAATTTCACACCAAATACAAGACATATAATTTCATATAGCATACAAGATTATTCTCTGTTGACTCTTAATAATTAATTAATATTTATTTTCTAGTTTGCTTTTTTAATAATTAAATCTGAAAAAACATTTTATAATAAGAAATAAAAAATTAAAATTAACTAAAATCTTTGTTTTTATAAATTTTGAAAGGAAAGTAAAATAAAAACATGTTTCAAAATAATAAAAAATTCTTAAACCAAAATTTCTCATTATTATCAACTATTGATTATATTAAAAATTTCTAAATGTAGATATATAAATGAGAAATTATAAATGAAGATGTGTACATCAACTATATCTTATTTTACCAAGATGACTTAATTCTTTTAGTCCTTTTTTATAGTTCTAACTTTCAATTTTTTATATGTTAGTTTTTCTTCTTATAGCTTTTTGTTTTTTTTAAATATATTGTTTATTAAAATAAATACATTTATTATATTAATTCATTTAAATACAGGTCAAAATATATTTATACAAATACAAATGTCAGTCTTCTACTAAACCATAATTATGTAGAACATTTTTATAACTTCATGCATTTACATGCAAATTTAAACATAATACAAAGTATGCTAATAATAATAAGAATAAATTACATTTCAATAATATATTAATTATATAATAAAAATATTGATTAGATAACATTAGATACATATATATTTCCATATGGTAATTTTTTTCTCTTTTGCCCCTCTTTAATATATTTTTTTGATTTGTTTTTCTATTTTTCTGTAGTGTTGTAGGCTTCTTAATAAGTAAATTTTTAAATAATTTAGGAACATGATGATTTCTTACTCTAGTTCCATATTTATTATAATACATCTTTACTCCACTTATCAAAGACAATTAATCCTCCAAAACTCATCATTAAGCAAGAATATCACATAAAGATCAAGTAGTTATAATGGATTTTTATGGAAAAAATTTGGCTGGTTTCTCCAGCTAAAAATTACATTATAAGCTGTTAACAAACAACTTAATCTAATATATATAGTAATTTAATAAACCCCTTAATGTACATTATGTGCTTGTGTAAACTATGCTGTGTATTATGTAAAGATGCACTAAAATATGCATGTATGTATGTATCTATGATAATGCAACTTAAATCTATGTAAAAAAACACTTATCTTAAAGTTTTTTCCTTCCGGTGATCTATTCATCAATTATAATTATTTATTTTTCTGAATTATGAATTTCTTATTCTAAGGTCAATTGTTGTTTTCTAAATCATTTGATGATATTGATTTTTTTGGAGGCATGCATCCTAATGATGGCTGAGGATCTAGAAAAAAAAATTAAAATGGATGTTTGACTGCATCTTTGATTTTTTTATATGGGATGCTGTGATTTCGTGATTTTGGAAAGTTTCAACACAACTACTATGGTTTGAACACTTTATCCTATTTTGTCTTGGTTTTTAAAAATAATGGCAATGATAAATGTGTATAAACCCATAAAAGAACAGATATCATGATTTCCTTCTGTTTCTAGTTGACTTAAATTCTCTATTTTTGTTTCCAAGCATGGAAACATGGAAACATTCTTGGATTTTTTTGCAGCCATGATTCTAATTGGAAATGTAAACAGAATTGTTAGAAAGAATGCAACTTTTAACTGTCCAAAAGCACAGCAAAAACTACAGCAAAATTGACAAGAAAGTGAAAGTAAACTCGCTCATTATTTTGGGTTTCTGTGCAACTGTTTCTCATTGCTCTTAAAAGAAAATCCATATTGAAGTTTTTTTTTTCATATTTGTACTACTATATTATATTAATTACAAGAAATTAGAATTTAAAAAAATATTTAATAACATAAAGACTTGTTATTTATCATTAATGTATGAATAACAAAATTAGCATACTGTAAATTGTCAAAACTTAATTGCAGTTAACTTAAAAAATATATTCTGACATATTAAAAAAGAAAAAAAAGTATCTAATATATTCTGTGTTGCATATTGTAATCAATATTTGAGGTTTTTTTTGCAATATCTATTATGCAGATCTAAATAAATATCACTTTATATGGTATATAAATACATATGCTAGCTATAAAAAAAATGTTGTCATGAGGTGACACATTTTCTCAAGTGCAGTAGATGATCTAAAAAAAATTTAATTAGTGCCAGTTGAATTGTTTAGATAAATATTAAAGATATAAATCTTTTTCAGTTTATTTTTTATATATAGAACTCGCAAATAAGCTCTTAACAAGCTTTTCAGAATATCCTCAACCCCAGACCAGTTTCTGCTACTGACTTCCTCAGTGAGGTACTAGGATATTCAAGTGTTATATTAAAAATTCCAGGACAAGCCCAGCCCATTATCTAATGGATAACTATTAAGTAGAAAATCTGAAATTTTCAGACATCCATGTCTTCCAATCCAGCTATCTAACTTAAATAGCCATATGGGACTGAATTAAGTTCAGTTAGATGGCTGGATTGGAATACATATGGATGGCTGAAATTTTCAGATTTTCTACTTAATAGTTATTTATTAGATAAAGTTCTGGGCTTGCCCTGGTATTTTCAATCTAATGCTTGAATATCCTAGCACCTCACTGAGAAAGCCAGTAGCAGAAACTGATCTGGAGTTGGGAATATTCTGCAAAGCTTGTTAAGAGCTTATTTGCAAGCTCTATATATAATATTTGTAATACAAGCTTGTTAAATTAGGTCATGTGACAATGACTTAATTTCTTTGTAATTTCAGTTTATTTGTTTGCAATTTTATATATTTTTTTAAATAGTTTTATGCTGAATAAAATTTTCATTTTTTTTTTCAGTTCTACATATTTATACATGTGTGATAATGTTACAAAATGTTATTTTTAATTTAGATTTAGTCATTTAATATTATACAAAACCCCTTATTATTTATATCTAAAACTTCAAGAATATAAATTATATTTGTATTCAATCAGATATTTAAATAAAAACACATAAAGGAAAGTTAAAAAAGGAGAGGCTAATGCAAAGGAATTTTGAAAATTGCAAAAAAAAAAAAAAAGTATAAAAATTATAAATAAGCATATAATTTTTCTAAAAAATAAAATAAAAGATTTTCTGATAAAAAATAAGATTATAAAATAACAATAAAAGAGAAAGTTGTTTAAATTGAATAAAGGTTGTTAAGGTGAAATTAAATTATTTTAATAATAAAATGGAAAAAACTTAGATTTTTTATCGAACATAAAAAAAATCACATACGCACACACACAAATTATATAAAATATTCATATTTGATCAATAACATATATTTCAGAGATATACTCTAAAAATATTAATATAAAAGAAAATGCAAAAATATTTTAAATATCTCCTAAATAAAAAATTTCTAAATATATCCATTGATCAAGAAATGTTCCATCTCCTTATTATTGTTATGTCACCTGAAAGATCTTTTAAGAAATTAATAAAACTTACTTCATGTTGCCAATACTATAAAAAATGTTGAATAATAATTGTCAAGACAACAATAATGAGGTCGGCCAAAGAATGTTCTTTTAAAAATTAAATTAATAACTGGATTAGGAAAAATAATTTTAAAAATGTTTTTTAACTTTTGATTTTTATATTGGGATTCCATTAAGTAATATATTTTAACCTGCTTACTTTTTGATCTTAAGTCAAAGTAGTGCCTCTTTTGCTATTTCTTGCTGGCTCTGTTTAACACAGCTGATTTTTGATTTTGTCAGAAGCAAATTTAATGCGCAATAGAAAATACTTCTAATATAAGATTATAACATCTAAACAAAAAGTAATTTATTTTTTATAAATATTTACTATTATATTTAATTCTACAAATTATAACCACAGACTTATTTTTAAATATTTTTTAGGATTCAAATAATAATTATTTTTGGAACAAAATAATAACTTCTTGATATTAGAATAATGTTCATTGCTTTAAATTGAATTTGAGTAATTCAAAGAACCATTTTTGTGTGTGACCTTAAAATTAAATTCAAATATATAAAAGAAAAAAAAGAACAATTTAATTATAAATACACAAAAAATAAATTAAAGTTATTAAGTAGTATATACAGATTTTTAAAAAAGTTAAAACAGTACTTATGTATTAGATCTGTTGCTCATATTTGCAATGATAGAATGCTGTATCTTTCTCTAGTGAGTGGGGAGGTGTTTGGAATGGCAGAATGCTGCATTAAAGTCACAACTATGGCATTCTGACATCGCAACACCCTCCCCCTCCACTGGAGAAAGATACAAGATTCGCCATTGCAAACATGGGCAGCAATTCTAATACATAAGTATTATTAAAAACCCAAAAAGTACAAGTAGCAAATTCAAAAAGAACTTTCATGTAGGGTTAGTAAAGTGATTATAGCATAAAAATGTATCAATTGCATTACCTTTTTGCTGGAAATTAAATTTTGTTGTGAAATGAATAAAAAATGAGTTTAATAGCAAATAACAACTGTTCATTGGTCAATTTTTTCCTTTGATTATTTTTAAATCATAAACTCTAAATGTATAATCCATTACATAAAAAAACAAGGTTTGTCATTAGAATGATGACGTATTATTTAATGCGAAAAGTTTATATGTTTATAATTTTAAAAATATTTATTATATCTCATATTTTATTTAAAATAATCAATTACGAAATCAATATATTAAAGAATTGCAGCTACATAATGCAAATAAGTCTCAATCTTTGATTTGTGATGTTGGAACCTGGAATATCTGCTAGAAAGTACCCCCAAAACCAGTACTGTGAACCTTATATGGTCATAGTTAACTGAAAATTTGGTTATTATATAACATCATATATCTTAATTAAATAATGGACCAATAAAGAACACTTAAATGCCCTTATTTGTAATTCTGTTTAAAAGTACATGTAATTTGATTTTTATTTTAAAAAAGGCATATATATCTACTTTATATACACACATACATAAACGTATATATATATAAGTATAATAATATTCAAAGCTAAATGGGTTTATAATTAATTATTAGAAACCAGTCAACTCTTAGATAATCCCAATCAATAATCTCAAATTGTTAAAAGTCGGTTGCCTTGACAACAGTTTGAGATTATTGACTGTTATCTATATTGGGATTGTCTAAATATTGACTGGTTTCTAATGGGTATATATATATATAGTGAAATAGTAGTTTAATTGTCCAAGGCATAGAATAAATAGGAGTAGCAATAGGGGTTTAAAATATAATTTACATGATTAGAATAGAGCCAAAGCACACACATACACAGAGTTGTTAAACAATAATTTAGATCATTAAGAAAATGGACTCAATATACATTTACATGTGTATATGAAAAATATTTTGTACAGACACTGACTTTAAAAGAAATAAAAAGACAAAAATCATTTCAATATATTTATTAAATATTAAAAAATCAAAACACTAAATGCATTTTTTTTTGTTAAAGAAATTTTAGATTAATTAGACTTTCTAAATGCAGAAAAATCTTAAATAAATGAATTTGTTAATAATGCATCTTATTAAAAGAGGAAAACTAAAAATAAATTTGGACAAAAAATTATAGATTAATTAAACTATTTGGGTATTAAATAGTTTTAATTAAAGGTTCATATTTTAATTGCACATGATTAAATTAAAAAAATTATTTTATAATTTTGGTTTCATTAATTAAAAAAGTCATCTACACTTGTTTATATTATGAGTTATAGAACTATTAGGTGAAGTATCAAATTATCCAAGAGTTAATAAAATTCTTAGAAAAATCTAGAAAAAGAAAGCACATGGATAAAAAGTATAAGAGGGCTTAAATAATCAAAACATTACAGTGAAGTCGTAACTTTGAGAAAAAAAATAAGACTGTGATCTCATGAAAATATACCAATTTTTTGGTGTTTCCAAATGATGAATGTAAATTCTTATTCTAAGAGCAGCCTATTCTAAATGGAAGAGTAGAAGTTGGTTTCCTCGATTTCCCGAGGAGTGTCATAAAATAAATTCTAAGTACCAGAAATTTACCTAACATTCAGGGTTGAAAGTCAACACCATAGCTAAACACAACTTCAAAAATATGTCAAATTTAAAATCCATCGTAAGGATTATAATGAAATTTAAGAATGAAAATGATTTAATTCTACTACATCATAACCTGAAGTTTTGTCATTTCTCAAGAATGAAACTATAATCTAGAAAATTGCTAGCAAATATATTAGAGATTTATCTATAAGGACTTTTAGATGTAAAGGTATATGTAGAACTATATTAGAAACTCTATAACATCACATGATCACCATTGCTTATGCTTACATTGATTACTAAATCTAGCACTAGATGGTGCTACTGTATGGAGACTTTGCTACTGTTTTAAACTCTTATAAACGAATTAAATGTAATGAAATGCTCTTTATATTTTAAAATTAATCATGAAAATACTGCTAGTTTATAATTATGTTTTCTAGAAATATTTTCAACAAATAAAAACTCCTTCTCCTTTTTCTTTTCAAAAACTTTATTTTTATATCTCAATACTGAACATATATATACATTTATATAATACAAACTCCAACGTTTCAACTGTTTTTATCTCATACAGTCATTTTCAAAGATATCTCTCTCCCACTGCTATATTTTATTATATATGATAGAAATATTTTATATGTAAGTGTATTTATGTATTTAGTTTTATATTTATATAACTATTTCTTTTTTTATACATACTTTTTTTAAAAAAACGGTTAAGTAAGTTTAACTTAGACTAAAAAAAGAAAATACTTTTTTCTCTTTTTAAGGGATTTTCAAAAGATAATTAATAATACTAGAGAAAATTTAAACTTGCTTAAACAACTGTGCAGTTTTGAGTTTTAATAAGAAATTTATATATATAATTTAAATAATTCGTTAAATGTTTTATATAATTAGAGGGAATTTGAACCCAGACTTTCAAGCTCCCTTTAGTTGTTCTTCCTATTTTCTACAATGATACACATTTTCACTTACGTGCACAAAGATAAATGATCTCTAATATATGTATTTCGGGCTGACAGAGCACTCATCAGTTGGTCCAGATCATCATCTTCCACACTTCCTTATTGGATTACGTGGTAATGTGTATTGATTGTATAAGATGGAGAGAATGACTAAAGGGAGCTTGAAAATCTGGGTTCAAATCCACTCTAATTACATCTAGCTTAAAATATAAGTACTACACTTTTATTTAATTATTAAAATGTTTTATATTGGATATCTCAAAAAGTTATAAAATGATTTAAAGCTTCTTTTTTTAAAAAAAAAAGAAAGAAAAATAATTATAATAACAACTTAAAGGTTATGCATGGTGTTCAGGAGAATATATGCACATGTACGAGCCTTGCACAAATGCATGTTAATAATGAAAGTTTTTTTGTTGTTGTGAAATTTAAATAAACATGAACATATTTAATATAGGCAAATTAAAATGTTGTGATAAGAATATATGAAGGAATGTTTAGTAATTTGATTGCTTTATTTTATATTCATACATGAAACCAAGTACAATATCTATAACTGTGTCCACTCATTTCAGGGCAGAAATCAATAATGAAATTGTATTGTTATGAGATTTATATGGATAAAATTATATTGTGTTGAGAAATAACGAGATTGAATATTAAATGATTAAGAAATATTTAATGAGGTTGCATTAATAGAGTTCCGCACAGATAGTGAACTAGATAAATGTGAATATATGTCTGTTCTGTCAGCATATATATTCTTGTGAAACCTTTAAGATTGTAAGAAATGAATTGAAAGTAAAAGCTAAGTCTATTAAAAATAATAAAGAGATAAATAAATATACTGGCATAGAAATAGATTGATATTAAAAAAAGGTAAACTTTATTCAACGGAAAATACATTATATAGTATGCTAGTTGGAGATAATGTATCTACTCAATATTAACACATTAATAAATTGAATGTTTTATTTAATTTATTTATATGTAGTTTATTATTTTAGAAGAAAACTTGAGATGGAGGTAAAATCATCTATATGAAAACCAAGAAACCAATACCGGGCTAAAATAATAATATGATCTTCAATATAAAAACAGGCAAAACTATCCATACAACAGTGCCACTCAGTGCAGGCCAGAATAATCAATGGATGGCAGAAGGCTTGGGCATAAAATCCCTATCTAGTGCCTACTCATTCAATATCCCCAGACTAGTTTCTGGTTTGAGGCTTTCATCAGTGAGGAGCCTTGGATCTGAGAGCACTGCACCTAGATCTTAGGATCTCTTTCTGGCTTGTGGCCTTCATCAGTGAGGAGTCTTGGAAACTAGTCCGGGGATATTGGATGAGTAGGCACTAGATAGGGATTTTTATGCACAAGTCTTCTGGCATCCATTGATTACTCTACTTGCACTGGGTGGCACTACTATATGGAGAGTTTTGCCTGTTTTAATAACAGTTATGAGCAAGCATAAGAAATAGTGATCATGTGATATTTAGTGGTTTAATCTTCAATATAATAATTACATTTGACATGTGTACTAAGAAAAGCTTATTTAATACTTTAAAATAAAAATGTTAAATACATCATCATAGTATGCTAAGCATGCTTTCAACTAACTGGTAGTCATACTCATAACTATAATTATTCAAGAGGATTGTGAGATTTATAGAAGTCACAAAAGTGGTGATTTACATAAAATTCTTCTATAAACCTTGCAGTTCTTTTGGATAATCATAGCTATGAGTATAACCACCAGTTAGTGGAATGCATGCTCCACATTTTACAGTGATGTATTTAACATTTTTATCTTAAAATATTAACCAAGCCTTTTTTAGTATACATGTTGTATGTATTATTTATATTGAATTACATTTTTCCAAGGAAAGTTTAAAGCTATTGAAAAATATTATCTTTCTATTGAGTTTGGATATCTACTTAGTTCGTCATAAAATTAGATAGATGGCACTAAAGTAGTGAAGTCCACCTAGACACAACTGAATTCTATGATTCTGGTATATCACACTAAAAGCATGCTCAACTGTGTATAAGAAAAAGAAACTAATTCATACAAAGGAATGTAACGATATATAAATATGTCGTTACATTTATTTAAAATAAAAACTTTTAAGTTCGCATATAAAAATAAGTGTATTAAAAATAAAAGTAAAAAAAACTAAACGCTAAAATTAAAAACGTTTGTTATACGTATATATATTCGCACAGATGCTAAACTGTAAAAATATTTTTTTTAATAAATAAAAAAAAGGTATTTGAATGTATTTTTTATAAAAAAAAGATTTATAAAAATATTTTAATAAAAAAATAACGTAAGTTAAAGTAAAAACAGGTATTAATTAATTCCTGTAATCTGTAAATGGAAATGATGTTTATTAATTATCTAAAAGCTGTGTAATTAAAAAGTCAGATGAAAAGTTAGATAAGAGAAGAAAGAAATTTTAGCTTGACCAATGGAAGCACTAAGCCTTGGCTCGGACCCTAACGAAAGTGATAGACTAGTGACGTTTTGTTCATTGAATCCTGGTGGATAATATAAAAAGGGAAATACAGTTTTTTTCGGACAGTTCCAGCGTTTGTGTTTGAGAGATGAGGTATGACGCACATACCACACTCTCTATTAAAAAAAAAAAAAAAATGAAAAGACTGTGATACTTTGAACCAGCTATTGCCATCTCCAGAACATTCCCTTCCAACGGAGGCGTCGCGGGAATTAATAAAAGCAGAAACCTGGACTCTTCTACCATAAGCTATCTGAAATGAACAATTGTTAAAATCAATCAAGAACTTTCGTCAAGTTTTACAAACTGATAAACAAGCCAACTGAAATGTTAAAACGGACTCTTATCTGACTTTTGTAAGTCTTTAAATCAAATTAATAATGTTTAATTTTATATGTTTTCCGATTGATAAACATCATTTCAATTTTTTTTTTCTTATTGTAAAGATTGGTTAAATGTATGAAATTTAAGTTGTTTATAGACGCTTGCATGGATTCGTTTGCGGTTAATTATATTTTGGTTTTCATATTTGATCAAAATATATAGACATTCGATAAATAATGATACCTTACGGTGAGTATCTAAAATGTATTTATTCGGATGTCTTTTAAGTTATTGGTGACAACGCAAGTATCTTATGGTGAATACTATTGGGTTACTTATAAGTTTTCCTCTGCGATTGTCGGTATCAATAATTTTGTATTTTGATCGTTTATGTTTATTTTGAAATGTTTTTGACCGTGGAATCTATGTAATCGATCTATACCCAATATTTTAAACAAATCTGTGCGAACGTATTTAAATGTTAAAATTAAGTCGGGCGTGAATGGCTATATAGTTTGTAAAGTTATATTAAGGGAGGGTAATCTTAGGTTATTCATTTCGTAGTTGAATTGGTTCAATGGATTGGATATATTTGTGTAATTAGTCGATGTAGTATGAGGTCCGCTACGGGCAGGATTATAGATATACGCCACACACCCTCTGTTTGCCTATGGATGGGTTTGTAAGTCGGCAGAAGACCGCAGTCCATTCCTATGGAGTTTTTTGTTTATTGATCTACTTGCCAACAGATGTCACATTCCTGTTGGTGGAGAGTCAATCTCTTCTCTATTTCTACTTATTGTTCAGATGTACATTCCTGACAATATAGTATTTTGTGTTGTCGTATCATGCTACATTGAATACATGAATGTATCAGATGGATTGGCACCAGTTGATTGCGAAATTTGTTGCCTAAGGTTAAATCAGGGAAGAATATTTTCCTTTCAAATGCAGACCTATGTAGTCCATTCATACTCGACCCTCTAAATAAATAGTAAACTCATTATTTGCAATCTACTTAAATTTAGAATTAAAGATCAATATAAAATTATAAACGTTAAATTTATTCCTCAAAATTTAAATATTATTTTATATGTGCGTAAATAAATATTTTTGTGTGTTAATTTCGGGCAGTGGCTTTTATTATTTTATATTTAAGATATAAAATTTATAGATTTTTATCTCTGCGTCTCCGCTGAGCTAGTGACTTGGGCTAACGGTCGGAATATTTAAAGAAAGTGGAATCTTAACAGCGCGTATCTGCCTACTTTATAATTTTTTCTAGGCTCAAATGCCTAGATGGTGCCCTTGTAGTGCAGATATTGTGTTTGCGGTTAGATTCGATCTGCACTTTCATTCTGATTGGTACAAACTGGCTACCCAACTTGGGCCGATCTTTAATAAACATGAGTGCCCTGAGAATTTTAAAAGTGAATCATGCCTGTAAATTTTTTTTCTGAAATAGTATAAATAGATTTGTTGTATTGACGTGGAGTTACACTTTGAAATTTTGTCTTAAAGGTATTGCCAGTCGAAAAATTGCGCATATGTAGAGATAAATTTGAGGAATAAAAAGTAATAAATAAAACGTAATTAATAAATATAAATCATAATTTTTTTTTAAAAAGTCTTGTTTAAAATCTAATCGTTTAACTTGCCTAAATAATACTTAAAGGTAGGAGGAATGAAACTTGGAAGGGAGGGGGCAGAAATTTAGCTGGTAGTAGGGAATCGTCAGTCAACTTTTTTTTTTTAATTATTATATTTGTGTGTAATTACTGTTTTGTCTTGTAAAAAAAAGTTTTGTCCTTTTGAAATTTTCATATATAATCAATTTGTGTAACGTAATTACTAACACTAAGTAAATTCTTTTTTTTTTTTTTTAATGTTTTTTGTTTTTTGAGGAAGTTTACTGATATGTAACGATATATAAATATGTCGTTACATTTATTTAAAATAAAAACTTTTAAGTTCGCATATAAAAATAAGTGTATTAAAAATAAAAGTAAAAAAAACTAAACGCTAAAATTAAAAACGTTTGTTATACGTATATATATTCGCACAGATGCTAAACTGTAAAAATATTTTTTTTAATAAATAAAAAAAAGGTATTTGAATGTATTTTTTATAAAAAAAAGATTTATAAAAATATTTTAATAAAAAAATAACGTAAGTTAAAGTAAAAACAGGTATTAATTAATTCCTGTAATCTGTAAATGGAAATGATGTTTATTAATTATCTAAAAGCTGTGTAATTAAAAAGTCAGATGAAAAGTTAGATAAGAGAAGAAAGAAATTTTAGCTTGACCAATGGAAGCACTAAGCCTTGGCTCGGACCCTAACGAAAGTGATAGACTAGTGACGTTTTGTTCATTGAATCCTGGTGGATAATATAAAAAGGGAAATACAGTTTTTTTCGGACAGTTCCAGCGTTTGTGTTTGAGAGATGAGGTATGACGCACATACCACACTCTCTATTAAAAAAAAAAAAATGAAAAGACTGTGATACTTTGAACCAGCTATTGCCATCTCCAGAACATTCCCTTCCAACGGAGGCGTCGCGGGAATTAATAAAAGCAGAAACCTGGACTCTTCTACCATAAGCTATCTGAAATGAACAATTGTTAAAATCAATCAAGAACTTTCGTCAAGTTTTACAAACTGATAAACAAGCCAACTGAAATGTTAAAACGGACTCTTATCTGACTTTTGTAAGTCTTTAAATCAAATTAATAATGTTTAATTTTATATGTTTTCCGATTGATAAACATCATTTCAAATTTTTTTTTTCTTATTGTAAAGATTGGTTAAATGTATGAAATTTAAGTTGTTTATAGACGCTTGCATGGATTCGTTTGTGGTTAATTATATTTTGGTTTTCATATTTGATCAAAATATATAGACATTCGATAAATAATGATACCTTACGGTGAGTATCTAAAATGTATTTATTCGGAT
Source organism: Epiperipatus broadwayi (assembly GCA_028023455.1). Classification (NCBI taxonomy): domain Eukaryota; kingdom Metazoa; phylum Onychophora; class Udeonychophora; order Euonychophora; family Peripatidae; genus Epiperipatus; species Epiperipatus broadwayi. The sequence goes on along the minus strand of JAQFVV010000239.1, from coordinate 981,744 downwards.
GTCTTTTAAGTTATTGGTGACAACGCAAGTATCTTATGGTGAATACTATTGGGTTACTTATAAGTTTCCCTCTGCGATTGTCGGTATCAATAATTTTGTATTTTGATCGTTTATGTTTATTTTGAAATGTTTTTGACCGTGGAATCTATGTAATCGATCTATACCCAATATTTTTAAACAAATCTGTGCGAACGTATTTAAATGTTAAAATTAAGTCGGGCGTGAATGGCTATATAGTTTGTAAAGTTATATTAAGGGAGGGTAATCTTAGGTTATTCATTTCGTAGTTGAATTGGTTCAATGGATTGGATATATTTGTGTAATTAGTAGATGTAGTATGAGGTCCGCTACGGGCAGGATTATAGATATACGCCACACACCCTCTGTTTGCCTATGGATGGGTTTGTAAGTCGGCAGAAGACCGCAGTCCATTCCTATGGAGTTTTTTGTTTATTGATCTACTTGCCAACAGATGTCACATTCCTGTTGGTGGAGAGTCAATCTCTTCTCTATTTCTACTTATTGTTCAGATGTACATTCCTGACAATATAGTATTTTGTGTTGTCGTATCATGCTACATTGAATACATGAATGTATCAGATGGATTGGCGCCAGTTGATTGCGAAATTTGTTGCCTAAGGTTAAATCAGGGAAGAATATTTTCCTTTCAAATGCAGACCTATGTAGTCCATTCATACTCGACCCTCTAAATAAATAGTAAACTCATTATTTGCAATCTACTTAAATTTAGAATTAAAGATCAATATAAAATTATAAACGTTAAATTTATTCCTCAAAATTTAAATATTATTTTATATGTGCGTAAATAAATATTTTTATGTGTTAATTTCTGGCAGTGGCTTTTATTATTTTATATTTAAGATATAAAATTTATAGATTTTTATCTCTGCGTCTCCGCTGAGCTAGTGACTTGGGCTAACGGTCGGAATATTTAAAGAAAGTGGAATCTTAACAGCGCGTATCTGCCTACTTTATAAATTTTTCTAGGCTCAAATGCCTAGATGGCGCCCTTGTAGTGCAGATATTGTTTTTGCGGTTAGATTCGATCTTCACTTTCATTCCGATTGGTACAGGAAATAATAAAACCTTTTAAGATGTAGATATTTAAAACGTTTTTTCTAATTGGTTATATATTATATTTAATAAATTTTTTATCTAAGGTAGAATAAAAATGCAGAAAATACTTTATTTTAATGAAATATTTCTCTACAGTTTTTCCTGAAATCCAGATCTTTATATGAAGTAGAAATTGAATGCATAAACTTTATGCATATACTTACTTAAATGAGTAGCGTTAAAAATCATCTTTTGGTCAGCCATTTTCTTAACTTGTAAACTCAAAGTATACTCAGCGATGTAGTTGTTTTCTTTCTCTTGATGTATGACTGAACTGTATTTTTTATAGCTGGCTTTTTTTTAAATTTTCATTAAAACCTCTTGTTAATATCTTGATGCGTATAATTTAAAAATTAAATTGTATCATAAATATGAGCATAATACGTTTAAAACATATATTATATAAATTCAGTAAAATGCTTTAAAACAACAACATATAGTAAAAGTATATTATCATAAACAAAGATAACATATACTAGAAAAGTCAGAGTAATTGCTATTATGCAAGACATGGTCAGATTTTATATAATCAATAATATATTTTCAAACAGTATAAGCTAAATTATAAAGCCTAATTAAAAACCAACATTGTTCAGGGGATTCTATCATCCGATTAAAATGGAAAGCTAGACTTATTATAATATTCTTATACATAAATTATAATAATAAATAAATAAATAAGATTTGTATATCTCTAACCTTTCTGCTTATCATTTTCTGATTAAAAATACATCAATGAATTTATTTTTTATCAATTTATCTCAATAGTTATTAATGAATATTACCCCCCCCCCCATTTTTTTATACAATCACTATTTTACTTTCAGTTCTAAAGTTTAACTGTACTGTACTTATTTTTTAATCAGTAAAATCAGATATGATACTTATAACTCATAATCGTTCACATGAATTTGTTTTGCTTATAATTAAAGCCAAATAAAACAACAACAACAACAAAAAATAAATTTTAAATTTATAATTCGAGCAAAAAATATTTAAAGTATGTATGTAAGTGTATCTGTAATGATAACAACTCTTTAAAAGATTAAATATGCAGATTTAAAGATAATTTTCAGAAATGTCAGGTAATATTTTTTTCTTTATAATGAAATAAGTAACCATCATTTTCTGCATATTTATTAATTTAAGGAGATCATAGCCAGTGGGCTAAAATGCTCAAGCAAATACAAAAATATATGTGGAAGGATATAGGTTACAAATAAGAATAGATATAGTACAAATTTTCTATAGGAATTGATAGATGGCAGCACAGTAATGGATATAGAAAAGATGTTAGATGTGAAGGATAGAATAATAGAAAAGATGAAAGCATATAATAATGGGAATATTAGGTTTACAAAAAATGAACTGAATGAGGTAGAGAAAAAATTGAAAAGTGGAAAGGCAAGAGGTTTAGATGGATGTGCAGCAGAGATGATAATGAATTTAGGATGTAGGGCAAAAGTAAAGTTATTCTGTTTTAATAAGATGGCAAAGAATATAGTTTTTCCAAGTAGTTGGAATAATACAAGAGTAATATTATTATTTAAAGGAAAGGGTAAGGATCATAGAAAGTTAAATAATTATAAACCGATAGCTGTAACATCAGTTTTGTATAAAGTTTTCTCATATAAGGTGGCTAGAAGAATTGCAAAATGGATGGAAGGGAATAATGTAGTGGGGGAAATGCAAGGAGGTTTTAGATTAGATAGGCATATAGGAGATAGTTTATTTATAGTTACACAACTTATGTATATGAGTAGGAATTCAGGTAGACAGTTATATATGAGTTTTATAGATATAGAGAAGGCATATGATAGAGTTAATAGAAATAGATTATGGATAAGTTTAGCAAATTTGGGAATGGATGAAGCTTTAGTGGATATTATTAAGAAATTATATGAAAATAATTACTATATATATATCAATTAAGAAATATAGAATCAGTTAAAGTTAAAAATGGGGTATGACCAAGGCAAGGATGCCCTATGTCATCTATTTTGTTTTTGTTGTATTTGAGTGAAATGGAAATAGCAATAGAAAGATTAGAAAGAGGAATAGAGATACCATTAATAGGTGGCAAGGAAGTATATACTTTGTCAGGTCTTTTTTTGCAGATGATATATTTTTGTGTGCAGAAAGAAGAGAAGATATGGAAGTTATGTTGAGAACATATGCAAGGGTGAGTAAAAAGATGGGGATTAAATTTAGTGAAGAAAAATCAAATATAATGATGGTTAATACTGGGGAAAGAGAAGATGTAGAATTTTTATTGGGGGATATAAAGTTAAGTGTGGTGAATAGATATAATTATTTGGGAATTATCTTAAATAATCAGAAAAATTGTTTGGTTGAATGGGGAAAAAAATTGATACATGAAGCAAAGAAAAGAAAGGGATTGATAAAGAAATTAACAGTGTTTTCATATAATAAATATGATGTTGCTAGAATTATATAGAAGTTGCAGTAGCAGCGTTAACATATGGTAATGATGTGTTAATAAAGGGTTATTAGATTATTTAGAAAAAGTACAAAGAGAAATAGGAAGACATGCATTGGATGCAGATATATGGACAGCAAGGGAGGCAATTCAAGAAGAAATGGGATGGTCAAGTTTTTATATGAGAGATGCAAAAAGTAAAATGAAAATGTTTGGTAGATTGCAATTTAGGTATAATAAAAGAATATCCAAAATAGTATTTAATTGGGTTACGAGTAAAGGGCAGGCAACAAGATGAGTGAGAAAGGTACTGCAGTATGCAAAAGATTTGGATAAAGAATTTATATCAGTATATTTATACAAAAGATGGGATGATTGTGTTAGGAGGATTGTTGAGTGTTATAGTGGTAAGGAATGGAATAAAAGAATAGATTCAGTAATAAAGAATAAGGAGTTAGAGAGATGGAGAATTAGTATGGAGAGTAAAAAGAATTTATTTAAATATATATAGAAGTAAACAGAATATTAGGTATGAGTTAATGTATGATAATAGTAAGGAAAGTAGTTTATTGTTTAAGACTCGAACAGGATCTTTAACAACAAGAGAATATACATGTAAATGGAAAAATATGGGTGATTTAGTATGTAAATTGTGTAAGGAATGAATAGAAAATATTAGGCATTTGTTAATTGAATGTAAATGCTTGAAAACAGAAAGGGTACAAATAATAAAGTTATGGAAGAATAAATATGAAAAAAGTGATTATACAGAAAGTGGATTATTAGTTTTTATGCTAGTTTTGGGAAAAGATAGAGGGGATTTATATATGAAGGCTATACAGTTAACAAAGATTATGTTGTGGAAATGGGATGGAGCAAAATATGGGAAAATTTAGAGTGGGGAATGGAAAATAAAGTGGCTAACAGGTTTATCTGAGCGTTGTTGCTGAGAAATTCCTGACTCCATTTAAGGAGAAGCCACAGTGCATCGCATCACGGCAACATCACATCACCTTAAATAATGCATGCATGCAAATATATCCAATGATTGTTTTTAGTACTTGAAATGATAACCATATTCACAAGGCTCCTACCAAATAGTAGTATGGTGTTCATATAGTTTTCTGTAAGAGATGTTTGCTACATCAAACTGTTCTTAACCAAGATTTAAATATATTATTTAAGTCTCATATTATTGTATCAATAAGATTAGAAATCTAGAGAAAATTAATAAAATACATTTGAAAATGATTTATTTGAAATGCTTACGAAACAATCTGTATTGGAGAAATTATTAACATAGGTAAAATATTTTTGTACAATTTCACTAGAGGATACTGCACTCTCCGTCTCTCCAAAGAGCACCGATGGAGGAGAAATTGCTATACATTACATTAATCAACTATTGTTGATATAGTATCCATATCTTTTTAACTTCTAACCAAAAAAAAGTTATTTTATCAATTACTAATTAAATATTGGACTAACTACTCAAAAAATCCTCGCTTTCTAGAGATCTTCAGCTACCTGAAAAAGTTTTTAAGTTTTGCTCTGATGCAATACTAGTTCACGGACATGCCAGGGTAAGGCTCTTTTTGATAATATTTATACATTTAATAAATATAATATCACAAGGGATTGCTACTCTTTCTAGGCTAAATGTTTTTTCAGTATGGTGTAAACTATTCAACCATGTTATAAAATGAATATTGATAACATTTACAAGCATTAATCTGATGCACCATCTTATGCAGTATTCAATTCACATAACATAAATACCCATCTATAGTGGGATAGAAACTTTGATTGACAACTCATCCTATATAGGATGAATTCTTAAAGTGATTATGCAAATTAGATATACTCAAATACATTTTTGATTTAAGATCAAATGCTAAAAGTCTAAACTGATGGAATATTCTTGATGTATTGTTTATCTTTATTTTTAAAAAAGCAACAATTACAATATTATGATAAAATCACATCTATGTTCTTTATTACTTTTTACAATGCTTTTTTAGAACCTATTGCCCCAGCAATCTTCTTCAGAACTTCTACTTATATTTCCAAATCTGGAAATAATAAGTAGAAGTAGAAATATAAGTGAAAATATAAATAGTTCTGAAGAAGATTTCTGGGGCAATTGAAAACATCAATAGTTGGTTGTAAAAAAAGCATTGTAAAAAGTAATAAAGAACATAGATGATATTAATATTATATAGATTTGACAATGCATTAAAAAAGATAAAATTATAATACTTCATAAAGAAGATAAAGAATACTGAAAATAGAGCTTGGATAAGAAGAAACAAAAAACATTGATATATATGTATGAGTGGATGAATGGAGCATATAAGGAACATCAAGCATTTAATCACAAGTATTAAAAGCATTAGCATTAGAATAAAAATTACACTACAGAAATATTATTCACTAAGTGGATAATCTCTAGTCTAATGAATGACTAATAAAAATAATTAATATACTTCCATCAAGTGGTTTGTGTCAAAATTGTAAAGGCAGTAAGTTTGACACATCGATTAAACTGAAGCAATTCATCATCTATATATATACGAAGCCCTGATAAATATATGTGCAAGTGAATGATCTGAGCCAACTGATGAGTGTTGGTTCAGCATGAAATGTGTATTTGGGAATCATACATTTCCATATGTTTTTGGATATATGTTTATTATTTCATCCCTTCACAAAGTTCTAAAAACGAATAGAAACCAGTTCCTACCTTCGTGAGAATGGTGTAATGAAAATTACACTACGGAAGTATTATTTATTAAATGGATAATCTCTAACCTAATTAATAATAAAAATAATTAATATACTTAAAGATGTGTTGGGTAGAATAAATTTGAATAGTCACTAATTAAAAAGATGCCAAAAGGCACGTACTTGAGTGAGAATGACGTAGTGAAAATTTACATTTCTGAAGTTCATTATTGGATACTTTCTAGTCTAATGAATGGTTAATAAAAATTATTAATATACTATAGTTTGATTATTTGGGCAGAAGTTTGGAAAAACTAGTTTGCACCGTTGGTAATATATTGGTATGTGTGTATTAATAATATGAATAAATGAGATACAAATAATAAACTAATACCAATAGCGCATGTCTGAAAGATTGGTTTCCTCTCACGTGATTTACATATATATAGATCGCTATTATATTAATTGCTAATAAAACTAATTAAACGAAGTAAAAAATGCAGAAAAACTAACTTTTGTTTGTCAGGTGTCTTAAATATTAGAATAAAAAACATTTATTTTGATCTCTTGGTTTTATTTAAAATTTTTACTTCAGTTTGATTCGTTTATCTAATTATCATTCAAAGACGTTATAAATGAAGGCTTTGTTCGAAATCTATAAACAAACACTATCAATTACTTTTAAATTAAAAAATGCCCTAGAATTTGTTAAAGTCTTAAGATAACAGTAAAAGGTATAAATAAGTTAAAACAACTGTTTTAACTTATTTATAAAGTTAAAACAAGACTTTCCTGGTAATCTTATTGAAATCTTTGCCTCTAATTTTGAAAATGACCTGAAATGAAATACTTAAAATAATCTGTATAATAAAAGAGTCTACTGGTAAACTAATTCTTTTCATTTTAAACTTTGCATTCAGTACTATTTTCGTTATTTTAAAAAGAAATAAACTAAGATTGTATTAAATGTAATATTTCAATAACTTTCATACCAAAAAAGATTTATAATGGAACTTTCTAAATAGTCATCTTTATTTATGATTATTTTGTACAAAATATAACTTTAAATATGAGAAAAAGAAATTAATATAAATCGACCATATATAAAAGTTTCTCATCCTGTAATAGAGTATGGCCATGGTCTGGGATTCAAATTTTTTTTATGTAGTTAAAAGGTTATTTAATATTGGATAGTAACATGTAATTGGTTAGAGTAACATTTAGCACCAAATATCACCCTGACTTTATTGGTTTAATTTTATTATAAAATTAATAAACATTTTAAAAGAAGATGAAACTTAATCTGTAAGATTTATACATCTCACCAAATTATATTTTTAAACAGTTAAGCACTTTACATTTTAAATCGCAATTATAATATATGTAAGTAGAGAGATTTGAATTTAGGATTTTTCAGTCTCCATCTCAAGCTTCTAATACACATGACCACACACATGAAAAAAGGTACACAATCCCCAATATATGTATTTTGTGCAGATACAGCACTCATCAGTCAGACCAGATCATAATCTCCCACACATATATACAATCAGTGCTTGGTATATATTAAAATAACAATTCCTCAATTTTTAATTGACAGGCTTCAATCTTTTCGACTATTCAACTGTCCATTTCATTGAAAAATTGACAATAGAACACGTAAAGCCCTTATTGGATTTGATATTGTAGTCATACCTATGTAGACATTATGTCAAACTAAACCCTAATATTAGTGGATCATTACATACCCATATATATTTATGGAAGAGGGATGGACTGAATTTATATTAAGATGTAATCTATTTCCCAAGCAATATGTAATTTTAAGGCAGTGTGGTGTGACATCATCAGTTCTTCAATGAAATAGGCAATTGAATAGTTGGAAGGTTGAAAAGATTGAAGCCTGTCCATCAAAGTTTGAGGAATTGCTATTTTTATAAAAACTGATCACTGATTGTATATATGGGTGAGAGATTATAATCTTACCCAACTGTTGAGTGCTGTTTCTGCATAAAATATGTATATTGGAGAACATGTATCTTTTTCACATGTGGGTGGTCATGTGTATCTGTTGGTTGAGATGAAGAGGATGAATAAACTGAAAACTCCTGAGTCCAAATCTCTCTACTTATACATATATAAGAAACAGTCAGTATAAGCAAATTAATGCCTTAGAATTGTAATATATTGTAATGATAACTCTATCCTTAGCAGCTGAAGAAGCAAAGCACAGATAAAATAATATAAAAGTAGGAATTATTAATCTTGAACTCATACTTCTCATAAATATTCATTTACTTGTCTACCATATACTTCAGCCATAAGACATAGAAGAGCATATTCTCAGAGCTATGGGGGGGAGGTTACTCTGTAGATAATGTGTGTAATATTTATTGTTTTATTTTATTGGCAAGTGTTATATATAAGCTGTAGGCAATTTGTGTTTTTCAAGAAATAAAATATTTTTTATTCCACTATTATTGTAGTGAATGTACAAAGTAATAATTAATAAGTTTGAAAATAAAGAAATAATTTATTGAGAAAAACAAAATAATAATCAATTAATAAATAGAATAATAAATCATTAGAATCTTTGGAAATTTCCTTTCTTGAGTACTTTCCACTTCAAAGATTGCAATAAAAGATTGAGTGCTTTCTTTCATGTTATAACTTTTCATATACAAAATAATTATCTTTATTTATTTCTAGATAGCTTTTCCAGAAATAATTTTAAATATTTTATTATTATAGAATACAGTTTATACACTAAAGAATTCAAGGTCTAATACTATATTTCTATCCTTCTATGCACAAGCAAATTTTATCTAATAAGTTCGAAAATAGTTTTCATTCTTTAATCTTCTTTTAAAAGTTCATAATTATTCTTTTCCTGAGCTCATCTTGAATATTCATAAATAACAAAAAAAATCTTAAAGCATGAACAATTCAACTTTAAGATGTCTTACTACTATCTGGGAAATTTTTCTTCTGTTCAACATTTTTTTCTACTTTTAATATCATTAAATGGAATGCTAAAAGTAATTATATAAGGCTTTCATATCCCTATTTCTTCCTTAACTATCTATTTATGAAGTTCCATTCACTAATATTAGTTTTAGAATGAATTAAGAAGGAATGTAGATTAGATGGTTGTATCAGGATTGGATATAATGAGCTATTTACTTTAACTTAGAACTTCACTTTCTGTATAAATCTTAATATGATGAATCTTTCCAGCACTTTTAAGTGAATAGTGAAAAACAATAGTTTTCATTTCTTATGTATAAAAAAGATTATTTAATAGCTTATTCATTTTGCTTTCCTTTTCCTGCTTCAAAGAAGAGTGAGGAAGAGAATGAGAAAAAAATCAATCTCTTTACAACATGTTTTCACTTGATTTAACATATCAACACTTTAACTGTCTTTTATAAATATTTGGGGGTCATCTCCATAATAAATTCAATGTATTTTGTTTTTAATGTAAGGGAAAATTGAATAAATGAATATCTCACATAGTGGCATAGCCAATATAATTGCTACAATAAATTTAATCTAAAATTAAAGATGGAATAGAAAAGGAATGTTTCAAAGGTTATAACAATAAAAGTAAAGGGTAGAGTGATTCATTCTATCTTTTAAAAAGACTTTATCTTGTGTTTGGAAAGGGGAGTATTCATTATAAAATATTGTTCCATCTGTAAAGCGCATGTGCTGTGGTTTAAGCTACATTATTATAATTTATAAAAAAATCACGCTATATAAATAACAATATTTACATATGTTTAAATTTTTATCTAATAATAATGTATTGTAAATTGTAAAAATTTTGCAAGTGTCATTAACTAAAATCATATAATAAGTAATTTAAAATGATAATTAAAATCTTCATGCTCTCATTTCCAAATGCTTCAAATTAGCCCATACATATAGCTTGGGTGATAAAGGATAGAGGGATTCGTTCTATCTTTTAAAAAGACTATATCTTGTGTTTAAAAGAGAGTATCCATTATAAAATATTGTTCCATCTGTAAAGCACATGTGCCATGGTTTAAGCTATGTTGTTATTATAACAACAGAAGTAGTATATTCAGGGGTAATATTGACAATACCAGATCAATGTGCATCCATATTTATTGCCTCAAATAAAACTCAACATTATGTATATTTCAATGGCTGTTACAAATTCAGTTTACAACCCTTTTCATAGTAAATACACGTCATTAAACAATTAGGTCAGATTTGGAACATCTACATCTCTCTATATGTATTAATCAGCATATATCTTTCACTATATACAGATATTCTCCATAGACTCATGTTCTATTTTGTTTTATCTTCTCTCTGAATGCACTACAGGCCGCCAGTCTAGTCTGCATTAAATCATGCAAGGTTTACTTTTTAGTAAATTGCATCAATTAATATAAAAGGAATGCTTTAAGTTTGATCTAATCAAAGATCTATTTTGAACATTTTGCTGCCATTGCATAACTTCTGACAACATTCCTTTATCTTCCTTTTTAGACAACATCACACTACTTCCAGTTTTTGAACTCCTTATGACCTCCTGAGCAATAAACCACTCGGTTACTTTTATTTTATTATAAAGTACTATGATGCTTAGAAAAATGAAATAAAATAAAACTATGAGTAGACTTGTACATTATAAAATTTTAGTTGCGTGGTTATAAATAAATAATTTGCATATAGATAATATCTCCGCTTGACACGTAAAGGTAACTAAGTTAATAAGAAGAAGATTGCCAATTGTTTGTCATTTCTTAACATAACTTTCTCTAACATAAAATATTATTACAATACATACAATATAATATTTAAAAAAGGTACAATGAATAAATAAATGTGTAATATAGATATTTAGTATTGCCCTCACCATCTGAAAAATCTACAATTTCTGTATGTATAGATTTATTTAGTCACATTTTGAAAAAGTCTTAAATAAATAAAGAAATTCTAAATTTCTAGTTTTTAAGAGGTGCCTGATGCTGAAATTGCAAAAGATCCAAAAAATTTAATACAGTATAGGGATCTTCACTTTATTAATTAATATCAATAATTCATTTTTTAAATTATCTTTATTCTAAAATATATTAAGCCTTTAACAACTTTTATTAGGCATTCATTAGACTAGATATTATACACTAATGAATAATGTTTCTGTAGGGCAGTAGGGACTGTTTTCTGTCTGCTTTTAACACCTGGTGAAGGGGTGTAATCATAAGCATATGTCTAAAAACCTGTGAAAAAGATATATGACTCCAAAAATGCACATTTCATGCTGAACTAGCACTCATCAGTTGGCCCAAATCACATTCTCATATATACTTTTATCTTTGTTCAGTATATTTGTAGTATATGTCATTAAAAACCAGCCAACATTTAAACAATCCCAATATCAATAACAATCAACAATTTCAAACTGTTGTCAAGGCAACCTCTTTTTAACAATAAAGGTATATAGTATAACATAAGAATAACATGATTGGTAATATCAATCACTAGATATAATGCAGCAATGCATGACTATCGCAATACACCATCAAAATAAGTATACAATATATTAAGCGATAATATAGGCTAAGCTCAGAGAGTTTCAGAATGTCATATGCTACAATATGAAAACAATAAAGGTAAATAACAACAATGATTAAGCATTATTAAAATAAATGCAAAAATTAATAAAATTTAAGAGGAGACTTCTCGTTCCATTTATAAATTATAACAAATCTTATTATCAGAAGCATATATCATTAAAGGGTTAGATTATACTAAAAATTCTCCATCTCCAACCTTGTTCCAATCATAACACATCTAACAACCATGACAAACATATTACTACCATGAACAGATCTACAATTAAATTCTTTTCATAAAAATAAAAGCATATCTTATTATGTTTTATCACAATGATATTTCTTTAAAACAATTTTGCTTTGAAGTAAAATAATTTCTTTAACACTTTTCTGTAATTTAATATCTCAGAGTTCTTTAAATTTGTTTTTAATTAATGTGATCTTTATTCTTCTCTTTTAATTAGTCAAAAAATGAGATCTTAGTAATAAAATAGTGAGAGATACTCTTACCCATAAGATAAATGTCTCCCTAACTTACAATAATAATAATAATTTTAACAATTAAAAATAAACATGATATATTCTTAATTTAACATTAGAAACCAACCAGTAAACACCTAAACATTCACAATAAAGATAGTAATCAATATTTCTCACTGCTGTCAAGGCAACCTTCTCACCTTTTAATAGCAAGAATGGAATACTTTTAAATTGCTCATGTACTAATAAATAGTCAATTATGACATTACAAACTGCAATACTTTTAAATTGCTCATGTATTAAGTATTGCAGTTTGTAATGTTATAATTGACTATTTATTAGTCTACATTACATGAACACGTTTATTTCATGTTTAAAGAAGTTTATTTAAACTTCATTGTATCAATATTTCATTCTCTGTGGTCAAGTTGCAATCTTTAAGTGTCCATATATATATATATTCAATGGACCATTAATAAGAGTGGATTTCCATTCTTGCTATTAAAAGGTGAGAAGGTTGGCTTGACAGCAGTGAGAAATATTGATTACTATCTTTACTGTGAATGTTTATGTGGTTACTGGTGGTTTCTAATGGTTACTAATTATCCCAATTAGCTTTAAGCATTATTTCACTAATTCTTAATTTAGAATAAAATAACTTACTAAGAAAACATTCAGATGTAATGAGTGGATAAGGGATTTTATGGTCATTCAGGATACCATACAAATACATCCTAAACACGTACTTTTGAACTTAAGTTAAACAATCCCATCATTTAAATTTATAACAAATAATCAAAATAATTTTCTAAATGAATTGTAGTACATAATCAGTGATCTTTTAACAAATGAAATTGGTTATAGTGATCCTTTTAATGATTATGAGGCATGGATCCTCGAAAACGATAAGCCTATTAATATTATTAATTAACTTATATCTTCTCCATTAAAACTTTATTTATAAGTGAGGGTTAGTTTACATATCAATGGGAAGTAAACCCGTATTTATTAAATAATATATTTTTTAAATGTTTTCTTTACATCTGAGATGCAGTTATAATAAAGTGACTCTTATGTCAAATAAGATATGTTCATATACTCTCAATATATTTAACTAAGAATACATTTATAATAAACTCTAATATTTAGATTTCTGAATAATATATATGTGAATGATGATAAATTATTCCAAAAGAAAATTAACAATAAATTAATATTTATTTTTAATAATAAAGAGACTTAACATACAAAAGCTTTGATATCTTATAATTTCTTCCAAAATGTAAGCTTGTGGTTAAGACCTGTAGAGGTCCCTGTGATCGCATTTTTATGTGCACATTCTTGAGGTTACAGCCTTAGTAAATATTAATATTAATCAGAGTACATTATTTAGATACTCAATTGTATAATACACTATGAAGGAAATAGCAATGTGGATGAAAAAAGAACTTTATGAAATAAAGATCAAAAAACAAATAATGTAACCATTGCATGTAATTATATATCAGACTATTTACAACATCTTATTTAATTGTTAAATGCCATTAGAAACATAAAATATTATGTTTTGAGTGACATTCTTTTGTTCTCTTCTTTCAGTGTTGTTGGCTCAAACAGCCAGCAATAGTCAAGTGTAAGAATTGAATTAATAATGTTTAGATTCATGATTACTGAATTTAAAGTGACAACTAGTCAACAACATGTTTCTATAAAAGGTAAAAATGAGTAGATTATCTTTGAAGGTTTTCCCTGATTTCATTTTATATTTTGGAAAGTCAAGGTGAATGAGTGACTTCCGAACATTAACGATTATCACACTAATTTGATTTATGTGATTATTTTTGTCATTTCCATGTGATCAGCTTCTTTAAATTTTTTTCATTTTACTTTTTTTCTTTCTTCTCAATATTATTGTGTTGTCCTAATTAAATATATAATTATAGTTTTATGAATGACCTACTTTAGATAGACCTGTCTTTTCATCTCTCGAAATTGTTTTAGGTTACTTTACTTTAAGTCATCAGTACAACTGAAGAACCTAAACAATAAGAGGAAAGACATGTTTAAAGTAGGAGACAATACATAAATATTGGGCAGAGAAGAAAAAGGTAAAAAGAAAAGCTACTCACATGACAATGGTAATTAACTCCACACACACTCACACAACCCACAGTGATAATTCAAATATTGACAACTCTTTAATCTTACCCCAAGAAAAAAAACACAAGAGGACCTTCATAAATATACTTTATACTGATTGTTGTCTTTGTTAGAATAGCTTAGTAAGTTATAGTATCATCTTAATTTTGTTTTCATAAATCTAAGATTATTGATTTAATTTTCACACTAGACTGTCATCGATTAGTTTAACAACATCTGAAGAAGATGAGATTAATAGAAATGTTGCATTCTTTATTATTATAATGTATAAATAAAGTCTGAAAATTAAAAAAAAAACATTTCCATCAAATGATAGAAATAATCTAATATATAACTACAAATAAAAATTATATCCACCACAAACCTTAATAATGACAGTAAAACATAAAACATTCAACTCAAACAATTTATCAGTTTTCCACTTTATTATCTGAGAATTCGATGATTGCTATATACCCTACTGCATTTTAAAATCATCTTCTCACCCTGCTTTCTTGTTGGCTTCTAGCTTTATTACTGAGGTTTGAGACTCAAAATTAGAATAAATGGAGCTATGGATTCGACAAACACCTTTAGCATCGCATTATCTGATAAGCTAAAAACATGAAATTCAAATCAACTTAAGGTTTAGAAACTGTTGACTGCTTAAACAATTACATGCTTGAAAACGATTCAGTAACTATATATTGTAGTATCTTAAATACTTTATTAATTGCAGGTACCTTATTCCCCTGAATAAGAGTATTAATAGTAGTAACAAAATACCAACTCCCCCCCTCCCCCAGCTTGAGGAATATGAAAAAACAGCAATGTTACTGCCATCTGTGTAAGTCTGAATAATTGGGTGATTACAAGATGATCTTTGAATGATAGGTCAAATACTAAGAATAGGCATTTCATAAACAAATGCTATTTGCTTAAATTTACACTAGATGGCAGAAATGTAGAAACTACTTTTGTTTTATATTGTTTAAACAGGGTGTTTTGTTATTAGTATTCCTACCCAGGGAAATAAGATAATTACTGAAATATTTTCACATTTATATAACTGTTCAAGCAGGTTGAGTATAGTTGTAAATCTTAGGATGATTTAAATTAAAAACTTAGCTTGACAGGTAAAAATGGAGTAAAAGTGATTATTAGGTACATGGATTCCTTTTAACTTTCAATCTTGGACTTTTGATCAGGGAAAAAGCTAAAAAAAACATCTGAGGATGTAAAAGTGCAATAGACCATTGGGCAATCTCTGATTATCCAACTTTACACTAGATGTCAGTAAAGTAGAGATCTGCTTTTATCACAAACCTTCAGATAAATACAGTCTATGGTTAAATAACAGTGGTTTAAAATTCCAAGTATTTTAAATAAAAAGATGAGAAATGATTGAGTTTATGAAAAAGCTCGAGGAAACTATAATTTTTAAAATAAATGATAAAATTGTTGGCAAAATCATATACCAAATATCTAAATAATAAAAACATAATTAGATAATTAGGATATCATTTAATAAATCGATACTTCTTATTAAGTATTTTACCACTTTCTTTCAAAATATAGCCCATTAATGTCAATACATTTAAAAAATAAATAGAATGAAGACAAATATGAACAAATGTGAGAAGAATCCTTGATAATGATCGTAGAATATGGTTGAAACATTTGAGGAAAATTGAAATGAAAAATAGTTCATAATATAAACTAAGATTTGAAAAGAAAATTGTATTAAATTATTTTGTTTTTTCAATCATTAGAAATATTATGCATGGTTATTTCAAAAAGATGAAAAGATAATTATCAGTTTTCTGTTACTAAAATCACTGAAAGTTATTTGCTGATAAATTTGAACTCAGATCAATAACAAAAAGAGAGAAAAAAAGCTTAATTTAAAAATGATTATAACACAGTAGAAAATATTCAAATTATTAAAAAAAGTTATAGATAGGATGCATGAATATGAGTTGCCATTTTATGAAAAGGCATTTGATTTGATCATTTCCAGTCATTAAGTGTGGAAATCAAGATTTTATAAACTAGGGATATTTTAAAGTTGTAACTAATAATTTGTTAAGCACATACTCATTACCTAAGCAATATATATTAAGGGTATAATCCATGCACCTAAATATGACACTAGGAACCTCTACAAATCTTTAACATAAAATTAACAACTTTAAAAGACAAGAGCGGCCTCTTATCTTCAATCTACTTGCTAATTATATAGGCGAATCTAAAGCATTTTGATTTGCAAGCATGAAGTTATTGAATACTTCACTGATTAAGTCCACAATTTCTATTACAAGTTAACATTTGTGAAATCTTTCGATTTACAGTGAGCAGTGTAATTTAAAGTTGTAACTAATAATTTAAGCACATAATCATTACCTAAGCAATATATATTAAGGTTATAAACTTAAGACTATGCACCTAAATATGACACTAGGCACCTCTACAAATCTTTAACACAATATTAATGACTTTAAAAGGCAGAGATATTGTAATACTTTTGAAGAATATTTATCATTACAAATGATGACCCTAAAAAGATTAATATTGATAAGGATATGTATCAAGATAATCCAATGCAATCAATCCTTTTTATAACAGTTTTTATGTGGATTAAAATGGGAAACTAAAGAAATAAAAGAATAAGGTGGCAAGAGTTTGGTTCTTTTTGCGCATAATAATACGTCAGAGTTTCAAAAAAAATGTGGCAAAAGTTATCAGAAGAAATCAAGAAAGCAAGACTAAAGATAAATAATAAAAAAAGATTAATGTTCTATTACTTTTCAAAAAAAAGCAAAAAAATTAACAGTACTGAATTAGAAGTTAACACGTTTTAATATCTAATTCAGATTATTAATTCTGATAGATATATAATAAATGATTTTAATTATAATATTATATATCGATCAGGTGCTTTTTGCAGAAATAACATAAAAAAGAAATATGCCCAAATGCTTTAAATGGAAGATTTTGTAATGTGTTATCTGTATTTGTTTATAGATCTGAATTTGGACATGGTAGAAAAACAAATTCAAATATTTTAGCCCACACAGTAAAATATGCAAGCATCACATGATCACAACAAAGCAAAGCTCCATATAGTAGTGCCACCTGTGCTAAACAGAGTAATCAATGGATGCCAGAAGCCAGAAACTAGTCTGGGGATATTGGATGAGTAGGCATTAGATAGGGATTTTATGCACAAGCCTTCTGGCATCTATTGATTACTCTGTTTAGCACAGGTGGCACTACTATATGGAGTTTTGCTTTGCTTTGTTTTACAGTAAAATATGGTGATATAGTATGTATGGAGTAACAACTATATCAAAAGTTAAACACAAGGGGTGAAAATAAACAGATATTAATGATCTCACAAGAAAAATTGAATGATTAAACTTGAGTAGGGTTAGATCAGGATCAGAAAACTGCAATGAGCCAAACATGCTTCTTTGATCCCAATCTTTGCTCTTTTTTTGTCACGGAAATCATCAACACATTTTAAATTTCCTTTTGTATTTTTATAAATAAATATTTTAATGACTTTAGGAAAGGCAAAATGTGCATTACAATGTTGTTTTTGAATTCAGCCTTATTATGGAATAGTAATTATTGTATATGATGAAAATTTAAATATTAGAAATGTGTGAATAAATCAAACTGTCAAAGTAATTGTTTTTTATTTATTTTTTACGATTTTTTCTTTCGTTAGGACGTATACAGATTCTATTATGTTCTCTTACTAAAATAAATATTCAAATATATCCACAGCTATTCAGAAATGTGTATGTTTCATAAATATATTATCCACCTTTTTTTCTTGTGGCCCTTTAATGCAAGGGGGGAGGGATTAAAAGAAAATGGTTCTTCATATTAAAAAGTTTGCCGACCACTTGGCTAGACATATACATAGAAGAAATGGTAATAAATGGAAAACTGAAATCTTAAACTGAATTCCAAAAAAATATGAAAAGCCTAGAAAGAGACAATGTGTATGGTTAATAGATAAGAAACTTTACTGGAGTGATGAAAGGAAGAGATGCGCTGAATTGGAGAAAATGGATTACTCTTGGAGACTTTAATTCTGCAATAAATTAATTTTTGAAAATGATATTCTTAAATAATTTTTGATAATGAATTTTAAATAGAGATTACGTAACAAAACTTGATTGGTAAGCAATTAATACTATTTATTATTATCATACTCATTCACAAATATTAATTTGAATTATTAATATCCTCTTTTAATATCAATACAAATCACACACACGTATGCATGTATTAAAAGTTCAATGATTTGATTATTTTAAAATATAAACAGAATAGCAATTACTTTATCATGGTTGGTTAATATTCTACTTTGGCAATAAAAATTATTTTAAAAAAGAATCCACTACCAAGATAATAATAACAAAATCCATTGATGGATTTCAAGACCACCGATGTTATATAAATAAATACTTCTGCTGTCACGTGACTTCAATAATTCTTTACATTCCAAGAAGTGTTACTCATTGATTTCTCCAACTAAAGAATAGGACATGATAATTATTCTTATGTCAGGACTAACAAATTTATCTTCCAGGATAACCTCAACCTCATATTTTATCCCTTTTAAAAAAATATCCTGTTGATAATATCTACATAAAAATTAAACTTGTTTTCTTATTTTAAGAAATTAACCCTGAGGTAGATGGATATTGTCAGGCTAATGACTCGAGTTATATTACTAAAAGAAATACCACACTGTAATCCCGTGAACATTGAGGGAGGGGTTTGAAAGTTCAAGAATTTCCAATATTCTTTTCTAAATTTTAAAAATATAAGTTTTGTGTAGATATCGGTCATTACAATGTTGAAAATTATATTAGATAAAAAAAATTGATAAAGTCTGCTAATGTATTTTACTTTCAGTTAAAAAGTTAAGCAAACATTTGTATATATACTGAAATGAATGTTTTCGCAGCAAAAGATATTTTAGCAATCATGTTTTCGGGAGCAACTCCGTTTTATAAAAAATGAAATAATAATAAATACTAGGACCACTTTTTAATTCGTCTCTTCATTTTTTCTTCTGATTTCACAAAGTCCTACAATGTCCCATTTAATATTTGACAATTCTGCTTCCGGTTCGAGCAGTCTTACTTCATTTGAAAGAGATTTGCAGATGTAAGTAGTGCCTAAATAGATCACCATCAAATGTCAATCTGGATCCATAATCAGGGGTTTCTTAGCACTCTTCACCTTCAGCCACCAACTATTGCTTTGGCTAATGACTTTACAGCTCCCTAAAAATAAGAATCATAATTTAGTTTTGTTTGTCATGTTTGTATATATAGAGGGCAAAACTCTCCATACAGTAGTGCCACTCAGAACAAGCCAAAGTAATCAATGGAAGCAGGAAGGTTTGGGCATAAAATCCCTATCTAGTGCCTATTCATCCAATATTCCCAGATTAGTTTCTAGCTTGAGACTTTCATCAGTGAGGAGCCTTGGATCTGAGAGCACTGCATCTAGCTCTTAGGGTCTAATACAACCCAGCAACAGCCACCTTTTACCTTATTAGCTAAATATAAAGCTTTGAGTCCAAAATGAAAACACAATAATGTTTTCAAGCTAAACTCATTAGCTTATATATTTGTATAGATTTCAACTTCAACATCCATACTTTTGCATTTTTCTGGTTCTTTATAACCACATTCACCACCATTCTATTAGGCAGGATTGGTATTAAGCATTAACATCACATGATCACCATTCTTTATGCTAACACAAGCTGTTTTTCACAGAGGCAATACTCTCATACAATAATGCCACTCAGTGCAAGCCAGAGTAATCAATGGATGCAGGAAGGTTAAATATATATATACTCATATATGTGTAAAAATCGTTCACTTACACATACATTCTGCCTTCAAGAATACTTGACTGCTATTTCAGCTATCAGGAAACTGAGAAAAAAAGCCAGTCTTTTTTTTTATCTTAAAGGCAGAGGTAATAATCCAATAAACTCACCATGCTGGCTATGGGGGCTGCTGAATAGCCCAATCATGTTCGTTTGCTATATAAATAATCACATAATAATAACAGCTGTAACAACAAGAAAATATGTAGTGAAAATTAAAAATTTTGCCTATTTGATTCCTTTAAGGGTCTCCTCTCAATTAAAAGTAAATTCCTGTCCATAGCCTTTTCAACTTACTCATATATAATTTAGCTCTCTTCATCTAAACATCACTTTCATGGCAAGGAAAATTGCATGATTAAAAAAAAAACACTGTTCAATATTAAATATATTGTTGGATTTAATGAAGTTAGAAAGACGAAGAGCCAAATTTATTTGACAAGTACTATGAAAATACAAATATTGGAAATACAAAATAGATCAGGATTCAATATTGTGGGGATTGATAGTATATTATCCAGAATGACATGATTAAAACCACTAAAACCTCACATGATCACTATTTCCTAAGATTTAGGTGTAGTGTTCTTAGATCCAAGGCTCCTCACTTATGAAAGCCACAAGCTAGAAACTAATCTGGAATATTGGATGAATAGGCACTAGATAAAGATTTTATGCACAAACCCCCTTGCATCCATTGATTATTATGGCTTGTGCTAGATGTCTCTACTGTATAGAAAGTTTGCTAATGACAAGATTAGTTATTCAATTTAATGAAAATACCAAATGCAGTTAATTCAGATTTTTATTCAAACAAATTCCCATTTTGAAGAAGAAATAGAGAATTTGTATTTGGAAATGCAGAGTACTTTTGATTTGATCAAACATTTTAAAATTATCATGGAAGATTTAATGGTAGAATGACTAAACAATGAAAATGCTTACATAGCAGCTAAACTCTCCATGCAATGGTGTCATTCAGTGCAAGCCAGAGTAATCAATGGATGCAAGAAAGCCACTCATCCTATATCTCCAGATCAGTTTCTGGCTTGTGGCTTTCATCAGAGAGGGGCCTTGCATTTATTGATTACTCTGGCTTGCACTGAATGGCACTATTCAGAGTTGTAATGTAAGCAATTTAAGAGCAGCTCGCTTAGCACCACCATATTCTAGTAATGAATACCATGTCCTTGTTTGAATTTAAAAGTAGCTACTCTAAAATCCTAGGTTCTCAATTAAATATTACCATGAAAAATATTATTGATACGTTCAAATGTAATCTTTTGCATTATCTTCCTGTTCTTTCATATATTCATTCACCAGATATCTGAAAAGAAGTTGCTTCTAGTAAATGTATAAAAAGGTTTTAAATAGATTGGACTTTCCAATAACCCAAGATATAATTTCACTACATAAATCTCAAATTAATATCTTCTTTCTAGATGTTTGGTCAAGAATCTACTACTAAAAACGTATGGCATAAAAAAAGGCTGATGTTCTGAATATATTTGTTTTTCCAAGTCCAACAGTAAAATCATCTGGATTTGACCTATATATACAAAACTGGAATCTCATCAACAGATTCCAGGTAAGCAATGATCATCTGTTTTGTAATTAGAATTTAACAGTCACTAATTGTTACATTTATGGTCACTACCTACAGGTTTCTTTTGTTAGACATTAAGCTGTCTTTAAAAATATAAAAAACAAAATTACTAATTTTTTTACCTGTTTGTTTTTTGAAAATATTATAACACTTACCTTTTTAAAATTAATATTATCATTTTATGTAATTTAGTTTTATAATTCAGGTGCAAAAAAAGTAGAATTTCACAACAAATCCCTCAGCTTAAAAAACAGACCTCAACTGGGATTTCTACCCTTTTAATTCCAAATATTACTTTCAAATTACTACACCTTGGGACGATATATAATACTTGTGTCTATTAAGCGAGAGATAAGATATGCCAAATATTTGACTACAGAGTAGATTTTCAAAATTAGCATCCACAGAATAATAAAAAAGATAAAAAGTAATGAATGTACAAAAAATGGTTATAAAAATTAAGTACAATAAATAAAAGTAAAATGACAAGAGATTATTTAAAAATTAGATGCAGTACTTAATTAAAAGAATGTAAACTTGCAATTAGGAATAATAATTCCAAAATACATATTGCATGAATACTTAGCAGATAAAATTGAAAGAACTGTAAGAAAGAAACTTGGAAGAAAGATCTTAACGTTTTGATTTAATTAATACAATAACAAAATTATTGAAAGGAAATGAGAATCAAATTATTAATATAAGCACATATATAAATGTAAGCATTCATATAGTTTACTAATAATCTTGAATGCATATTAAGTAATCTACAATGTAAGCTTGATGACTTAAGAAACTAATAGTATATTCAAGTAATAAAGAAAGTTGATCACTGCGATAGTTAATCAATACTGGCCATGCTTAAAGGATCATCATTTCCTTTGCAAGATAAAGGTCTCTCCAAACATAATGTAATGTATCCATTTCTAATCTCTCTTCTAAGATCACAGCATCATTTCACTATTTTCTTCCATCCTTCACATGGATTCTTATAATCTCTTTAGATCCAGTTTAAGACTTCAAGTTATCATCTCTTCTAGCAATATGTCCAGTCCCGTTCCAATTTAGTCATTTTATTCTTTTGATGATATCAATAATATCTATTTGTTCTCTCACTAATGTATTTTATTTTTAATCTCTTTGTGCTATTTCAAACAAAGATCTACCCATATTTAACTGAATTGGTCTTAAGTCTCTGTTAAATGTCCAAGTTTCAGAGCCATATTTCCTTTCGATACTATGTTATTTCTAACAAATGCATTCCATGCAAGTTTAATTCTATGAGAAATTTCATCCATTGTTTCCATATATATTAATCCTAAGATCTAGATGCAGTGCTCTCAGATCCAAAGCTCCTCACTGATGAAGGCCACAAGCCAGAAACTAGTCTGGGGATATTGGATGAGTAGGCATTAGATAGGGATTTTATGCACAAGCCTTCTGGCATCCATTGATTACTCTGTTTAGCACAGATGGCAATACTGTATGGAGAGTTTTGCTCTGTTTATCAACAATTAATGTGCTAGTATAGGAAATGTGATCATGTGATGCTTAATGGTTTAACACAAAATATTAATTGTAAAATTGCTATAACAATTGATAGATGAAATCACACTTATTTCAATGCTAATCTTCTTAGTACCATTATATAGTCTAATCATTGTTATTGCATTTTGGTAATTATATCTCTGGATCTATACTTTGATGATCTAATGCTTAAATCACTATAGAAATGTTTATAGAATCAAATGTCTTTTCATAATCCATAAATTCAAAGCATAATTGCAACTCGTAATCATTGGTGCTTTCTATAACTTCTCTCAATACTTGAATATGATCCACTGTATTGAAATCACTTTTAAATCCAGCTTGTTCTTTTGTTTGGTTAGAATCTAAAGTATACTATGGGCAAGTTATAATTATTTCGGTAAAGATTTTGTAGACAACTGACAGAAGACTAATTAGGCTGTAATTTTTAATATCTTCATTATTACCTTCCCTAAATATCAATATTACTACTTCATTCTTCCACATCTGGTATATCTTTATCATTTAGATGTTTATTATATAACTTTGCCAATAATTTTTCTATTCTTTCACCTGCTTCTTTTAATAAGACATGAGTTATAATTCCATCATTTCTTGGAGTCTTCCCCTTCCTCATAGATTTAATTGTATATCTCTCTTCTTTATTTAGGATAATGGACAATTCAGATGATGTAGTATTTATAGAGGATATTTTGTTTTCTTGTTCTTTATTAATATATAATTATTTATAAGTCAATATATTTCATGATGTCATCACTTTTTAGTAAGTTTCATATTTTTTTCTTACTGCAGAAATAATATTTCTACCAATACCAAGATATTGTTTTACACTTTTGATATTTTTATAGCTTTAATTACATTTTGAATTACAACTGTCAAATTAACTCAACCCACATCTTTGACATCATCCACTTTAGATAAATATAGTAATGACTATTACTAATCATTTACTAAACTAGAAATTGTCTCTAGGTCATCCATCTGCCTTTTATTGTATCTTCATTTATATAATTTTAAAATATGTAATATTGAGGTTATTTAATATATTTTATAGCCTTCTTTATAAATTCAGTTATGTTTTCTTATATTGTTATTAACTCCTTTTCATATTATTTTACAAAACTCTAGATATTCAATTCTTCTTAATGAATTATTTTTTAAAAAAATTCATATTCCATCTTCTCTTCATACATTGTAATTGTCTCAATAGAAAAATTTAAATTTCCAATTATTGTGTAAAAATATAAAATATATATCGTAAAGCATAGTTATGTAATGGGTTTATCATATAAGATATATGTAATAAATGTATGCATATATAAGATATATATTAATGAGTTATTTATTTATATACTGCTGTACTTTTAATTTATAACAATCATTAGAGAATCATTCGTCTACACATGTGCTAGATAGATTTAAGCACTTCAGGAATACTTTCCTTTCTAAGTGCAAGATAAATTCTTTTGAAAAGATAAGTTAAGGTGGATTCACCCTATATTTTCAAGTCTTTATCTTCTGTTTAAAAAGGAGAGTATTTCTGAAGTATTTAAATCTATACAGTACATGTGTAGAGGTATATATTAATGGAGAAGCATCAAGTCATAAAAGTTTGTTATATTTGGTGTGTAGTTTAGATAATAGGTTATAAGCAATGTATTCACATAGATTTATGTTATAGTGAAGAGGGCAGGTAGACAGCCAAAACTGTAAAGACTTTGTCAAGTTAAGAATATTGCAATGTAAAAAATATATAAAGATATCAGTGATGAAGTGTGACATTTTTAGGAATGGAAGCACATTATATAGATATCAGTGACAAAGTGTGACTTTTTAAGGAATGGAAGCACAGTATAATCTTTTTTTGTTTTTATTTCACTTGTCACAACAATTTTTATATAATAGCACCTAATATATACATATCACACACATCTAGAAAAATCTGTTACTCTATTATCTGTAAATCAGAGAATAAATTATTAAGATATTTTTATTTTGTAAATGCTTTAAACATTCTTAAGTTTTAATTGTAAATTAGATTTTAGCATTGTGTAAACTTCTTATAATGCATTGATCAAACTCATTCCCGTATATAAAAACAATTCAACTGTTGGTAAAAAAATTGAAAGTCGTCAGTAATTCCATATAATAAAAAAGTTTGAATAGTTCATTTTTTTTATGTTTAGCATAATAGTTGAGTTTTTTTTGTTTTGAAAATAGCTTATGTACACTAATGTACTTATTGTTCTTACTACACTATTAGTATGTTCAACTTGTTGGATCGATTATGAGGTTGAATATGTACATATTTTGGTAAATTTTTATTAAAGCTTTTGAAAGTTTTAGTGAATTTTTCTATGGAATCACTCATTCCTATCAATACATGGACACTTCATCCCTGAAAGATATATTTGCTATATATAAAAAATTACCGTTTAAGTTGCTTTTAGCTGTCTTTATTATAATTTTTAATGTTGTATCAGTTATCTTCCTATTAATTTCATTCAAGTTTGAATTACACCTGGGTCTCTTTGTACTCGGACTTATTTAACATGATTTTGAAGTTATGCAATTCGTGTTTCACCGGAAGTCGAACTCCAATATTGCGCTATTACTTTAAATAATAAATTTCGCGCACTCACGTTATATTGAAAGTAATAGCACATTATTAAATTCGACTTTCAACTTAGTAATTTCAATATTTTCAGTGCTTTATAATAGTAAGATTTTATGCAATAATAAAATTAAAATCATGATTTCCACATTTTATGTATGCACACATTAAATTTTACAAGATTATAATGTAAATCTGTTCAAAGGCGTGTTAATTTTGCATTTTAAATCACATTCTGTTTTTGCTTTTTAAAAAAGAACGTTTAATCAATTATTAATCATTTAGTGTCTGCAAGTTTATTTTTAAAAGATGAGTAATAGCAGTGAGCACAATTAAAATTGAAAATTAAAGATAAAAATAAGAATTTAATTTTTAGTTGTTAGATTAATTACTAATTATGTTATCACCAGAAAACCATTAATTAACACAACATGAGAGTCACGTTGGCGCTAGTTGTATTTCATCTTGTGAAGAATCTGATTTTTTTATCATGTTTGTAAACGAACCTTTTTACCGGCAAATAGCGATAATAATTAAAACATGTATAAAAAAATATAAATTACTGTAAATTATGCATAAAAATATATTGTTTTGAATAAAATTAAATATTATAGTTAAAAAAAGTTTGTCTTGTATCAATTTTTTTCAAATTTGAAATTTTTTATTAGTCATATTTTATTTCCTTATTTTTTTTTTGCACAAATTTTAAAGTAAATTTTACGTTGGTGCTTTGCTTTTACGCGAGTTTTGAAAAATCACAGTCCATATCCCCCCTTTTTCAAGGTAAGTTACGTCTATTTTTGCACGATTTCGTTTGCACGCATTTTCTGAGGAACCTATTTATCACGTAAAACAAAACCAGGTGTATATTCAAAATATTTTAAAATGATTTGCAAGTTCTGATTTAAATTCGTTGGTAAGTTTTTGGAAAGTTAGGAATATCAACTGTGGATATTGCGTCTCTTAATAATTTTTGTCTCGTTTTGTATTAACATGTATCTTACCTTTTATTAATCAATGATCACTCCAAGTATTGAATTTATTAAGGATAATGTTAGAATCTCTAAATACACATTTTCTGTTAGTCAAAAATGTAATTAAATTCTACTGTACTTTCATTTGGATGATTCCATGTCTACTTTTGTTTATTAAAGGGAAAATTTATAATTTTTTTTGGTAAATTTCATAAGCCCATGTTTTCTCTCATTATTGTCACTATGGCCAAATTTATTATTATTCAACCATTCTCCAATTCTAGTAGTAAAGTCTTCTAAGAGAGTTTTTATATATTATTTGGTATCATCAAAAGCATTTTGTACATTTGTATAAAAAAAACCCTATTTCTTAGTTGTAATAAACAAAATTGAATTATCTGCATATGGTATCTTCCATTAAGTTGAATAATTAATTTTCCATTCTTTTTGATGTAACCCAATTTCCTCAATGTTGTTCTTCAACTTTTTACTTACCTATTTTAGTATTAGATCTGCTGTGAAATATCACAGCCGTATCAAGTTAGGTTTAGGGTTGAATTTCATTTCAGCAGGTCTAATACTCAAGTACCTTTACTTATGATGAATCCCATCTACTTGTGCTTACAATATTTATGTTTACATAATAAATTATATATCCATTTTTTAAATCAGTTGTCTTTATCTTCTAACTTCACAAAATCCAACAATGTCCCATTTAATATTAAACAATTCTTCTTCCAATTCATGCAAACTTTCTTCACATGAAAGTGATCTGCATAAAAGGAAGTCATCGAAAGACAGTCTGGTTCTGCAATTAGAGGCTTCTACTGTTCTCTGTCTTCAACCATTAACATTGGCTGATGATTTTAGTCTCCTGGAAATAATGCCCATAATTTGGTTTTGTCCATCATGATTGTAAATATCTATATAAAAAAGTTCATTCACATTCATTCTTCCTTCAATTGATATTTCAGATAAGAACTATCAGGCAACTAGAAAGTCTAATATTTCTTGATCATAAACTCATGGGTAAAGGCCAATAATCTCATTACACTGGCTAATGGAGATTGATGAGAAGACCATCCATGTTCAGCACTATATAAATGATCATATAGTAATAATGGCTACAATGATATAAACATATGGCTACAATAACAAAAACTGGAATGGACATCAGGAATTTACCCTATTTGGTTCCTTCAAGACCTCTATGTTTTGAATTTGCATTCAAAGCATATGCTTTTAGGGACAATAATTCATTCTATTTATTTCAGAATTATCTAATCAAAATAGTAGTATATTCTAAATTTCAGGTATTGTATTGGCAGCATAATGGATGTATAGAAGCAAGTTCAAAGATCCTATTGGATAAATAAACTAGTCTGGGAATAGTATGCTTTGATTACTCAAACTTACAATAAATGACTCTGGAGTAAGTAGAATAAATTAATTCTTAAAGGACATGCTTAAATTAAAGTTTCTAATAATAGATCCATAATGTATTTGAAAAATTAAAAAATATTACACACTACAAAGCCAAATACTTTTAAACACGTTATTAACACAGCATAGATTAGAAAAAGTTGACAGCGTGTAATATATATATATATACATTATGCTCAAACACAATATACCTGAACACTAATTTGTTTCACATCAATTAATTTTTAAGAAATAATTCTAAGTAAAAATCGTTAATATCATAGTCTTGACTCGACATTGTGCAGTTTAAAAGAATTTAAACGTTTCTTTTTCTATTAATTTTAAAACCTTTATTGGTCCAAATTTGTTCCTCTTGATTTTATAAAGAATTCTTGTGCAAATCTAAAGAATACTTATTATTTGAAAAGGTAACAAATCTGTTTATAAAAACATCTTTTTTTAAAAAAAAAAAAGTTCTCAAAATTGGTAAGAAAAATTTGAAGACATTTTACTGTAATTATTGTTGCTTAAAATTCTAAAGAAATGTGGTTATGCGACTGTTAATACCAAGGAGACCACACAGGGTTCCTTCTCAGGTCAAATAAAAAAAAAAAAAACGAGCTGAAACAAACTTAAACAAAGTTTGATTTTTTTTTTTTTTTATGGATAAAAAATTATAATGATCACAAAGAAAAAATGACATCAGCGATTTTCTTTCAGCAATCTCTTTTAATTATTTGACAAGGAAGGACATAAAATAAAACATATGTAAAATTTCCGAGAAACCTTTATTATAAATTAGAACTGAAATAATGACTGATAAACCTTTATAAAAAGATAATAATAATTGGGGAAAAAGAAAATAGAAACAGAAAGCTGAGTTTTAATTTTAATTGAAAAAATGAAATTGAATATCGCACACACATGTACACGAAGATTTTCTAATAAGGTATTTAGAAGCTTACGTTAAAGCAGTTAATAAATAGCATTTCCTTTCGATAAAACAAAAATTGAAAAACTACATGCAAAATCATCTCTTAATCCGTACTGTACTGCTTTTCAGTACCATTTTAATTAATTTATCAATGATTTCTATCTCTTCATTACCAGCAAATTAATATGCATCAATAGTAATTTACATCATTAGGACCCACTATCAATAATCTATCACTTACAAGATAAAACTATCTTTTGTTCTTGAATACAAAATTAATTCGTATACTATTATCAAAATGACATATTATTACACCTTCATTCTTTCATTACGTATTCCTTTTGTTTATACTACTATCAAAATGACATATTATTACACCTTCATTCTTTCATTACAACAGATTCCTTTTGTTTATACTACTATCAAAATGACATATTATTACACCTTCATTCTTTCATTACAACGTATTCCTTTTGTTTATACTACTATCAAAATGACATATTACACCTTCATTCTTTCATTACAACATATTCCTTTTGTTTATACTACTATCAAAATGATATATTATTACATCTTCATTCTTTCATTACAACATATTCCTTTTGTTTATACTATTATTAAAATGACATATTATTACACCTTCACTCTTTCATTACAACACTTTATCCACTTTGTTTTTTGATAAATTAGTCATCATCTTTGTCTTGATCATCGTGATGATATTCATACAATATTTTTGGTTTTTAATTTCAGAAGATTTAGATAGGCAAACATCATTCAATGTATTGTACTGTCTACAAGTAGATGGTCAAAAGATATTGGCATTTAAAAGCTAAAAAAAAAAAAAAGTAAATTTAAAGAACTTTTAAATTGATGCATTTTAAATCTTTTTTTAGTTTGTGTAATTTTTTTTTTTTTAAACATACAATGAAAGTTAAATTTTTTGTTCATATGTAATTAAAAATAAAAGTTAAAATTGGAAAAAATAAATGACACACAGATTACTAATCCAAACAAATAAAAATAAAAATTCCGAAGTAAAAGATTACAATCATTAAAACTTTTTTTTTGGGAACTAATTAAAGATGACAGAATTATGCTGGGAAAAAAAAAAGGATTTTATAACTTAAATTTAAGAGAGTGTACAAGATTATCTTGTATGCTGATAAAAGGACAAAAGAAAATAGATGCGCAGAGAGGTCTAAAAATGAATCACGACTATAAAAGGTCACAAAAACTTAAAA
Organism: Epiperipatus broadwayi; assembly: GCA_028023455.1. Classification (NCBI taxonomy): domain Eukaryota; kingdom Metazoa; phylum Onychophora; class Udeonychophora; order Euonychophora; family Peripatidae; genus Epiperipatus; species Epiperipatus broadwayi. The sequence continues at coordinate 950,965 of JAQFVV010000239.1, read as the reverse complement.
CTGGGTCTTTGTCTTTTCCTTAACTAATAGCTTCCATTAGGTCCAGGATAGAGAATATATACTACCCCGGACTACTCATATGCAGGACTACCACTACTCATATGCTGAGGTGAATTGTCATGAAGAGTGGAACCAATGCATTTTTAATACCTTTCTTCATATAGGTCACTCAGAAAAAATGTCGAGTCTAGCCATTAAAATGGCCAAGAACCTACAAAAATGTTGACAGAGTGAAATTAGCTAACTTCAATGGGCTCTTCAAAACACGTACTACAAAACTTACCAGTAAGATTATTCATATCCCGATTGTGACTAAATTAAGCGTTTGCAAACAATCCTTCCTATATAGACATTTGCAGAATTATCATTCAAAGAACTTCATGGAAGAAACTTAAATGAACTTATAAACTGTTTTAGTTATTTGATTTAACATCTGGATTATCATGCATATAGTCTTTTCAATTAATTAGTAATGTGTTTTTAATATTTTAATTTGTAAAATAAAAATATTTATTTCTAATATCAACTATTCATTGTGCATTATTAATGATAGTATTAAATTTATTAATGTTAGTTTATTAGGATTCGAGTGTATAATTTACCTTTGCCAATATTTGATGACTAAGCTCTGGGAATAATACTCTCTAAAAAAATAAAATTATGGGATACAAATAAGTTAGGAGTCTATTAACTATGGCGTCCTTTTATAAATTAAAACTAACTTCGTCGGCAATTCCTGTCATAATAATTAGTAGGCCAGTTAATCAGGAAATATAGCTATGGTTTTAGAAATACGAAAAAGATATTTTCTTGGCCATAACTTGATTAACTTTCACTTTATAGTGTGTAAAATAAGGCCTGCTAGAATCAAGCAAAACATGAAAATATTACAGTATCATCATTGGAAATCTGAAATTTTGATGGTTAATTTCCATTTTCTTTTTTGATACTTGCTTTATTTATTTATTATTACAAATTGCTAAATAAATAATAGTAAAATGGATTTAAAAATAATTTAGATGACCAAAAATAAAAATGGAAAAAAAGGTCTGTATCATTATTCATATTAGTTACATGTGACTAAACTAAAATAACTGCATTGCTAAAGTTGTCATAGTCAATTTTGATAAACATATATTAAGGCTATAATCTTAAGACTATGCACCAAAAGTCGTTAATCTTGTGTTTAGATTTGTAGAGGTCCCTACTGTCACATTTTAGGCACATAGTCTTAAGGTTATAGCCTTTATATAATTACTTACATAATGAATATGTATTTTACAAATTATTAATTATAAATATATATTGTAACCAGTTGGCTACATTGCTATATTAAAAATAAACATTAATAATTAGTCTTCAATTAGTTAAATATTTTACCTTTTTTCTTACATAATACTATGAACATTCTCGACAATTTTTTTAAAAATAATTGTCAAACCTTTTTTTAAAATTATTATATTTTAACATATGAAATTTTTTTCTCTACAATACAGGTTTTTTCATATCTGCATTCCAATCTGTAATATATAGAGGTTTGAACTCAAGACTTTCACATGACCCTCAACTATCCATGCTGTCTCATACTGCTGATACACTTGATCATACACGTCAAAAAGATTAACAACCACTAATATACATACTGCATGCTAAACCAGCACTCGTCAGTTGGTCCAGATTATCATCTCCACACATATATACAATCAAAGCTCAACTTACATTAAGATAGCCAATCTTCAAACTTTAATGAACAGGCTTCAATCTATCCGACACCACAATTCTTCAGTCATGCATTTCATTGAAAATCTGATGATGGAATACTCAAAGCCCACATTGATGCCAATCTTCTCATCCTACTCATGTTGACCATAAGTCAATCTGACTCCTCATGTTCCAAACATAATATATGTTATAAATTTTCAATGTTGGTAGGAGAAAAATATATTCTTTTGTTCTCTCTTCAATAAATTTATTTAATTACCAGTTGCTTTTAATTGAAAAATAAAAAGTACCAAAAGAGAAAAAAAACCTTTCTCTTTTTAGTAAATTGTTTAATAAGGTTTACTTTTAACCTTAAAGGAGATATCGTTTTATTTTTAATAGTATTTTAAAAAGAAAAATAATAAGATTTTAACATTTTATGAATTTTATTTTAATTAGTAAAAAGTTCTTTTCTCTTTATCTCTCATTACAAAAAATCAAATCGGTGTAATTAACTGATTATCTTGTTTTGTTTTTGCAAGAAAATGTTTAATTAGAAAAGGATGTCAAGAATTTTATGTTAAGTTCTTGACTTGTTTTAGCCAAACAATTGTTTGTAAAAAATTACATAGTTGGTTGTTATAAAAATTGTCATGTTAGAGATAAATTGTGATTGGCTGTTAGTCAAGATTGTTCTAGGAAAAAATAATGGTGATATGAATAGGATAAAAAGACCCAAGTATCTGGTAAGAAATTATTCCTAACTTATCTGTTGAAGATAAGTCAAGTCATAATCTCAGCTGCTAAAGAAGCGGATGTCTTATTTAAGCTGTTGCATAGAACAGCAGGTTTTAACCAAGCTATTAGCATAATAAAAGTTGTTTCCACAATGAAAATGTGTTAAATTCAGTGAAAATCTAGACATCATCTTTCTTCATGTAACTTGCCTTCACTGGAATAAAATGTAAAGAAGTTGCCCCCTAAAGTAATTTGCAATCATCTTCAAGCATGTCTATATATGTGTCACCTAGAAATTTTAGTGGAAATAACTTTCTATCTTTTAACCTGGAAATACTGCCCACCAGGGAAAGAACAAATTCAACTGGAAATTATAATTGGAAAGTACTCCACATAAAATAAAATCATAAAGTTATTTTTTGTGTGCACTCTATTTTCATCTATAGTACAAGAAGGAGGGAATATAAAAGTAATATTTTTTTCTAAGAGTTGATAATTTTAAATATTTTCATATTGTGAAACATTTTTTTAATCCATTCAATTTTCTCTTAAAAATAATTAGTTTTTTTTTAAAAAAATTTATTATTATATTTTTTTGTGAAACATTTCCCCCTCCTAAAACTTAACAAAAGGTTCATTAAGCTAAGCCAAAGATAGTTATTTTTGATTTTAAAAATGTTATTTATCCAACTCTAAATTATTTAAAGAAATAACTTAATGTTAATTAAATTAATTTAATGAATAGAAATCAACAGTTGATTATAATTTTTATGAAACTAAATTTTATTTTGTTATGAAATGAATGTTTAAAATTTTATACTATCATGCCATTTTTTATTATTAATCAGTTATTAAATAATTGTTTTAAAAATATATTTTATCTTAATATCTTTATTCCTTCTAATTATCTGTTACAAGAATTGGCAGGGTGTGTCTTTATTTCAAGACATCTGAGTGCTTTAGTTTTTTTAATTCTCCCAATAAAACTTTTTACTTATAGTAGGGCAAACTTGTGAATTTAAAGTGATTTACAATAAGCTGTTTTGAAATACATTAAGATACTGCCAAATCTCTTTGCACTTGTTATAATACTTAACTGACAACCAATCAGAAGTTATGATAGCTATCCAAATGACAACCAAACCTTAAACATGACAAAGATTTTATGAGAAAAGGGAGGCCTTTTCTCATAAAATCTTTGTCGTGTTTAAGGTTTGGTTGTCATTTGGACAGCTATCATAACCTGATTGGCTGTCAGTTAAGTATTATAAGTGCAAAGAGATTTGGCAGTATCTCAATTTATTTCAGTTTCAACTATCTGCATTTTGCAAATTAAAATAAGCTGTTTTATTTTTTCTCACAATAGTACTTTATAGAGTTCTTTCTTCCTGGGATAGATTAGAGCATAAGTCAGTGATATGGAGTAGACATTTATGCCCAGTATTTGGATTCCAGATAAGCCTGGATGGCATAAAGGTATATTCTTTAAAGTCCAGGCACTACATTTTACTTATTAGAAATTAAATTTATAGTTGGCCAGTATGTTAATGGTACCATATGGCCAGGGCATTGATGATGATCATGTTTTGTACCTCTGCATTTTGATTTTTTTATATATTCTGATGGATTAGCATGAGTCTGTGCATCCAAATTGTTGTGTTGTATTGCTGCCATAAGTTTGAAAATGGCTAAATAATTAGCCCGGTCTATAGCAGATCCATTTCAAATCCATTCACAAGGTTGACTGTTGATTTTTTTAAATTGTTGATTATAATGTTGAACTTATAATTAGTTCTTTACTGATCTCTCATGTTCATTTATATTCATTACCATTTCTTTTGGGAATGATGATGATTTCTCATCTCATATTTCAGCCCTAATGTGATGCACTTAGAAATGGCTACCCAATTGTGGGACCTTGTAACCCCAGATTCTTTATTAACCCCCTATTTCCATACTATTACAATATATATATACATAAATATATTTGAAACTGAGCCATACTTATATTTGATCTTGAAGGAGTTTCAGGCTGATGTTAAAAAAAACTAATTATTTTTAAATGTAGCTGTTATAAATTTTTTGTGACACAAATTACTTGTCTATAATTAACACTTAAAATAATAATCTTCCAGCATAAAAACACAGAAAACAAAATTAATAATTTTATTATAGACCATCTTGTAGAAATCCATCTCCATGGTTTATGTCAGTAATTTGTGAAATGATTAAAAATTATATTTTTTTCAGGTTTCTTCTGGTCTTATTAAACAAATATAACATAGTAATTTGATTTAATCATTAGACCAATTTGTTGATTTTCAAATGACAAATTTTCAATAATAGATAAATAGAAAAGAAGACAGTATAGTGATGTACAAACAGATAATAATCAAAAAGTAAATTAAAAAAACTGCATTTTGATTGTGCGTAAGTTTTTTAGTGGCAAAATTTTGACATGTGTGGGGAGATGCAGTTAAATGGGCTGTCCTTATAGCTACTATGGTGAAACAAAAAAATCTAAGAACAAGATTGACACAAAATACCTTAATGTACAAAAAACCAGAAGACCGATTCAATTAATGTATCAGTATTATATAACTATAAAAAGGAATATGGACACAGTTTTGATCTTAGTGTTGTTAAGATAATGTGCAAAGAAATGTGATAGAAAACATATGATCCAAAAAGTATGGCTTATCACACAAAATGAATATATCATGAATCAAAGAACTAACAGTATTCAAATTAGAAAGAAATGGATCTCGAAGATTCTTAACAGCATAACCATGATTGTGACATACATGTATGGAAAATATACTTGGTGTATTTAATAAATTTTTATTCTCAATTATTCTCATATTATTAATAATGTCAAAGTATCAAGATATTATATATACATGTGTGTGTATGTTAGGACTAAACATGTATCAGATAATCATAAATATTTAAGCAAGCATTTAATAACTGGCATTGTATAAAAAATAAATATAATAAAATCTAAATACCAAACAATTTCAAATGATTTGAAGGTACATTGTTTTAAATATATAAATAGAATGTGGTAAAATATCAGTACTGTTAAAAAATATTTTGTTTTACCCTAAAACATTTCACAAGTGGTAGCAGCATAAAACAAGCTGTTCTACCATGGACACACATATATATGGTCAAGAGTATGAATCTTCCCCAGGAAAAAGAAATAAGTAAAATAAAATTTCAGGAATGTAATCTCAAAAATGTTGATAGTTGCCATAGGATCTACTGGACAAAATTTTCAAGTAAATGTGAGTGAAAATAAAAATTCTTTATATAACTATTTAAATATTATATAAGGGATTTGAATATAGACTTTCAAGAACTCTTCTGCTATCCACTCTATTTCATATAACTGATACATATGACCACATACATGTGAAAAAGATAACTCTCCCATATATGTATTTCATGCTGAACTAGCACTCATCAGTTGGTCCAGATCATCATTTCCAACACACATATATAATCAGGCTGTTTATATTAAGATAACAAATCTTCAAACTTTAATGGACAGGTTTCAATCTACTTCTCTCCAACTCTTCAGCTATCCCTACCATTGAAAATCTGATGATGGTACACCCAAATCTCTTGCTGATGCTGATCTTATAGTCAGGCCCATGTTGACTTAAGTCACTCTGACCCCTTATGTATAGGACCTTGTCCATTCAAATACACAGAAGAGGGATGGAAAGAATACAGGCTGAATCTGTAATATTTTTGAAACACAATCATAATTCTTATACTTGGAGTCTAAATGTAATACAGGGGTTTGAACATGGTTATGATAGTCAATAGTAGAAGGGATCTTGAAAGTCTGTGGTCAAATCCCATATATTAAATTTAAATTTCAAGTATATGAATAATGCTCGTCTTTCAAAAATATTTAAATATCAGTACTATAAGTTTTTAGCAATCACAACAGATGTAATATAGTTTAAGCAAAATTTAAATTTTTTGCACACTTCCAATCAGCTCTAAAGATTTTGATATTCTATTTTGAGAAAATATTTAATTATAATTCTCAGTGACTTTAATTTAAAACATTCATAGGAGTCACACACATTTGAAAGATTTCCCCCTTGTCTAGGATACAATTCTTCACTAGAAACTAACTAACTGTCTAAATTAAATATTATTAGAATGCAAGTAATTTAAATCACGATTATTTCTTTTTTGGGTAATTTTTCTTCTTGTCTATAGATTTACTTATTTAATTTTGAAGAAAAAAAGTTTACATAATAAAGCTCATAATGATTACTGATACACTTGCTTAAAAAACATCAGGAAAATCAATTAAATGGAGATTTTAAAAGTAGATAAATGGATAAGAATCACTCTTTTTCTCTTGATGCAGCAAATATTTTTGTAAACATTAGAGAATGAATTTTCAAGTCAATTAATTAAGTTCACTAATAGAATTTTCCAATATTTACAAATTCTGGCCCTTTTCATTGATGTTGAATATATTTTTTCAAAAGACATTATTATTTTATATTCGATTACATCAACTGATTTATATACATGTGAAAATTACTTTTAAAAAAATGAACTGACTTATCATACAGCTCGCAGAGATAGACATTTACATTGGCAGAACTAAATTTTACAATTAGATATAAAATTAAAATTAGTCAATCTACTTTATGAAATCTCTTATACATCCGGGTCTCATTTTATATGGATTTTTTAAATGCAATTTTGAAGTTATGTGATTCATGTTTCTTCCTAGCATCTTTGTATGCTGTTTTCTTTTATGTAATAAAAATTATTAGATCAGAAGTTGAGCTCCGATAATGTGCTATTACTTTAAATATTATAAATTTCATGCACTCACGTCATATTTAAAGTGATAGAGCATTATCAGAGTTCAACTTCCATCTAATAATTCCAATATTTTCAGCACTTTATAGTACTGTAATAGATTTTATGCAATAAAGAAGTTCATAATTCACTTAAAATCAGGATTTCCCCATTTTATATACACACATTAAATTTTACAAGATTATAATGTAAATCTGTTCAAACATTATAGATGCCTATACTATGAACGTTGTTGTTTTTGCATTTTAAATCACATTCTATTTTGCTTTTTAAAAAAAGAGTACATAATCAATTAATCATTTAGTGACCACAAGTTTTGACAATTAAAAATTAAAATCTGATTTTTAATTGTAAATTAACAATTTAAAAATTACGTAATGTGATGTAAAACAATGAAATTTGATTTTTAAACGGAATTGAAAATTAAAGACAAAAAATAAGAATTTAATTTTTAATTGTTAGGTTTAATTAAATTTTGCCCAACAGTGGTGAGTAGGTGTCTTTTTATTATCATAAGTCTAAGTTCTTATTTTTATTTTAAACTTTTAGTTTACCCTAATGGAGAGGATGAAGTTGGAGCTAGTTGTCTTACTAGTTCACAAACGAACCTGCATATTATCAAATAGCGATAATGATTAAAATACTGTACATGTATAAAAAAATGTAAAATACTGTAAATTACACATAAAAATATATTGTTTTGAATAAAATTAAATACTGTAGTTAATAAAAAAAGTTTGTCTTGTATTAATTTTTTTCAAATTTGAAATTTTTTATTAGTCATATTTTATTTCCTTATTTTTTTTAATGCAAATTTTAAAGTAATTTTACGTTGTTGCTTTGATGCACTTTTTGAAAATTACAGTATGTATCCCCCATTTTTCAAGGTAAGTTAAGTCTATTTTTGTGTGTGTTTTCTAAGGAAACTATCTACCGCATAAAACGAGACCCAGGTGTATATAGGTTTCACCATGACAGTTTATTTTTATCATGTTAAAAGCTTTAACTTTATTGCATTAGGTGTCAATGAATATATTTTGGTAAACAACTTTCTTATTATTCTATCATAACAGTTCTAACTTATTCAAAAGGTGTAGGATATCCATGAGAAACTTTATTGCATTAGGTGTCAATGAATAAATTTTGGTAAACAACTTTCTTATTATTCTATCATAACAGTTCTAACTTATTCAAAAGGTGTAGGATATCCATGAGAATTATTGTCATGCATAAATGTACATCTGGTGCATCATAGTGCATAAAAGAATAAAAAGGCTAGCTCGGAGATTAGGGGACCCTTGAAAATGATTCAAAATATTTGGTGCTTATATATTTTTGAATAGTATAAGAATCATAGGACAAAATTGTGAAAGATAGATGTGGGAGAAAAAAGTGAAACTGTGTCTCTTTACAACAAAGCAAATAATGGGATCCTGCAGACAAATAAAGCCTTTTGAATTTGTAAAAATGTAATGTGGGGAAAGAGTCAAAGTTCAATTTAAAGAGAAAATTTAAATATTTAGTTTCAAGTGATTACAATCTAAATTTATGACTAAGTTGTTTGTTGGTAATGTTTAGGATTGGTTCTTTATTATACAGTGAAAAATAGTATACTGAAGAGACTTTCCAATAGTTACATTTATTCTCTGAAAGACAAAAGTGAGTTTCTGAATAGATAATAGGATTGGCAGGAAATTTCAATAACCAGTAATTGGTGGTAGCGTGTCATTTGGAGTGATTTTGAAAACTTCTTATAAATTAAAAAAAAGGTGTCTTATGAATTCTAGTATAACGATCGAAAAAGTGAAGATCGAATCTAACCGCAAACTACGATATCTGCTCTACAAGGCGCCATCTAGGCATTTAAACCTAGAAAAATTTATAGAGTAGGCAGATACGCGCTGTTAAGATTCCACTTTATTTAAATATTCAGATCGTTAGCCCAAGTCACTAGCTCAGTGGAGTAGCAGAGATAATAAAATATAAATTTTATATCTTAAATATAAAAGAGTAAAAGCCACTGCCAGAAATTAACACATAAAAATATTTATTTACACACATATAAAATAACATTTAAATTTTGAGGAATAAATTCAACATTTTAGATTTTTCTATTAATCTTTTAATTTTACATTTAACTAAGTTTCAATGAGTTTAATATTTTATTTAGATAGTCAAGTATGAATAGACTACATAGATCTGCATTTGAAAAGAAAATATTCTTCCCTGATTTAACCTTAGGCAACAAATTTCGCAATCAAACTGGCGCCAATCCATCTGATACATTCATGTATTCAATGTAGCATGATACGACAACACAAAATACTATACTGTCAGGAATGTACATCTGATCAGTAAGTAGATTAGAGAAGACATTGTCTCTCCACCAACAGGAATGTGACATCTGTTGGCGAGTAGAACAATAAACATAAAACTCCATAGGAATGGACTGCGGTCCTTTGCTGTCTTACAAATCCATCCATAGGCAAACAGAGGGTGTGTGGCGTATATCTATAATCCTGCCCATAGCGGATCTCATACTACATCTACAATTACACAAATATATCCAATCCATTGAACCAATTCAACTACGAAATGAATAACCTAAGATTACCCTCCCTTAATATAACTTTACAAAACCATATAGCCATTCACGCCCGACTTAAATTTAACATTTAAATACGTTCGCACAGATTTGTTTAAAAATTCTGGGTATAGATCGATTACATAGATTCCACGGTCAAAAACATTTCAAAATAAACATAAATGATCAAAATACAAAATTATTGATACCGACAATCACAGAGGGAAATTTATAAGTAACCCAATAGTATTCACCATAAGATACTTGCATTGTCACCAATAACTTAAAAGACATCCGAATAAATACATTTTAGATACCGTACGGTATCATTATTTATCGAATGTCTATATATTTTGATCAAATATGAAAACCAAAATATAATTAACCGTGAATGAATCCATGCAAGCGTCTATAAACAACTTAAATTTCATGCATTTAAATAATCTTTACAATAAGAAAAAAAAATGGAAATGATGTTTATCAATCGGAAAACATATAGAATTAAACATTATTAATTTGATTTAAAAACTTACAAAAGTCAGATAAGAGTCCGTTTTAACATTTAAGTTGGCTTGTTTATCAATTTATAAAACTTCACGAAAGTTCTTAATTGATTTTAATAATTGTTCATTTCATATAGCTTATGGTAGAAGAGTCCAGGTTCCTGTTTTTAATTCCCACGATGCCTCCATTGGAAGATAATGTTCTGGAGATGGCAATAGCTGGTTCAAGGTATCACAGTCTTTTCCTTTTTTAAATAGAGTGTGGTATGTGTGTCCTACCACAACTCTCAAACACTCAACGCTGGAACTGTCAGAAAAAACTGTATTTCCCTTTTTATATTAATCCACATGGATTCAATCAACAAAACGTCACTAATCCATCACTTTCGTTAGGGTCTGAGCCAAGGCTTAGTGCTTCCATTGGTCAAGCTAAAATCTCTTTATTCTCTTATCTAATTTACTCTCTGACTTTTTAATTAGACAGCTTTTGGATAATTAATAAACAATCATTTCCATTTACAGATTACAGGAATTAATTAATACCTGTTTTTATTTTTACTTACGTTATTTCTTTTTTAAACGATTTTTATATTTAAATCTTTTTTTATAAAAAAAATACATTCAAATACTTTTTTTTATTTATTAAAAAAAAAATATTTTTAAAGTTTAGCATTTTAATTTTAGCGTTTAGTTTTTTTTTTCTTTTTAATACACTTATTTTTATATGCGAACTTAAAAGTTTTTATTTCAATTTAATGTAACGACATATTTATATATCGTTACACTAGAGATATGTAAAGTATGTAATCCTAGGCCATTTTGGGACAAAGAATATTGCAGTCATCTGTGAGAATGTGATTTATTTTGCCCAAAGTAGTTTCTTATACAGTGAATAAATATAGTTACAGAACATTTTGTTATATAATATTATGAGACAATAGTATATAATTTGTGTTATGACTATAATATTGTATAGATTCTTTTGTGTAGAGATATGATTTTGACAAGTTGAAAACATCCTCAAAAATTATTTTTTAAATTTTTCTTGCATTGATAAGCGCGTTGCAGGAAGACTAGGGAGAAAGTCCAAAGAGAGACCAAGTGCTCCTTTAAAGTGTTTTTTGAGACAACACTCTGTGTATATGTACTAAATGCAGGATCTCTCTTTGTTAAAATAGAACATATTTATCTAAACAGATATTTGTAATAGAACTGGGATTTGTTTTTAGGATGAAAGACTGATAGGCAATACAGAATATATATATATGTGGGTATAATATTTGAGATAGTTCTTTTTCATTTGTTTTAATTAAAGTATTGATATAAGTGGTAAACAGCAAAGAACTTAATGGTGGTGTTGTATAACCGAACATTGTGGTATAAAGGGGAGGGAATTTTTTTTCCATTTAATATTATATATATATTTCCCTATGTAATAAAAAAATTGTTAGGACAGAAAGGAAAGTTCTAGATATAATGGTTTCTGGTGTTTTAACAACCATGCCACTTAGAACAATGTCAAATATTGATTTTCTGTTTTATTATTAATAATTTTATTGAATTTATGGTTTTAAATAAAAAGGCAACTTGAGCAGTGAATAAACCCTTTATTTGCGAATTTCATTTTTGGCAGTAATGATCAAAGATATGGTTCAATTTTATCTTTGATAATTGATTCCAGCACTTGTATTCCAAGTTGTCTTATTGATGTGATTCATAAATTTGTTAAATGTGGAGAGCTTTATAAAGGCAACAAGAGATATTGAGTAAGGTCCTTGAATTATTATATATTGCTTTTGATATAAAAATCAACTAAATTTGAGAGTATATAGTGATGGGCATATTTAAAAATGGAATACTATGAATTCTGAGTTGGCATGCATCAAACACCGAGAATAGCTTGACTAAATATAAACTTTTTCTGGTTCTCCAAGGAAGAGACCTGTTCCTGAAGAATATATAGATAGGTTCTAACATGTATTCTCTGAAAATGATTTCTTCTTGTAACTTGAGAGCTGTTTGAACATTAATTGAAGAGTATGATCCAAAGCCATCAAATATAATACCTGGATCAAGTAGAGGTTAGCTCAAATAGTTTTTTTTTTAATTACTATTTCCTAGGCGAATCACTGACTGATTTATAGGCATTTTTGCTAAAACCTTTGGGCATTCATATTCTAAAGATGTATTTAAAGTAATTCCCAAGTAATAAGACCAGGAAGTTTGAAAGCTTTGACAGTGAGCAGTTCTGTCCTGTGCAAGATTCACCTCTAAATCTCACAGTTTATGTAAATAAATGTATATCTCTGGAAAAAATAACACTGGAATACACCCAGAAAGGACTACTTTGTTGGTTCTACCAGTGGGAATCATGGTTCTATTAGAGAAATTGAGATTCAGAGATATCAAAAGCACTGCATAATCCAAAAAGGTAAAGAGATGTAATGCGGGAGAATAAAAACTAAGTCAGTTAGAAATGAGGGTCTGCCATTTAAAAAAGATAAAACTTTCGGGCAAAAGTCTCTCCAATTATAAATGGGAATGCAATGATATGTAACAATTTGGTGATGAATTTGCTCTACATTATATTGAAAACTACTAGCAAGAAGAATGGATAAGGGGAGAATGAAATCATGAATTTTATTAGTATCAGTTTACTAATTATCATTGGAGTGGCAGATTATAAATTTAAAAGAAAATTTAATTTTCCCTTTTTTATATATATATAAAAATTGAATTTTTTTTTTTCTATTTTAAAATTAAAGTTGTTCTTTTCGGTCAAACTAATTAATAGATTATATCAACTAAAGTAAATACGTATAAAAATATTTAAAAAACAACAACATTCAAAACCTATATAAACTGCAAAAAACTGTTAAGTAAAACAGATGTAGTGAGAAATAATTTAGAGTATTGAAAGAACTTGACAATCTCCGTTGATGGTGGCTTCAAAAAATGTCGTTAGATAACTCTCTTCGAATGAACTGACTTCCCTGCTCCAAAGCTTCAGCTACCCTAAATAACTATAATTGCTAATAACTTATAGATATAAAACCCATTTGTAGCTAAAGCTATGGAAAAATTAAAAAAACAACAACTATTGTATAGTTAATATATTTTTGGAAAATCAATATTGAATTTGCCTACAAATCATGGAAATTAAATAACTGATTTAAATAAGATATTTATTTTATATAGCACTATGGCTTTTTTAAATACTGTAATATTAATAATCAGAAATTAAGCTAATGCACACGCGCTTTATGGATTTTAACTGATTTAAAGAAGTTGGATTTAATTTGCCATGGATGTCATCAAGATTGGTGAAAGGACAAATTTCATATTGCTAATTAAATCCTGCAGATATCACATTTAAATATATGATTTATTATTATTTTAACAATGAATGTCATTATTATAGTCAAATTGTAAAAGAATGCATATATAATCAGATGATCACACATTTCTTATGCTTGCTCTTGCACCGAGTGGTGTTACTGTATGGAGAGTTTTGCCCATTTTAATAATTGCATATAATTAACACTATTTTTTCCATTTATATTATCTCTAAAATTTGTTATATGTATATCTTTAGATCATGGCTCTAAACATAATCACCCATTATATAAGATAATTAAACTTCCCAGGTATTTAGAAATATTATGATTTGAAAGATAGTCTTGTAATTATAATTATAAGATGAGGAATTACTTAACTATATAAATAGCAAATTTGCATATATTTATATATTAAATAGAAATGGAGATAATATCCATGTAAATAGCAATAATGTTAACCTTTGATGTTAGCAAGAAATTATCAATAACTACTAGTTAACAATTTCTTAGCTTTTTGTTGAAGTAAAAGGAGTCTCCTTTTTCTTTAAACCAAAGTTTTTTATATGGATTTAAACTCAGAATTATTTTTGCTTTAATAAAAAACTCAATAAGAGCTATTATAGGTTAAATGAAAAAAAAACTGGTTTGGTGTCAGGGATTGTCAATTAGTGGTAACTGATAATTTCTTGATAATATCAAAGGTTAAAGGTTATTTCTATTTATACTGATATTATCTCATTCCTAGTCTTTATTATAAAAACAATCTATGTAAATATTTAATTCAATATATATATTCCTCCTATAATTAATTTTGTTAAATTTACTTAAAATTCATATTTACTTTTGTTATAGCTCTATACTTACAAATTTATTTGTTCTGATCAACTTCATGTCTTTTTGTAGAATTTTAACTGGGAATAATAAGTTAATAATAGTAGTACTTTAAAAAATAAATATAGCTTTTTCCTAAATAACCAACTATTGCTATAAATAGAAAGTCTCCCAAATATGCACACATGTAAGATGGATCTGTGTACTAAATATGGCAGTACAAGTTGGTGCACAAAATAGCAGCATACTCAAAATAAGTTCAATTTAAGATCTACCTGAGTATCATTTCAATATATAAAATAATACAAAATTTCAAGACTTTTTAAAAAATGCATCTACAATTTGAATGCCTTTTGCTTGCAGTAGGATATTAAACATTTAAGTGATATTTTCACAATACAGTACAACTAAAATAGATATTAAACCACTAAACATCACATGATCACCGTCTCATGCTGGAGGGTTGCATTAGATCCTAAGATCTAGGCGCAGTGCTCTCAGATCCAAGGCTCCTCACTGATGAAGGCCACAAGCCAGAAACTAGTCTGAGGATATTGGATGAGTAGGCACTAGATAGGGATTTTATGCACAAGCCTTCTGGCATCCATTGATTACTCTGGTTAGCACAAGGTGGCACTACTATATGGAGTTTTTGCCTGCTTAAAATATTGTTTTACAATAAGTTTTTTTTTTAATGTTACTCATGCTAATACAACAATTTTATTATATTGGATTTATTTTTTCAGCCCCTCCCCCTCTTTTTTTATATATTTATTATAAAAAAGATTTTCATATACATAGACCACTATGAAACACTTGTCTAGAAGTCTATGGAAAGAATTTCAATCTTTCTATCATAGAAAAACAACATTGCAATTGTTACTCCGAGCATATTTAATGTGATATTTACTTAACAATCATATAACAAAAAATATTAAAAATAATTTTCTAAGAAAAATACTTATATTAAAAGAACTTAAACTGTCACTAACTTTTCCCCTATAAAGATTTAACTATACGTTCAATTATAGGCTACTTTAAAATAAGAATAGGATATTCCACAACTTTTAGCATAACTTGACTTAATATGTAAAATTGAAAAAAATAAATATATCTTTACTAAAGAGGAGTTTCTTTAATGATTATATGCTTAGAATGTCCCATGTTAAAAATGTTTTTATAGAGCCTACATTATTTTATATATATATATGTCAAAGCATTGACCGGAAGCGAACCACTATCGCTTAACTACATTATTTTTTAAATAAAAATAACATGCTTTATTTAAAAAATATTTTTAATAGCACTTAATCAATGGATACAAACAATTAATGATTTAATAATTTTAAAAAATTAGAAATTTTTTTTTGGTTCATATGTCAAATGCATTGACTGGGAAGCTAACCCAGGCCAGCTGCTTGGAAGGCAGCTATGCTAACCACTAGGCCACTAATGTTTGACAAAATTAATTTATTCAAATCCAAACAATATAATAATGAAATCAAAATAGTTTTTTGCTAAAGAATAGAAAAAACCTTTCCTCTCTCTTTTCTTTTAGGAAACAGTAAAGCAAAGAAGCACAATTAGTTTGCAGTTAAAAATAAATAAAATAAGTTTTCAGCTAATAGAAGTCCTCCTCCCCCATTTTTTTCTTCATAGAATTAAATTATTTGTTATTCATAATATTTCTGCAGTTCACTACACCACTCTCATACAAGGTAGGAACTGGTTTCTATCCACATTTAACAGCATGTGGAGGAGTGTAATTAAATATATGACCAAAGACATGTGAAAAAGATATGATCCCGAGAATGCAAGTTTTTGGTGCTGAAGCAGCACTCAATTGTCCCAGATCACATTCTCTTATATATATATATTTATAATTGTCTAGTATATGGAGATAAGAAATTACCTGTTTAATTGATAAGTGTCAAATTTACTGCTCTTACAACTTTGACACAAACCACTTGATTGAAGTATATTAATATTTTTTACTAGTCATTCATTGGACTAGAGATTATCCATTTAATGAATAATATTTTGATAGTGTAATTTTCACTACACCACTCTTATGCAAGATAGGGACTGCTTTCTATCCACTTTTAACACCTTGTGGAGGGGTGTAATCAAACATATAATCAGACAGTTGAAAAGGATGCATGATCCCCAGAATGCATATTTTGTATTGAATCATCATTCATCAATTGGCACAGATCATATTCTCTTACATATATCTTTATCATTATCCAGTATATATAGATAGGAAATTATTACAATTTAATTGATGTGTCAAACTTACTGCCCTCATAGCTTTACCCAAACCATTTGATGGAAGCAAATTAATAATTTTTATTAGTCATTTATTGGACTAGAGATTATCCATTTAATGAATACTTCTGTAGTGTATTTTTCATTATGCCACTCCCATGCAAGATAGGGGCTGGTTTCTATCCACTTTTAACACCTTGTGGAGAGATGTAATCATGAACATATGATCAAAGACGTGAAAAAAATGTATGACCTACAAGATGCACATTTTGTGCTGAACCAGTACTCATCAGTTGGCCCAGATCACAATCTCTTACATATATCTTTATCATTGTTCAGTATATATATATATAGGGAATTAATACAGTTTAATTGATGTGTCAAACTTACCGCCTTCACTACTTTGATACGAATTACTTGCTGGATGCATGAGAGTGATGTAGTGAAAATTGCATTATAGAAATATTACTCATTAAATGAATAATCTCTAGTTCAATGAATGACTAATAAAAATTATTAATACTTATTATTCAATTTTGAATGATTTGATATATTTATATCTTGCACACTTTTCATCTACAGTATGTTAAATGAAAATAGTATAAAAATATAGATACAACATTTATTAAAGGAAAATATTTAAAGTGTATCCATAATTTACAATATATATTTATAATCAATAGATGGCGTTTTACCAAAAACACCGTCAAAGCGTATGTTTGTTTACATAAACATCAGAGTAAGCATTCACTATCTCTTTCGTTAGTTCTGCCCTCAGATCATGATTTCAAGCTGATTTTCTATTATCAGTGAAGGATAGTGAATGCTTACTCTGACATTTATGTATACAAACATATGCTTTGATGGTGTTTTTGGTAAAATACCATCTATTGATCATAAATACAAGCATTAGCAAGTTTAACTTGTTTTTTGTTTTTTAATATATATTTATATTATTTAAATAATAAGTAAAATAATACTTAAAGCTAATTGGGATAATTAGTAACCATTAGAAAACACCAGTAATCACATAAACATTCACAATAAGGATAGTAATCAATATTTCTCACTGCTGAGAAGGTTGCCTTGACAGCAATGAGAAATATTGATTACTATCCTTATTGTGAATGTTTATGTGGTTTCTAATGGTTATATTATTTAAGATAAAATTTATATAAATAGATTTATATAATAAGAAATTATCTCTACTGGAATAAATTCTGAATTTTAGCATTTTTCTTATTTTATTATAAGAGATGTTAAATTCCAGAGATACTGAATTTAGGATAATTTTGAACTATAATTCTATATCCCATAAAGTATTACAAATAAAAATGAATACATTGGTTAGAGTATAATTTGAAAATTTCTATTTTTATTCTGTAATACAAAAACAAAATCAATAGTCAGATTAGTCTCCTTTTCCTATTTGTAATTAGTTTCCTTTAATATTTCGAACTACTGGTGTAAGTAAAGGTTTATTCAGTATATAAATTTTGTTGTCAGTAGCTGAGCATACTTTTGGTTGATATTTTGTAACACAAGGCAGTTTAAAATTTTAAAGGAAGTTAAGAACTTATTGATTATTACAACCCCATCAATTAAAATACTATACATTTTACAACAAGATTGTAACATCCTACCATTTCCAACTTTCTTATACACTTCAACAATACTATTTTTTATAGCAACACTTTATTCTTACAGTTTCGACTGTCCTGCAGTCATCATCAGCGCTCTTTAAAATCTACTCTTTATATATATGTAGTATTGTTGAAGTGTATGAGAAAGTTGGAAATGGTATGGTATGTAAATATAGTAACAAGAAAATAAGAATTAGTATCACCTCTTTCCATTTTTATATAGGAGTGTTTTTATTGCCAAATTCTCATTCTTTCCCTTTAGATGATAATTATAAATGATCTAAGTATATATTGCTTTGTTTTTCCTATGCTATATATATATCTTTTACTTATAGTGATTACCTTGACAACACATTAAAATCATTCAATACTTAGACAATACCAATATCAATAACAACCAACAATCTCAATCCGTTATCAAGGCAACTTTCTTTTAATAATAAAGATGGAAGATAATGTTTTGAAATTAACTCTTGTAACTGTTTTTAAATCTAATTGAATAGTCCTCCAGCATTGTAGACAAACATCCTGATATATGAAAGAGGACAAAGTAAAAGAGGTATCTGTTTAACTTTAAAAATGTATTGCCATTTGTTGAAGATGAAGGGCTATTCAATTATATAAACAGTTGTAATGAATTAATATCAAAACATTACATAAAAATATTTAGCACTGTAAATTATTATATATAAGAGTAATTAATATATTACCAATCTACATATGCAAATCAATTTATGTTAGATGAAACCCAATCTTTCAGATCAATAATGCATGTCGGAAAGATTGGCTTCATCTCATGTAATTAACACTTAGACAATCCCAATATCAATAACAATCTCAATCGGTTGTCAAGGCAACCTCCTTTTGCCTTGATGACAGATTGAGATTGGGATTGTCTAAATGTTGACTGATTTTAATGATTACTTATAAACCCATTTAGACTTGAGCGTTATTTCACTTATTATTTATATATGAGTATTTGGGCAAAACCTTTCCAAAATTTATCAGTTTAACATTATATTAAACAAAAATCTTGCCTGTAATACTAAAAACTTATTTCTGCTACAAAAATATGGGTTTGCTTAAATTTAATTAATCTTCAAACTAAATGATCATTCATCAAAATTAGAAATCTTGAAAAAAAATTGTTTTATAGAAGTCCAATTACAAAATAATTAATTAATCTTTAAACTAAGGAATAATTAATTACCTTTCGTTTTTTATTTATTAATTGTAAGCTAATCTCACAGATTTTTTATTTATTTATCTAACACTCACATTAAAAAAATTGTTATTTTACAGTTTGTTGATATTGTTGACATGATATGACATGGACATATTCGTAGAGGAGATAATAATAAATGGACAGTTGAAGTTTTAAAGTGGATTCCAAAAAAATTGTAAAAGGTTTAGAAAGAGACCACACATAAGATACTTTAAAACAGGCAAAACTCTCCATACAATAGTGCCACTCAGTGCAAGTCAGAGTAATCAATGGATGCCAGAAGGCTTGTGCATAAAATCCCTATCTAGTGCCTATTCATCCAATATCCCCAGACTAGTTTCTAGCTTGTGGCTTTCATCAGTGAGGAGCCTTCTGGCATCCTTTAATTATTCTGGCTTGCACTGAGTGGCACTACTATATGGAGAGTTTTGCCTGTTTTAATAACAGCTATGAGCAAGCATAAGAGATGGTGATCATGTGATGTTTAGTGGTATAAGATCCAAGAATCAATCCAGGACTTCTACCACTGAACTAAACTTTTTAAATAAATGAATAAATGTTTAAGTATTCTAAGATTTACTACATTGATTATAAAATTACTAGTGTTTTTGGAAATATCATTTTAAAGTAGTTAAAATACAGCAACCAAAATGATTTATTCATAATTTATCATCAGAAATATTTAGGTGTTATCACTTGTCCATTTGCTCAATTTATCTTTGGGGAAAAACATAAACATTTAAAAATAAGTACATAAAATTATATGTCTATATTTATAAAATAATAAATAATTACATATTATTTTCATCAAAATAGCATTTGAAATATTTGTTGCATAAATATATCTAAATTCTTAATTTCCCAATCATTGCTTTCTTTTGTTTATATAAATATTAAGCTTAGTAATTCTTAGATTATTTAATTACTATTACTTCAAACGCGCACATTATATATAAATATAAACTACAGAACAATTAATATTATATAATACATCGAGATTAATACTCCAACATTGATCTATTAAATAAATGAAATACTCTCAATCCAGCACTTTTTTTAGAGAAAAGATCGGACGGTCTTTTCCCTTTATTTCAATTAACATTGGATTGAGAGTATTTCATTTACTTAATAGATCAATGGATTGAGAGTATTTCACTTACTTAATAGATCAATGTTGGGATATTAATCTCGATGTATTTGATATATACATTTGTATGAATAAGTTGAAATTATAATTTAACGGCAAATCTAGTAGGAACAACTTTTGCTAAACACTTGTAATTGGTAATTCACATATAATCATAAGCCATGAAAATCACTTATTTATATCATTAACTGTTTAATATATTCATATACAGATCTAGGAATTAGTCGACTTTTTTTTATTTATTAGGATTATCCAATGTCTACATAAATTCTATTTTCATATTCAATTTTAGGTGGAAAGTTTCCGTTTTGTATAAATATCAATGTAATTTTTTTAGTTGTTTAATTACATTACATAAAAATATTGAATTTTAATGTTAAAAATATCTAATTTATTTATAAGAACGTTTTTTAACTGTTAATTTTAAATATTTTTTCATATCATTTTTAACTAGCAGTTAAGAAAAACATCCATAAAAATAAAATCATTAGAAAACTTTTAAATTAAAAAAATAAAATAGATATATTCTTATAATTAACAAAATTTTAAAAAATATGACATTTATGTATTAGAAATTTTCAACATAAATTCAGAATATACGTAAGCAATATGTGCAATATATATATATATAAGTTTATGTAAATATTATAAGAATTAAAAAAAATATTATTTGAATAATATGTCGATCTGTACTTGAAAATATCAGGAATATAAAACAATAAACTCTATGGCATAAAGAAATTCATATATACTCAAATAAAAATTATGATACATGTGTTTATTATAAACATATAATGATGTATATTTAAGTTGACATATTAAGGTCTTATATATGAGTCAGAGTGACTTAAAGCCAACATGGCTATGACAACAATATTGACATCAACAAGGGCTCTGAGCATCCCATCTCAGATTTTCAATAATATGGAAGGCTGAAGAGTTGGAGAGTGGAGAAGATTAAAGCCTATCCATAAAAATTTGAAGATTTGGAATCTTAATATAAACTGAGCACTAATTATATGTGTGTGAGAGAGGACCAACTGATGAGTGCTGGTTCAGCATGAAATATATATATATATATTGGAGATCATTTATCTTTATCTCATATATGTGGTCATGTGTATTGGTTAAATAAGATAACGTGGATAGCTGCAGGGAGCTAGAAAGTCTGTGTTCAAATCCCCTCCAATTATATCTAAAATTCAGTATATACATTACTCTTGTATTCAAATATTATGATTATATTTGTAAAATGTTTCATTTTATTCTTTTTAACATATATGAATACCAATGGTGGATTTTGCCTTTGAAGAACCCCACCCCAGGCAGTAAAAATATTAGAGATCCATTATAAATATAAAAGACTTAATATTTGAATCTTTACCTAAACCTGAAAATTTTGTACTGTCAATAAAACAACAGACAAATGGAAGACTTTTCTTAATCTAAGACTGCTTAATTTTTATGACTTAATCTCTAAAAGTAGTGAATTAACCATGTAACTATTCTCAAATACTTTTAAGTTTAATAATATTTCTGTAGTGAAATTTTCACTGCACCATTCTTATGGAATTAAATTCTAGTAATTGGTTATCTATATATACTGAACAATGATATATATACATACATATGTGTGTGTGTAAGAGATTGTGATCTAGGCCAGCTGATGAGTGCTGATTCAGCAAGAAATGTGCATTGTGGAGATCATACATTTTTTTCACATGTCTTTGGCCATATGTTTATGATTACATCCCTCCACAAGGTGTTAAAAGAGGATAGAAACTAATCCCTATGTTATGTGAAAATAGTGTAGTGAAAATTACACTATAGAAATATTAATAATTAGTGAATAATCTCTAGTCTAATGAATGACTAATAAAAATTATTAATATACTTTCAGGTTTTTTTTTTTTTGACATTTATAGCTCCTGAAATACTATTTCAAAAAACAATTGTAATTAAATAATAAAATGTATTTCACAAGAAACAAAGATCACAAAAAAATTGTGAGAAAAATCAGATCCTTAAATGTAGGCAAAAATTGTATTCCTTCAATTTGAATTTGCATTGAATTGCAACGAATAAATCATTGCTGATGATGAAAAAAATTGAAACATAATAAAAAAGGTCACACTTGAATTTCAGTATATAAAATAACAATTAACTCTTAGGCTATCAACAATCTCAACCTGTAGTCATGACAACCTCCTTTAATAATAAAGGTGTCACACTTGAATTTACAATATATAAAATAATAACAATCAACTCTCAGGCTATCAACAATCTCAACCTGTAGTCATGACAACCTCCTTTAATAATAAAGGTGTCACACTTGAATTTACAATATATAAAATATTCTAGCACATGTGCGTGTGCGGCGCAACTGTTCCCAAAAACTATTAATATAAAATAGAAAACAATCAACTCTTAGGGTATCAACAATCTCAA
This sequence comes from Epiperipatus broadwayi, assembly GCA_028023455.1. NCBI lineage: Eukaryota > Metazoa > Onychophora > Udeonychophora > Euonychophora > Peripatidae > Epiperipatus > Epiperipatus broadwayi. The sequence continues at coordinate 927,679 of JAQFVV010000239.1, read as the reverse complement.
CCTGTAGTCATGACAACCTCCTTTAACAATAAAGGTGGTACCGCCTTTATCTATGGTCTGATATGTTTATATAGACCCTAAAGATTGCAATTTGACCAAGGGGTGTGAGATTAATAATGCAAAGAAGTTTAAACAAACCTTATTAATCAGGCAAATTATTCTTTAATTTTATATACGCAGTTTTAATTTTGTAGAATTATTCTAGTGGATTTTGTTTATTATACTTATATCGCTTGATATTAAATATTGCATAATGTTTATGATTTAATTTTTAAATGTTTAATCTGATAAATGTTATTTAATGTTTTATAGTTAGCTCGTTGATTTAGGATAGTGGTAAATTCTAGAACAAAATATTTAGATTGAAACTCAATTTGATACGAGCTGTTGCTGAACAAAATTCGTTAACTCTAGATTTCACTAATTATATAATGATAGAAGAAAGAAATGTTTCTTAAGGACAAAATCAATGTATGATATGTACATATTTTAAATAATAAACCGTATTACGAATGAAACACAATTTAATGAAAAGTAGGTTTTAAATCTGACTAAAAAAAATCATTGTTTTTAAACAACTCACTAATTTTAATTATAAAATTGTTTATTATTATATCTGATAAACAATACTTATGTCTTTATTAAAAATAATTAAAACAAACTAAACAAAACATTTAAAATTATTATTTATACATATATATATATATTCACACACACATGCAACATATTTCAGCAGTACAGTATCTATAAGACGTGTCATGGTGGATTACTATAGAGTGCTATATCAGATTTATTTTTATTGGTACAAAAATCCATTATATATTACTTAAATGATCCAAAGAGTGACAAAAATCATAAAAAATTTATTAGAGTACTTATTATTGCATCTACAATTATTCAATATTTGTTGGTTTTGAATCTTTTTTTTTATTCATTAAAATTTAAATTTATTTAAAGCGCATAGAAAATATAAATGATCCTATTTTTACACAGTACATACTGTTAATTTCAAAATAAAGGCATAATAATAAAAATAAAACCTTTAACAAATATAAATAGCTAATAAACGAGATGTTCTTTGATTTAATGAATCAATGTAGGGAACTACTTATAGTACTGTAAAAATAAAATTGTTAATACTTGGTATTTCCGATTTGCCACTTTCTATATGGAAGATGTTTTTGAATGATGCCTGAAACTCTCTACTCCCAAATTCCTGTTCCAGAAGCTAAAATATTAATTCATTTTTGATAATTCTATTATTAGTGTGTGTGTATTCTTATAAACAAATCGATAAATTAATTTTTAAAATCTTATTTACAATTTAAAATACATTTAAAATTTATTTAAAAATAATAATATTAAAAAAAAATCTGTTAGTATACTAGTAAAAGTTGATTGATGTGTTTGAATGTAAAGTGAAATCTTGGATGCTGAATCATCATAATTAATGAAATGATCCCATGACTTGAACCTTCAATAAAAATCTGCAGTTAAAACAGCAACTAAAAAATAGAAACACAGATAAATTAATTAATACAAAGAATACATATAAATTATTACTTTTTTTATTAACAAATTTCATAAATAATATTTTTCCCCCCATATGTCATAGCATCGGCCGGGAGGCGAACACGCAACAACCATCTGCAACATACTGCTTGCTTGCAAGGCGGCTGCGCTAACCTCTCAGCTAACAATGCTCGACATAAATAATATTTTATCAAATCTTTATTAAACAATACAAATTAGAAGATAAAACGATGTAGTTATGCCTTTCTAAGTTTTCACAATCAATATACTAATCAAAAAAATCATAATGATTTTTATAATAGTTAGATGTAATTAAAGGGAATTTGAACGCAGATTTTAAAATCTACTGTAGATTTGCTATCTTAGTATAAATCAACCAGTGATTATATTTTGAATGTAGATTTAAATAGAAAAAAACGGTATAGCTGTGAGGAAGGAAAGTGGAGGGAAACGATTAAAGAGGATTAAAGTTCTGAGGAAGATTGCAGGGGCAATCGAAACTGTTTTTGTCATTGGTTTAATAATAAAGGAATTTAATATGTAAAAAGAGAATTGGTTATATACATATGTGGGAGATGACGATCTGGACCAACTGATGAGTGCTGATCCAGCATGAAATATGTATATTGGTGATCATTTCTCTTTTTGGCATGTATGTGGTCATGTGTATAGGTTATTGGATGACTGAAGTCAGCTTGAAAGTCTGTGTTCAAATCTCCTTTAATTACATCTAGCTTAAATATATACACTATACTTGTATTTAAATAATTAGTTAAATAATAATACGATCAACGCTAAGTTGGAAAATATAATAGTAAAATGTATCTCCTAAATATATTTTGTTCAATTAAAAATACACACACATACTAACAACACAATACATGGAGAGTAAAAAAATGACATCTCCAAATACTGTTGAATTTGTTTTTTTGACTTATAGCAATATATTACTAGTGATGAATTACATACCTTTTCAGATAAATTTAGCGTAATGATCCTATATTATTTGGCATCAACATTTAACTCGGATTACTTTATATTTCCACACGCTCATTTTTACATTCGTAATATTTTTACAACACTTTTTGTACTTTCAAAAAAAGTTTATGCCCTGGTTCCAGCTATTTTCACTTTCAATACCATTACCAACTTACGTATGCAAATCCATTACTTTTAATATTCTATGTGAATGCATGGATATTCTTTGTGGTTATGTTTGCAAGCGCATTCATAGTTCATCCGAGACATCTTAACCCACCACTTATCATAAACGATTGTCAAAAATGAAGTCTTTTAGTAAATTAATTTTTTCTGGAATTATTTTTTTATAATTTCCAAACATTTACTTCTATAAACTTATTCACGGAACACCGACGTTCAAAAATATTACTAAAGTAATCCACAAGTCATTCCTAAAGAACCGTTTAATTAAACTTGCAAATAATGCCTGCTTTCTAGTATCAGTGTCAATATACATAAGTTTATTTAAATGATTCTTGGTGAATATGACTTGTGAATTACTGCGGTATTATTAAGTTACACAACTGCTAACTCATAATTTATTTATGGTCTTATTAAAATTATAAGAACCTACTTCTGTATATGACATTTTCATAGAAAAACAATCATGTTTGTCAAATTCATAATGTTTTTGCAATTTTTCTAGACATAACAAGACTGTTATTAATTAACACATAGATTAGCAAATTGTAATAATGCTCAAGGCTAAATGGGTTTGTAAGTAATCATTAAAAAACAGTCAACACTTAGACAATCCCAATATGAATAACAATCAACAATTTCAAACCGTTGACAAGGCAACCTTCTTTTAACACATTTTTATTGTTAAAAAGAAGTTGCCTTGACAACAGTTTAAAATTGTTGATTGATATTGTCTAAGTGCTGACTGGTTTTTAATAATATATATATGTTATATCAAGATTAATACTCCAACACTAGTTTATTAAGTAAATAAAATACTCTCAATCCAAATTACAAGATAAAACTTTTTTAGACAAAAGATCGGACATTTTTACTCTTTACCTCAATTTATATATAGAGGCTAAACATAAGCATTTTAGAGAGAAAGCAAACTGCTTAAGATTAGCTTCTGTACATAAAGTGAGATAAAGAGTACAGATGTCTTATCTTTTCTCTAAAAAAGTATTGTCTTGTGCTTTGGACTGAGAGTATGTTGGAGTATAAATCTTATTGTATTATATAATATTAATTGCTAGGAAGTTTATATTTATATATACCCTAAAAAATGATAATATTAAAAAAACCTTACAAAATACTTGCTAGTTTGTCTCAGAAAAACATTATTTAACAAAAAAATAATAAATTTTCATGAAAAATAAACCATATAATAATTTACTAATCCCATATCTGATTTATTATAAATGAATAAATATATAATTTTTTCCTATTATAAATAGATAAATAATATTTAGCATGCATGCAATTAAAACTCTATGAGTATCTCAAATATTTAGCCAACAAAGCAAAACTCTCCATACAGTAGTGTCCCCAGTGCAAGCCAGAGAGTTACATTAGATCCTAAGACTAGGTGCAATGTTTTCAGATCCAAGGCTCATCAGACTGATGACTCTACTACAAGCTAAAAACTAGACTGGGGGATATTGGATGACTAGGCACTAGTAGAGATTTTATACACAAACTTCTGGAATCCGTTGATTACTCTGGCTTGCACTGGATGGCACTACTGTATGGAGAGTTTTGCCTCTGTTATAACAACTCGTGTAAGCATAGGGAATGGTGATCATGTGATATATTTAATGGTTTAATATTTTGTCAACTGGGAAAGAAAGTCTTTTGCAAAAGTGAAAATAGAAGAATAATCTATGCATAGATTTATTTAAGAATAGAAAAATGGTAAATTATTTTATAAAAAAACAAATAATACTTATAAATGAAAATTAATAATTGATTTATTCTAAAATGTGTTTCTTTTGGGTAATCTGAAGAAAGAAAATCTTTTGCAGAACTAAAAAATACAGGTCCCCTGATTTCCCCAATTTATTTCACAAATAAATAACTTTTTATTCAAACATGCAAAATCTTGAAATACCCAAAGCCAAAAAAAAGGTAAATAAATCAAGAATGTCATAAGTTTTAGTGTAATGGGAAGCAACAGACTTAATAGTTTAGTATTCCTAAATCAATTCTCCGCTGAAAATAAGGTGTGTGTGTCTCTATTTAATCAAGCAATTAACCATATACTTTTTTTACCATTTATTTCCGTTATAAATGAATAATTTATTTGTTTGTTAAGAAATAAATAAATAACGCATATCAATGAAATAACATAAAAGTTTAAAATATTAGATGGTCCTACCATAAAATGTTTAAAATCAGGCAGAATATCATTACTTTGAAACCCACGATTTTAAAAAAATATATACACAGAGTACAAATTTTATGAAGTATTTACTAATGAATAGTTAGTTGAAAAGTTAACAAATCAATCAAACTATGTTTATCCAAATCTACATGAATACCTGTCACACATAACGATTCTCAACCATATATATGCAACACATGATCACTATCTCTTATACTAGCATATAATTGTTTATAAACAAAGCAAAACTCTCCATACAGTAGTGCCACCCTGTGCCAACCAGAGTAATCAATGAATGCCAGAAGGCTTGTGCATAAAATCCCTATCTAATGCCTACTCATCCAATATCTCCAGACTAGTTTCTGGCTTGTGGCCATCGTCAGTGAGGAGCTTTGGATCTAAGAGCACTGCACCTAGATCTTAGGATCTAATGCAACCCTCCAGCACCAATCCTGCCTAATAGGATAGTGATGGCTATGGTTGCTAAAGAGCCAAAGACACCAAAATGTATGGGTGCTAAACTGAGTTCAGACCCATATGACCATATAAGCTATTGAGCTTAGATTGAAAATATTTTTGTGTTTTCAATTTCATTCTCATAGTTTTGTAGTTAAGTAGAGATAAAAGATGGGTGCTGGAGGGTTGCATTAGATCCTAAGATCTAGGTGCAGTGCTCTCAGATCCAAAGCTCCTCACTGACGATGGCCACAAGCCAGAAACTAGTCTGGGGATATTGGATGAGTAGGCATTAGATAGGAATTTTATGCACAAGCCTTCTGGCATTCATTGGTAACTCTGGTTGGCACAGGGTGGCACTACTGTATGGAGAGTTTTGCTTCATATATATGCAACATATTAAAAATAAAAAAATTGGATTCCTACACTAAAAGTTTATTTTCAAAATAAATAAGACAAGAAAAAATATGGTGACACTTTTTATATCAGTATATGTTTAAAAAATATGGTTTCTATAGAACAATCTTTTATGAAAAAGTTGAATTGTTAAAAAATCAGATTAATTATTCATATAAAGAATAGTATTTCTGTAGTGTAATTTTCACTACACTACTCTCATGCATGGCGGGATTCATTTCTATCCACTTTTAACACCATGTGGAGGGATGTAATCATAAACATATGACAAAAGAAATATGAAAAAGATCTATGATCATACTTTCATTAAGTGATTTGTGTCAAAGTTATGAGGGCAGCATGTGTGATGCTTATCCAATAAACTATAGTATTTGCTATCCATGTATATATACTGAAAAATGATAAAGACATGTGTACAAGATTGTAGTCTGTGCCAACTGATGAGTACTGGTTCAGCAAGAAATACATATATTGGGGATCATAGATCTTTTTCACATGTCTTTGGTCATATGTTTATGATTACATCCCTCCACAAGATATTAAAAGTGGATAATAACCAGTCCCTACCTTGCATGAGAATGGTCTAGTAAAAATTACACTACAGAAATATTATTCATTATTGGATAATCTCTAGACTAATGAATGACCAATAAAAATTATTAGTTATTCATATGCTATGTGAGTAATATATATCGATATGCTAAGGTATTCAAAACAAAAAAAATGTACTTGTACATTAAAAGTTTATTCATAAAACAAATGAAAAATTCAAATGACGCTGAAAATTTTTTAATATCAAGAGATTTTTATATCAGCTCTACTACAATGTAGCGAAGTTATGTACACCAAAGAGTATAGTTTCTGTAGCATATTCTTTCACGAAAAAGTTAAATTGTTAAAAAATCATACCAGTGTATTCACTATTGATTCTTGCTTATTTACAAAAAATAAAAAAGTTTGCAATTCTACTCAAAATGCTTATTCACAAAAATTAAAAAAACAACAAAACAAAACAATAATGGGAATTGCTTAATAAACAATCAGTTTTACATAAAATGGCAATTGGTAAAAAAGAATGGAAAAAAGAGTATGATTTTTAGTAACCATAAATTTTTCTATACTTTTTATTTAATTAATTTTTTAAAAATAATATTCTCTAATAAATAATCTTTAACTTTTAGCAAAACCTTTAATTATATATATACAATCTTACGTTTCGACAGTCCTACAGTCTTCTTCAGAATCACATTAAAAAATTAAAGTAAACATGCTTCTGAAGAAGACTTCAGGACAGTCGAAATATAAGATTGTATATGCATATATGTACAATAAAACATTTTGCTAGAAAGTGTTTGAAGCAGAGTAGATATATTGCATTTATATAAGATATTACAGCAAAATAAAGGAAGTAGTGAATTTGGTAATATTTCTGAATCTTTAACTTTTGTTCAAATCTTTTCTGAGTAATGGTTACTAATAAATTAACATTTAAAAAATTATTCTAGAAAACTACATATAAACTAAACTAATACATTGTGTAATTTTGTCAATTAATACTATTTAAATTTAATTTTTCTTTATAAAACTTTTTAAAGCAATAATTATGAGAATATTTTTTAAGCATTTTTCACTTTTATAATTATTTAATTAATTCTATTTAAATTCGTAAAATTTCTGAATCCAAAAAAGATCAAGAAATGAAAAACAGTTTGCAATAATGATATTGAGTCTGTATTAAATTATCTGATAATTTTTTTTTTAATATCTGAGAATACGTTGTACTATATTAGAGTTAGTACAACTTGCATTGGCAATTTAGAAATTAAATTACTAAATTCTCAGTAGAAATTTGTCTTTGAAATATCTAATTGATTATTTTAGTTAACTTGTGTTGTGTACATTTTTTTAAAAAGAGAATATAAAAAAAAATGTAAAACTATTTTGGTTAAGATAAAAAAAAAAATTCTTATTACTAAGCAATTAGTAGTACCTAACAAAAGAGAAAAGACATGCAACAACATTCCTTCAATAATTAAAGATGGCTACCCAAAGAAAGAGGAAGGACAAGTATGATTTTGAAGACAGAATTATTTCAAATATTGTATAAGTTAGCAGGTTTTAACCAGAGAGGAGCAGAGACTAAAAAAAGGGAAAGGACTATAAAAAGAAAAAACATACCATGCATCACTACTTAATTACTTCCTGAATCTTTGTTTTTAAAGTAAAGCAGTGTGAAATAAAAGCTTAGTCATCGGAGATTCCATGGAAATGATCAAAAAAACTAATCTCACGAATATGTTGTCATATTAAGATGTGCAAGTAGAAGAAGTTCATTTACCACTCTTGTTCCCCTGAAAGTCATGAAAACCCTGAGTGAAACCATCTCATAATGGAACCTGGGCTACCTACATGCAACAAAGATATTGAACTGTGGATCCCCACAGGATAATTCCATGCATAGCGAAATATACAGGACAAGAAACTTTCAAACTTATCAGTAAGACTATTATAAATTAAAAGTGACCACTCATCCTCGAACTCCAAATGTGATAAAATGTCGTACTGAGAAATAATAATTAAAATCAAATCTTATGAGTATTTCTTAACCACAAGTTATTTCTCTGATATTTATTCTCATAATGATATTATAATGTTTTATTTTGTATTGATAAATGTGTATATAAAGTTCTTTTTTTAGTCGTTAAATTAGAAATCGTTTAAATTTAGTTAAAATCAACCGTTAACTTGAGTAAATAAATTGCCAATGCTGTACTGTAAAATACAATACTCTGATCATTTCAAGTAGTTTAAAATAATAATTGACAGAATAGGGGGTGTAGGTCAGTGGACTTTCATTCAAAGTCCTGGCACCTTTCAAACAAATTAAAAGCTGGTTTGCTCTTCTCTATTATTTGAGTAGTTACATTAAGTGGAAAGGGGGTCATATGAGCAAGAAAGAGAATTGCATCAAGAAAATTAACTGAAATGTTCTGATGTAAAAATTAATAAATCGAATGTAATTTAGTCACTGAATACGAGGTAATTAAATTGTATAAACCATGAAAATAACATAGATGGTACAATGGTGCCCAATGTCAGGCTTCGACAATAACTACATCCTGTGATAAGAGTAAAAATAATAGAATATTTTTTGAAATAAAAGCATTTAAAAAAAGAATGCGTATGTGGGTAGGGGAAAGAGTAGACAGAATGATGGGACATAAAATAGCTTGAAAGGTAAAATGACAATGGGGGAGGAAGATGCCAGCAAATGCATTAGTGAAGTATAAATAACCAAGCAAAATATATGAATTAGAAAGATATTAAAGCCATAGCAGAAGAAATGAAAAGAGTAGACAATCTGATTTGTGAATGGGATAATGAGGCCATAAATTTTGCATCCCAAGAATGCCCAAAAATTACAATATGGATTAATAATATTGAAGTGCATACATTGTTTGACTATGGTAGTCAAATATCAGTCATGTCTGAGGCTACCTGCACAGATGATGCAACAAATCTATGATGTTCGAACTCTACCAGTGAGGAAGACTAGTAAGATTGGCCAATAATGAAAAGGCACAATTAGAGATGAAACAAGTGTGGGTACAAGTAAGGGTGTGAAAGAGATATATGTTTTGCTGATATTGAAAGAACTTGTAGATGATGTGATATTAGGGTCATATTTTATACATAAAACAGAGTGTTTGATTAAGTATAAAGAGGGCAGTTTCACATATGAAAGAGAGGTAATAGAGTTTAAATCAAAAGAAAGGACACTGCCAAAAGAAGTATGTAGTATACAAAGTAAGACAGAGACAGTGCAAGTAGAAGGATGACATAAGAAGGAAATCGATAAAGGCGGATGGGAAAAGGTAGTGAAGGAATTATTAGAGGTATAATGAAAGTTTTTTGAAGACTGGGGGTAATTAAGGAATATTAACATCGAATTAAGATCACGCATGATTGTACCTGGTAGCCTGGTACCTCACCAATATCGAACAGAGGTTAAAAAACAATTATCACAGATGGAAGAATGGAGAATTATAATGAAGGGATCATCACCTTATAACAACCTGTTGGTGATAGTGAAGAAAAGGGATGGGTCAGTAAGATTGTTTAGACACTAGACAGCTAAATATGATCACATGGCCTGACCAAAATGTGCCTCCACCAATGAATGAATTATTGAACAGTTCCACAATGAAGAAATTTTTTCAACATTAGACCTAACGGCCAATAATTGGCAGATTAAACTACACCCAGAAGACTGCCAATATATGGCTTTCAGATATAATGGCATATCTTATTAATTTAACAGAATACCATTTGGGTTAAGAAACAGTGGGAAGGGTTGTTGAAGTGCCTGGACAGAGTATTATTTCCCAAAATAAAGAGTTTGTTTACCATTTACATGGATGACATCATAATCACATCTAAAAATCCAAGAGAGCATTTAACACATTAGGAAATGTTTTTACAAGAATGCAAAGTCAAAGGTATCTGCATTAATTTGCAAAAACAGTTGTAGAGCCATGGTGGAAGTCAATTTTTAGAATATTTGATCAGCAAAACAGGGATTAAACCTCATCCTGATAAAATACAAGCCATAAGAGACTTCCTGGTGCCTAATCTAGTGAGACAGGTTAAGTCCTTCTTGGGGACTGTAATTTTTATAATAAATTTTATCCAAACTTTGCGGCAAATATAGAACCTTTGTTGCGAATATTTAGTTCCACATGAATGAGCAAACATAACAATATTCAAAGGCATAAAAGAGAAATTTTTGAGCCAGGCCATGCTGATATACCCTGATTTACAAAAAAAAAACTTTTATAGTACAGGTCAACAGCAGCAGATATGGGCTAGATGCAGCATTGATACAAACACAGGAAGATGGTAGTCAAGGGCTAATATACTTCATTAGCAGACCCTTAAGAGGACCAGAAATCAATTATTCTGTAACAAAAGGAAGCATTATGGGCATTCTAGAGATTTCAACAATTTCTGAAAGGGTCAGAGGTGATAGTCAGAACCAACTACAAAAGTCTAGAATTCCTTAACTGCAGTTATCTGTCCAATAGTAGGCTAATTCATTGGGGCTTGTTTCTCCAAGAATTCAACTATTCTGTAGAATATTGCAAAGGGTCAGAGAATGTAGTGGTGGATGCTTTGAGCTGAAATCCAGACTCGGAGTCCATGGGGTACTTACAGATGGAAAACAAGTCTAGTGGCAATAAGCACAGGAATTGACATATCTCTTGAAGATGAATTAAACCACTTAGGTTATAAGCAGAAATTAGACCCTGATACCAGATGATTATAGAGTTTAGAGAGAGAAGTAGAGAGGGGGCAAAGGAAATGTGTTTGGAAAAAGGTGGAATAAGGTACCGTTTGACCAAGTGAGTATTGTGGTACTTGACAGACATGAAAGAGGGAACGTGGAGAATGGTAGTGCCCAAGATATTGTAATATAGGCTAACTATGTATAAACAGTTTATATGGCCATTATGGGGTCCACAAAATAGAAAGACTGCTGAAAACAGAGTTTTACTGGCAAACATGAGATACCAAATAACTCAAATGTTGAAAGGGTGTGAATTGTGCCAGAAAACAAAGCCTGCTAACAAATCATATGCAAGAACAGTAAACCCCATAATTCCAAACAACCCAGTTGATCTGGTAGCTATTGATTTTTATGGGCCGTGACCTAGGTTCTGGAAGATGAAATACATATTAGTGTGGTATCTGCGTATCCTATGCTGCAGCAGGCTAATAAAAAAAACACCATATTGATATTAGAAATGCAACACTTCCCCAAAGTGGGCAAAACAAAGGCAATTTTATCTGACCATGGAACTCCTTTCATGGCTAATGAATGGAGAAAATGGGTAGTGAAAATGGGTCTACAACACATATTGTCATCCATCCAAAACTCCCAGTCGAACCCTTGTGAATAGGTGATGAGAGAATTGGGATGACTTTTTAGGGTATATACATCATCAAACCATAAAGAGTGGGTTAAACAGTTAACCAGAGTGATGAATTATATCAACTGGACTGAGAATGGGTCCACAGGAGTTCCACCAACCCATGCAAGACTCTACAAGGCTAAATTGCCGATCATCCCTGAACATATCAATAGAGAGATGGATAAAAAAAGACAGCATTGAAGATGAGGCATGCAATGGGTGTAAGGGCTGACAGAAAAGGTACAAAATCTGATGGTTTCAAAAAGGGGATAAGGTATGGGGTCCAGATAAACTCCATTAATCAAACAGAAGGGTATAAGTAAAAAGTTTCAGGATTTATATGAGGAACCATATCAGATAGTTAGGGAGAATGATCCAAATGCATTTACTCTTGAAAATAAAACAGGAAAAAAGGGGACTTTCAATGCAAGGGCCTTAAGGCTATATAAAATGAATTATCCTGACAAGATAACCTTCGGAGATTAGACCCCGAAGATCTCTGATGAATCAAACTAGGAGTGAAGAATGAAACATGTAAATACCCTATTTTATTCTTATCATTGAACATGGAGGTATTGTACTATATTAGAGTTAGCACAAGTCACATTGGCAATTTAGAAATTAAATTACTAAATTCTCGAGTAGAAATTTGTCTTCAAAATATCTAATTGATTATTTTAGATAACGTGTGTTGTATACATTTTTTAAAAAGAGAGAGAATGTAGAACTATTTTGATTAAGATAAGAAAAACAAATTCTTATTACTAAGCAATTAGTGGTACCTAACAAAAGAGTAAATACATGCAACAACAGTTACCCAAAGAAAGGGGAAGGAAAAGTATGATTTTAAAGACAGACTTATTTCCAAATATTGTATAAGTTAGCAGGTGTTAACCAGAAATGTACAGAAACTAAAAATGGAAGGTATATAAAAGAAAAAAAAACATACCATGCATCACTACTTATATCTTAATATGACCTAACACATTAGTGACAATAGTTTTTTGATCATTTCCATGGATTCTCTGATGACTAAACTTTTATTTGACACTGCTTCACTTTAGGAACAAAGGTTCAATAAGTAAGTAATTGAGAGTAGAAGCTTGTTTGCCAGTATTGCTCCCCTGGAAGTCGTGAAAACCTAGAGTGAAGTCATCTCATAACAGAATCTGAACTACCTACAAGCAACAAAGATACTGAACCACAAATCCCCAGCAAAATATACAGGACAATAAACTTTCAAACTTACTGATAAGAGACTTCATTATAAATTAAAAATGATCACTCTCTCTTGAACTCTAAATGTGATAAAATGTACTGAGCCATTTATTAGTATTTCTTAATGACAAGTTATTTACAATATTTATTCTCTTAATCATATTACGTTTTATTTTGTATTAATAAATGTGTATATAACTTACATTGTTTTTTAGTTGTTAAACTATAAATAGTTTAAATTTAGTTAAAATCAACCATTAATACCTGAGTAATCTGTACTGTAAAATCCAATTCTCTGGTCATTTCAAGTAGTTTACAATAATAATTGACAGAATGGGGGTAGGCCAGTGGACTTTCATACAAAGTCCCGGCTCCTTTCAAACAAATTAGAAGCTGGTTTGCTCTTCCCTATTATTCGAGTAGTTACATTGAGTGGGAAGAGGGTCATGTGACCAGGAAAGATAACTGTCTCGATAAAATTAACTGAAATGTTCTGATGTGAAAATTAATAAATCGAACATAACTAGGTCACCAAATACGAGGTAATTAAATCATATAAACCCTAAAAATACCATGGATGGTACAACATATTCATCTTTTCAGTAGATGGTAATTATTTATAATGCTTTATTGTAGTATTTTAGTAAACATTGCTTTTGTTTTTTTATAATTAAAGGATTAGAGTTGATTTTAGTTTAGACTTTACATTATATTGATTTTTATATCAGTAAAATATAAATTGTATCTATATTAAGTTCTTTACCCTCTTCATTATTATGACCGCATAATGTGGGCAAGTATTTTCAAAATGTAAGCATCTATTTTCAACATAATATTAACAGAAATCTATGCAGTCTATGCATGCGCTTTTTACTTCATCATTTCCATCTTTTCTTCTACATTTCATAAAGGTAAGTTTTATTTTTCTACGATAAAAAAATAAAAAAATTTTGATAATTTTTATGATCAAGTAAATTGAATTTTTTTGTCTTTCTCTCATTTTTTTGAATTACTGGAAAAGATTTCACTGTGAAAAATACATTGGTAAAAAGTTTTACTTTTTCTGATGTATTTTGAAGACAATGTTAGGGGGGGGGGGGCTAATGGTAAGTATTTATTTTTCTATATTTTTAATTATTATTTTTATATATTTTTTAATTTTTTTATATATATTTGATAAAAAATATACGAAAAAATTATTACCGAAACTAACATAAAAAAAAAAAGATCGTGATTATCTGCATTTTTTGCTATGATATGAGCTGGGTCCAGTATTTGAATTAGATGATATGAGACAAAGATAAACATATTTTGCTAATATTATGGCCTGATTGAGATTTTTCTATAATCTCTTGTCTGCATTTTAATAATAATAAAAATATGCAAATGCTAAAAATAACATTTTTGACAGTACATAAACTTAGGTCGATTATTACTAGTGCAATGTAAATTTCAAAATTGCATATTTTTTAATTATTATTTTATTCATATATATATATTTGATAAAAAAATATACAAAAAAATTATTATTGAAACTAACATAAAAAAAAGCTTGTGATATGCACATTTATATCAAGAATTATCTGCATTTTTTGATATGATGTGGGTGGGAGTCCAGTATTTGAATTAGGTGATATGAGATAAAGATAAACATATTTTGCAAATATTATGACCCGATTTAGATTTTTCTATAATATCTTGTCTGCATTTTAATAAAAATATGCAAATGCTAAAAGTAAAGATTTTGACAGTATATATACAAACTATTAACTTATGTACCTCAAGCTTAACTCTATAATGAATTTAGTATTTCATTCATTTTAGTACTTCATTCATTTTTTTATATTTATTTTGTATATAGTGACTATTTTAGTAGTACTTTTTAATAAATTACAAACGATATTGAAGTTCTTTATTTTAACATTCAAATTATACTAATTATTGATCAATATTAACTACTTATTATAAGGATGTTAATAGGGATGACATATACATTGCAAACCCCTGTATGGGAATACATTTTGAAGGGCTACTGAGAAAAATGAAAGGTACTAATGTCTTTATTCTATGAAGTTTTCAAGTGATGGATTACTTTAGGTAAGTATTATTATATACTAATTTTTTTAGAAATTTTATTATGAATCCAACTAACCTACTAACAAAAATATAATTTTAAGTTGTATGCATGATAATTTTGAATTTATGAAATAATATGAAAATAATTATTAGAAATATTAACTTTTATTCTTTTTTTTTAATTACTTTTAATATCAATGACTATATTTTTTCAGCTTAATTACATTCTTTGATGTTTGATCTTTAAAACAATATATATTATGTCATTTTTTAGTAATACAAACATATAATAAAATTTGTGGCATAACATAATTTTTTAAATATTCAATATGGCTGCTTCATCAGTGTAAAGGTTAATTTATCGGAAGATGGAACAAATTAGGGTGCTATGACCAAGCAATAATTCTTGGTCATCGTTGATAATCATACCCACCCCTCTAACAATAAATAAATAATTTTTATATAAGCTTTCAAACAAACTAGTAATCCTTATTTTAGATATAATAAACCATAAATTGTTAGTTGTCAACTGGTTTTGAAATGTAATTCTCATAATAATAGTCAAAATTTAATAAACCAGTTAAACATAATCACAGACCAGAAAGTGGTAAATATAAGCAGAATATGCATGAAAAAAAAAACCTCTCTGCATGTTTAAATGTGATCACTAAAACTGATTTCATAATAAGTAAATAAAATTATCATCACTTTCATTCACCATCTTCAATCATTACCAAACTACTATGGATGGAATGAAGACCTTTTCAAGTTTAATTCAGTTTTCCATAACTTCTGCATGCCGATCCATATAACTTCCTTTTCCATTCATCTCATATGCGATTTCTTTTAGATCCTTTTATAATTTCTTGAGATCCAGTTTAAGACTTCAGTTATCCATTTACAGTCATTTCTTCTAACATCACCATATTTCCATTTTAGCCTATTAATTCTTACAATGATAAACTAATAGATTTATTATCCGTATTTTATAATTTATCTATTAATCTACTTGTGAGACAGCTGTCTATTTCAATACGAAGTTGTAAGATATGTGTAACAAACTATATATAACTTATCATTCTTTCAATTTATCCTGAATATATATAAATAAGCATCACAGAAATCTATAGTGAATTCTCTAAAGAAAAAATCGATTTGAATTTTTGCAGCTAAGAATTTTTTTTATAACTATAGAAGCTCTCACATTCCCATCTTAAGATCTACTGATTCATTCATCCCCTGCTTGAAAAAAAATCTTGAATGAACAAATAAAATTAAAAATTAGTAAAAAAAAAAAAAAAAAATTGAAAATCCATTCCAATCACTATGGTACTAAGGTGGCAAAACGTCATTAAAAATGGCTGCCATTATTTTTATAGAAT
Organism: Epiperipatus broadwayi; assembly: GCA_028023455.1. NCBI lineage: Eukaryota > Metazoa > Onychophora > Udeonychophora > Euonychophora > Peripatidae > Epiperipatus > Epiperipatus broadwayi. The sequence goes on along the minus strand of JAQFVV010000239.1, from coordinate 911,261 downwards.
AGATATACGCTTAAAATTTTTAATTCAAAGAAATAAGAGGCTGAATAGGGTTGGGTTAAACATATCACAAAAAGAGATAACAAAGACTTCAATTGGATTTCACAATATTTAAAAAAATCTAGCAAAAAGTCACAAGTGAAATGGATGGATAACTGTTCACTGTAATGATGTGAAGAAGAGAAACTAACAACGAGAGACTTTTATGACTAAGTTGTTTATTTTGCAATAAATGTTAAAATATAAAAAAATTAATTTAATACTTCTCTTACCATAAATGGTTTGTGGTTTTAATAATAAAAGTTTTAATTTTGTATACTACAGCTCTAACATCTATCTGTTGTATTTTGTTTCAAAATCTCCTTGCAGATATCGTGATAGTGGACAGTAGTTGATTTTACAATCTTATATAGGATTGTAAATAAATATGCATAAATAAAAATATTTATATAAATACTTAATGCATTAAAAAAAAAAGCAGATATCTTAAATAGACATATGTTTGCATACAATTACATGTTATAATTTAAGTATAGGGGATTTGAACTCAGATTTCCAAACACCCTTCAACTATCCACACTATCTCTTACAACTAAATCACATGACCACACATATGTAGAAAAGATAAATAATCACCAATATTAGTATTTCATGCTAATCCAGCACTCATCAGTTGGTCCAGATTATCATCTACCACACACATATATATAATCAGGCTCAGTTTATATTAAGATAGCAAATCTTCATTCTTTAATGAACACTATACTTATAATTAAGCTCCATGTTTGTAAAGAGTACCTGGTTTTCAAATATGTTATAATTTAAAAAATGGTATAGTAAACTGCACATATAAAATTTTTTAATATCTAATTCGAAGTATATTAACATATTTATTAATTTTAATAAATAAATTCAATAATCTATAATATCAAAAATATTTTTTTTTTGTTTGTTTCAATAAAATTTACCACTAATCTTTCTTACTTAAACAATTTAATTATATATGAAAATGAAATAGATCCCAAGTCACTAAAAACTGATAACGGTAAAATGCAAAATAAATAAATAAATATCTAAATGGTAATAAATTGATTAAACAAATAGATCATACTGCTAAATGGTTCAAATGTGGCCTAAAATCTGAAAATTTTGTTATATTTACAAATTTTAATTTCCTATTTCTTTTTTTGAATAATGACTAGTTGAATTAGCAAATGTTAATACAACAGATGTCGTGGACCCCTGTAAATACGACATAAAATAATAGATACCTATTTTTTTCTTAATGCTTAATATATAGGGTATATGAGCACAGACTTTCATACCACCCACCACTCTCCACTCTATCTCATAACACTGATACACTTGAACACATATATGTCGAAAAGATAAATAATCACCAATATATGTATTTCATGCTAAACCAGCAATCATCAGTTGGTCCAGATTACCATCTCTACACATATATGCTATAAGTGCTCAGATATATATTAAGACAGACAATCTTCATACTTTAATGGACAGGCTTCAATCTACTCCACTCTCCAACTCTTCAACTGTCCATCCAATTAAAAATCTGATGATGGAATGCTCAAAGGCCACCCTGAGGTCCGAGATTCTTGTCACACCCATGTTGACCATAGGTCAATCTGACCCCTCATGTACAGGACATAATCCATTTAATACATATACAAGGGATGGGCAGACATCTCTACTATGTAATAACTGAAACACAGGCTTATTATATACCTGTGTCTATATATGTAATATATAGGGTATATGAGCACAGAATTTTAAGTGATTTGAAATTATTTTAAAATAATATTTCATAGATTTCTATATAATGTACTGTCTATATATCACTAAAAACAACTGTATTGTTTACAAAAACATGTGTTAAAAGCCTAGGGTATATAATATTCAATTTTTATTTGATTATTTTTATTGATGACTTAATGAGTACACCTGGGTCTCTTTTTACGCGGATTTATTTAACGCGATTTTGAAGTTATGCAATTCAAGTTTCTCCAAAAGTCGAACTCCGATAATGCGCTATTACTTTAAATAATAAATTTTGCACACTTACATCATATTGAAAGTAATAGCACATTATTGGAATTCGACTTTCATCTTAGTAATTTCAATATTTTCAGTGCTTTATAATAGTAAGATTTTATGCAATAATGAAATTAAAATCATGATTTCCACATTTTATGTATACACACATTAAATTTTACAAGATTATAATGTAAATTTGTTCAAAAATTGTGCGTGTTAATTTTGCATTTTAAATCACATTCTGTTTTTGCTTTTTAAAAAAGAACATAATCAATTATTAATCATTTAGTGTCCGCAAGTTTATTTTTAAAAGGTGCGTAATAGCAGTGGGCACAATTAAAATTGAAAATTAAAAAATTAAAGACAAAAATAAGAATTTAATTTTTAGTTGTTAGATTAATTACTAATTACATTGTCACCAGAAAACCATTAACACAACATCAGAGTGACGTTGGCGCTAGTGAAGAATCTGATTTTTTACCAGTTTGCAAACGAACCTGTTTATCGGCAAATATCGATAATAATTAAAACGTGTATAAAAAAATGTAAATTACTGTAAATTATGCATAAAAATATATTGTTTTGAATAAAATTAAATATTATAGTTAAAAAAAAGTTTGTCTTGTATCAATTTTTTTCAAATTTGAAATTTTTTATTAGTCATATTTTATTTCCTTATTTTTTTTGCGTGAATTTTAAAGTAATTTTACGTTGGTGCTTTGCTTTTATGCGAATTTTAAAAAATCACAGTCCATATCCCCCCTTTTTCAAGGTAAGTTACGTCTATTTTTGCACGATTTCATTTGCGCGTGTTTTCTGAGGAACCTATCTATCACGTAAAACAAGACCCAGGTGTATATATAATTTTAAAATAACTGCACCAAAAATATACAAATACTGTATACATTAAAAATATCTCTACTGAAAATATATTGTATACATATAAAAATGTATACTGTAAAGTATTCTATTATTGGTTAATCTTTTTTTATTTTTTATGTTTAATATAAATACATAATGTACCTCAAGTATATATAGATATGTTAAAATGTCTGTTTCTATATATGTGGGTGTATATATTTAAATAAGTATTATATAGGATTCTGTACTATTCATAAATTTCAAGCTTACATAGAAGGGAGGGAATTGGAACTAAATAGCATAGATATGTTCCCTATTATATATAGAAAAGTTATACAAACTTACATGTAATAAATTTAGAGCATACATATATAGATATTCTTTATGAAGTATAAACTGAAACACAGGCTTATTATATATCTGTGACTATATATGTAATATATAGGGTTTATGAGTGCAGACTTTCACATGACCCACCACTCTATTCATAACACTGAAACACTTGAACACATATATGTCGAAAAGATAAATAATCACCATTAAACGTATTTCATGTTAAACCAGCAATCATCAGTTGGTCCAGATTACCATCTCTACACATATAAGTGCTCAGATATATATTAAGATAGCCAATCTTCATACTTTAATGGACAGGCTTCAATCTACTCCACCCCCCAACTCTTCAACCGTCCATCCAAGAAAATCTGATGATGGAATGCTCAAATGCCATCCTGAGGTCGAGATTCTTGTCACACCCATGTTGACCTAAGAACAATTTGACCCCTCATGTACAGGACGTAATCCATTTAATACATATACAAGGGATGGGCAGACATTCGACATATATGTGTTCAAGTGTGAGATAGAGTGGAGAGTGGTGGGTTATGTGAAAGTCTATGCTCATATGCATTATATATGAAGTATAAAATAAAAACACATCCAGTTCAGTTTAATGCAATGATGCGAGCCATAATCATATCTAGTACTGCACTTCTAAGAATGCTATAATCAAAGCTATTCACACACTATAGTTATAAGACTTATAAGCAGTCTTAGAAGTACAGTAAGAATATGATTATGGTGCTTGATACTGAAAATGTATTAACCTAAAACTATGGTGTTTCTTATTTTATACATCTCGAAGTAAGTTTATTACACTTATATTAGCAAACGTTTTCATAATTATAAATTTTTATGTTATTATTATTATTATTATTATTATTATTATTATTATTATTATTATTATTATTATTATTATTTTGGTTTCAATTTCCTAATTATAAAATGACATCTATTAATATGTAACCCCCTCCCCCCAACTTGCAACTCGTGATAGAGTTCAATAAGAAAAAATGTATTGTTAGCCGAGAGGTCAGTGCAGCTGCCTTGCAAGCAAGCTGTTGGTTGCAGACGATTGTTGCGGGTTCGCCTATCGGCAGATGTTATGACGTATAGAAAAAAAAAACGTAAATAATACTTGTTTTTTTTTTTTATGATTAAACTGTTTATTTTGCACTGTATGTTAAAATATAATATATATTTTAATATAAATGACCTTAATTTTTAATATTAAAAGTTTTTATTGTATAATAAAATATCAGATTAAACTTTTTTTTTCCAATATTCATCACGGCCACACACATACACAAACATTTATACAGAAATAGACAAACATCATTCTTTTCCTGAATAATACTTCTGCAGTGTAATTTTTCGCTTTTACACACTCACCCGAATTAGGGACTAGTTTCTATCTTCTTTTAATACCTTGCAATGTGGTCTAGGTCAACTGATGAGTGCTAGGTCAGCATGAAATGTGCATCTTGGGGGATCATACATCTTTTTCACATGTCTTTGGTCATATGTCTATGATTACATCCCTCCACAAGGTGTTAAAAGTGAATAGAAACCAGTCCCTATCTTGCGTGAGAGTGAAGTAGGAAAAATTACACTACAGAAATATTATTCATTATTTGATAATTAGTCTAATGAATGACTAATAAAAATTATTAATATCATCCTTTCCTCTCTAGGAGACCTGTTATTCTAGCTAGCTGTTATTTTGATATACTTTAAATATAAATATAGGGGATTTGAACTCAGACTTTCAGGCCCCTTCACGATCCACACTATCTCATATTTCTGATACACATGATCACACAAGAAAAGACAAATAATCACCAATATACGTATTTCGTTATCAGTTGCTCCAGATTACCATCATCAATATACGTATTTCATGCTAAACCAGCAATCATCAGTTGGTCCAGATTATCACGGGAGATGATAATCTGGACCAACTGATGAGTGCTGGTTTAGCACGAAATACGTACATTGGTGATTATTTCTTTTCTGCATGTGTGTGGTTATGTGCGTCCGTAGTATGAAATAATGTGGATAGTGAAGGGGCTTGAAAGTCTGATTTCAAATCCCCTATATTTACAATTAGGCTCCAGGTATAAGTGTGCATGGTATTTCAAATCTTATATTTTAAATATATACAATACCCTAATATCATGTTTTAATTTTTAAAACATTTTCTTAAAAATAAAATATATGTATATAGTAATTGTAAAAATAGAAAATAAATAAATATGATATAGCTTATTAGATTTGAAATAAATATAAAGTATGCTTAAAAATGCTGCGACTATAAAGCAAATATTTGGTTAGATAAATTACTCAAGCTAGAGATGTGGGCTTAAAAATTTAATACAATACAATAAGCCATACATTAAAAAAAAAAATTCTGAGGAATGAAAAAAAAAGATGAGTTAATAAAATCTTGGATGATTTGAAAGTGGGCTGAAAATCATGAAATAGACAAGAATGAAGAATAAGTATAAATTATTTAGGGCAATATATAAAATTAAAATTCCAAAACAATTTAAGAGATTCTATGTGAAAGTCTGTGCTCATATACCCTATATTACATATATAGACACATGGCATATATTAAGCCTGTGTTTCAGTTATTACATTACTTAATATTAAGTAATTTTTTTTCCTTTATTACTTCTTCCCTTCTTCACTGCATTTTTTCCCTCCAGGAAGTAATTTTTTAACATAATCTGAGAGAAGGGTTTTCCAAAAAGAAAAGAAGAATACTTAGTGAATCATAAGGAAATTATGACAAATATTACAGCTTAGTCCATTTTAGGTGATTCTGCACCAGAGGCAAAACTTCGATTAATGAAGAGACTACGTAGGGGGATATTTAGAAGGAGATAAAATAGACACCCCCTTCTTTTTATTATTGTATGTATAATAAAAAATAATTTTAATAAATATTTATATTATTTAAATACATATAATTTAAATATTTTGGAAGTTTATTAAAATTAATTTCCATTCTATCTTTATTAAATTATCCAACTGACACATAACATATTTTAGACATATGCTGTTTTGATATCTAAATAAGATAAGCAAAATATAAACATTTTGTCACCTATATAATTGAATAATTGTATAATGTGCTGCGTAATAATCCAAACTTTTGTATGGGAGTTTGTCTGAAAGTTTCTGATCTTGGCACCTAATATGGATGACTAAGTCCTACGTCTAGAATTAATCCTTTAATCCTTAAATGTCTTTAAAAAAATTCAATTTCTATTTAAACTTTTCAAATACAGTCAACTATTAGTAATAGCACACGGACTAATATATAACACAACATTTTGAATAGTATTTTCATCTCTTCTTCAATTATTGCTGGCCTGACCAATGACAGTAGTACTAGTATGGGTTCGAATCTAGAACCACTAGATTCATGAATACTGAATGTAAGATAATGTTCTAACCAATTAGGTTTTGTAAGACATTCTGTCACTGCTATAAATTTTTATCAAAATAAAATAGACTCTTATAGAGATCCAATTTATACAAATTACTTCGAACATGTTTTAACAAAAACTTTTTAATGTACATATATACACATACACCTATGTTTCGACTAGTCCTGCAGTCTTCTTCAGAACGATGATATGATGAACAAAATAAAATACATAACTATGTAAATGATACCATAAAAATGTAAATGATAAAAAACCAAAAACAATATAAAATATATAACAAAACCTAATAAAACTGAAATAAATATAATTAAATCCAAATAAAATAGACTCATCCTGTAAACAAAAATAACCAAATATTTTTAAATATTGGCAATATTTTAAATTATTTTTTACATCACACCAGGTAAAGGACTTAAATACTAAATTGAAGATTAAAATAGAAAATTCACTATTTTGCATCATTTCAAGCACATGGTTATGAATTTATTTCAAATCTAGAATTCATATAAGATGAGTTAAAATGGATTAACTAAATTTTATTAATTTAAAAACTTCTACAAAGTATTTATACAATTTTCAATGAGGGGTTAATCCTTGGGGGTAAACAGCCTTAACACAAAAAATATTTCAGGCATAATTGATAATAAACAAGCTGAAAACAAAACAACAACAAACACTATTTAAATGAATAACAGAGAAAATATTAAAAAAAAAAATTGTTTTTAAAAGAATTTTTTTTTAAACATCAAATAAAAATATGTCATATGCTAATTATATCATTTTAAAAATATGAAAAACAGCCAAAAAATAAAAATTTTAATATATTTGCATAGTAGCACCTTAGAATTGCTATTTATGACATAGATTTTAAGTTGGGTAAAATTTATATATGTCTGTAATAAGAATCATATTTTCTAGTTTTTTTCCTCTTCAAACAATGCACATGGAATCAAATTTAAATACATAGATAATGTATTGTTTAATAGAGAGAGTAATTTGAAAAAAAAAAAAGTATAAGAATTTAAGCTGATGTTTGGGGCATGCAAAAATGTTGAAAACTAGATAAAGTTTTATATTTAAACAGCGTTTTGCATATTTAAAAAGAAAGATTATAAATATATAAAACATTTAACTTGCTGAACACGCTTTTTTTATGGTCAAATTTACGACAGCAGAATATTGCATGTTGTTTATATAATGGATAGATTAATGTTTGAATATGCTAACAATTATGTAAATATTTAATTTACATATTCCATTTGTTTAATAATGGTATCCATGATTATTTTTTATTGATTGCTTGAGTTAAACCACTAAATATCACATGATCACCATTTGTAGATGCAGTGCTCTCAGATCCAAAGCTTCTCACTAACAAAAGCCACAAGCTAGAAACTCGTCTGGGAATATTGGTTGTGGAGGCACTAGATAGGGATTTTATGCACAAGCCTTCTGGTATCCATTGGTTACTCTGGCTTACACTGAGTGGCACACCTGTATGAAGAGTTTTGCCTGTTTTAATTGCTTGAGTTATTGGCGATAAACCATGTCACTTTAATTTTGTGCTTTCTGTCATCTCATTCTGAACATACTATATTAACTCTCACTGGGTCGAAGATGTGATCGTATTCCATCTCATGTTCCAAAAGGACTGATTTGTATTCAGAGTTAGCTTTAGCGCAGTTATATAGATACCTGTGCTGTGCCACCATAGTCGCAATGTTTAATTATACATGGAAATAAAAAAAGAAGTAAAGAAGCATCGAATTAGATAAAGTTTTAATAACCTGAAATGATTTTTGGAGATTCTGCTGAAGGTAGATGGCTTTTCTTTAATACTGTTATAAAAGAACATTTGATAGTGACTTAATATTTAGTGGTTAATTAGCTTAGAAAGCTCAAAAGCAAAGAAATTTTCTCAGAATAAAGTAATGCATTTAAACAAACTGGATATAGTATATAGCCTTAATAGATTTTTTTTTTCCAAAATTTATTGCATGTATTTTTAGAGGTGATTTGAACCCAAACTTTCACACTCTATTTAGTTATGCATTCCATCTTATACAACTAACACACACGATCACATATATGTGAAAAAGACAGCTGAATCAGCATCATTTCTTACACACAAATATATATATATATAATGGGTGCTTGGTTTATATTATAGCAAATCCTCAAACTTTAATGGAAAGGCTAAATTTTCCCCACTCTCCCACTCTTCAGCCATCCATATCATTGAAAATCTGATGATGATGTATTCAAAGCCCTGGTTTGCCAATTTTTATTGTATATACCCATGTTGACCATAAACCAAAAATTAGCAACAACGGCTTTGAACACACCATCATCAGATTTTCAATGATATGGATAGCTGAAAAATGGGAGAGTGGAGAAGATTGAAGACTGTCTATTAAAGTTTGAGGATTTACTATCTTAATATAAAAAACTGAGCACTGATTATGTATATATATATATATATGAGATGATGATCCGGACCAACTGATGAATGCTGGTTCAGCATGAAATACATGTATTGGAGAACATTTATCTTTTCACATTATGTGATCACGTATATCAGTTGTATAAGATGGAATGCATGACTAAATGAAGTGTGAAAGTCTGGGTTCATAATTACATCTAGCTTAAAATATAAACACTATACATGTATTTAAACATTACATATATTTTTTATAAAAATAATGTATTTTTTTCCCCATATGTCATAGCATCGGCCGGGAGGCGAAACCATCTGCAAACAACTGCTTGCTTGCAAGGCCGCTGTGCTGACCTCTCGGCTAACAATGCTTGACAAAAATAAGCTAAAAACATTTTGCGGAAGTTTGTTTCGTTGTATGTTATGATTGATTTATTAAATTTTAATTTGATATTGATATTAAAGGATGATCGTAAAGGTTATGGTTGGAGGATTTAGTAGATTGAATCAACTAATAATGCATAGATTAATAGCCTATTTGCCTATTGATCATGTTGGATAAATGGTTATTACAATTACGATGACTGAAAATATTATAAGATTTCATTTTGTTAGAAAAATCATTATTTAGTATGATTGTTTTTTTTATTTAAAAGGAATTAGGTATATTGGGAAGATGTTTTTTTTTTATTTTTTAAGTTGGTAGCTATTTAAGAATATTATCTTTAAGTGACTTACTGCCTTTTAGGGTATTTTCCCTAAAGTTATAGTAATAAAAGTTTCGTTAACAAGTTTATGCAGGAATGGTAATATTGATACATGAAATGTTGACAAAGTTATATTATCATATTCAGTTGACTTATATTAGAATAATGTTTTGTAAGAAAATTTTTACGGATTGAAATTATGAAGGAAAATAGAATTTTAAAGAAAATTACAATAATTATGATTATTTGTAATTCTAATGGAATTTTTTATGTTTTTTTTTATATGTTTTTATTGTTTCAATAAATCATAAAGATATTGATATAATTTACTTTGCTTTTTGGATTTTATTAGCAATAGTTGGGACGTCATTAAGTATGCTATTTCGGATTGAGTAAATAGTTATAAAAAATTTGTGCGGAGATGATCAAATTATTTAATGTCATGGTTAATAGTCATAAATTTGTAATGGATTATTTTGTTTGATTATGCCTATTATAATTAGTGAGTGTGGAAATTGATTAGTTCCATTGACGTTAGAGATACCCCTTATGGCATTCCTTTGATTAAATAATGATGACCAACACACATTTTGATGCTTCAAATGTTAGACCAATTTCTGAATATATTTGATATGCTGATTCCAAAAATGGCATCAGTTTTCCCATATTAGCTCTAGTTTCTGAGATACAGAACATATGCCATAAATTAGAATATTTTAATACAGTGTTTAAATTAATATCCCTTAAGCATAAAGCAAACATTAAAAATTAAAAGGGTACTACATGAAAATCTATTTATTTCATACACAAAGTATAAGTTTGTGATACAAACTTTCCAATCATTTGCTTAGAAGCCCCCCTGTAAGACTTCCAAAAATGGTATCTGTTCCCCATTTTCTTTACTCCATGTGATATCAAAAATTCAAGACTCATCCTCTGAAAATTGTGATTGTTCATGGAAAGGTGAAATGTGTTTATGATCAAGTGCAGAACAGGTTTTCTAGTGAAGATATATCAGGATTGATACCTATGATATTAACAAATGCAAAAATGACAATCAACGAAGTGGTTTTTTGGTTCCTTCCAAACCATTTGGTAATCCAAATTTCAGGAAGATTCTCTTTTTATTCATCTATGGGCTCAAATGTTCTATACAAGTTTTGCATAAAATATGAGGAGCCCAGAGTTTATCTTGATGTCCAAGTTTGACACCAAAATAACCTACATATGCTCTTTTTACAAATGCAGAAGTAGGTTTCCTATTTGCTTTCAGTATGACCTCTCCATAAATACAGCAAAATACATTGGGATGATAATAAACACCTGTCTTGAAGTGGCCATAATCTCTATTATGTTTGATCTCAAAAATGAAATGGGGAATATACATGTACCTTCTATAAGGAAGTAAAACTACAGTTACAAAGATATATGTAAACACTTGCACTCATCATCATCATCAACCATTATCAATCCACTGCAGGATGAAGGTCTCTCCAAGTTCAATCCATCTTCTCCTATTTTTAGCTTCTCTTCTCCACATCACCCCTGCACACTTTCTTATTTCATCCATCCATCTCACATGTGGTCTCTTTCTGGGTCTTTTACAATCTCTTGGAATTCAGTTTAAAATTTCAATTGTCCATCTGTTATCATCTCTTCTAACAATATGTCCAGCCCAACTCCACTTCAGTCTTTTAATTTTTTCAATGAGGTCAGTAACACCTGTTTGTTCTCTTACCCATACATTGCATTTTCGATCCCTTCTTGTTACTCCCAACATGCATCTCTCCATACTTCTTTGAGTGGTCTGAAGTCTCTGTATTGCTCTTCTATTAAGTGTCCAAGTCTCAGATCCATAAGTAAGAACTGGCAAAACACATTTATTAAAAACCTTCCTTTTCAAACACATAGGCATATTTCCATTTAGTATCAAGTTATTTTTACCAAAATCACAACAACCAAGTTTAATTCTATGATTAATTTCATCCATTATATCTCCATCTGTATTAATAATCTGACCAAGGTATTTGTAACTGTTAACTTCTTCTAACTCATCATAATCAATCTTTATTTTCATATTTTGAGAAAATCTATTAAATATTACTTTAGTCTTTTTAACATTTATCTTTAGTCCTACTTTCATCTGATAACTCCTGCAATATTTCCTGTAGCTCTAAAGCATTATTTGCAAAAACAACTACATCATCTGCAAAATCTAAATGACTTAAATATACTCCATTTACTTTCACTCCTTTAGCTTCCCATTTTAATCCACAAAATACTTCTTGCAGCACTGCTGTAAAAAGTTTTGGAGATATGGAGTCACTCTGTCTTACATCTTTTCAATGTTGATTTTCCTACTATCATTATGTAACCTAATTATTGCTGTTGCATTTTTATAAATATTCTTCAAAATATGACAATATCCTGGATCTACACCTTGATGATCCAATGCTTTAATCACTGAATAAATGTTTATAGAATCAAATGGCTTTTCATAGTCTACAAATCCTAAGCATAATGGCAACTCATATTCATTTGTCCTTTCTATAACTTCTCTCAATACCTGGATATGATCTACTGTACTAAAACCACTTTTAAATCCAGTTTGTTCTCTTGGTTGGTGGAAATCAGTGTTTTCTGTAGATGAGTTGTAATTATCTTAGTAAAAATTTTGTATAAAACTGATAAAAGACTGATAGATCTGTAATTTCTAATATCTTCTTTATCACCTTTTTTAAATATTAGTATTAATACTGCATTCTTCCAATCATCTGGTACATCTTTATCATTTAGACATTTGGTATATAATTTTGCTAAAAAAATTTCTATTTCTTCACCTGCTTCTTTTAATATATTAATTACAATTCCATCATTATCTGGAGCCTTCCCTTTCTTCATAAATTTAATTGCATGTCTCACTTCCTCATTCAAAATTCTGGGCAATTTGGAAGATATAATATGTATAGGAGGCACTTGTTCTTTATTACTATATAATTCTTGATAGAAGTCTTCTACACATTTTATGATGTCATCTCTCTTTTTAGTAATAATGCCATCTTTTTTTCTTATTGTAGATATAAATTTCCTACCAATACCAAAATGTTGTTTTACACTCTTTAGACTTTTATTCTCTTCTACAGCTTTCCTCGCTAGTTCACAATTATACTTTCTTATATCATTTTCAACTCTTTTCTGCACCATTTTACAAAATTCAAGATATTCAATCTTTTATAATGCATCATTGTTGTATATCCTCATATTCCTTCTTTTCTTCATAAATTTTCTAGTCTCAGTAGAAATTTTACTGGTCAATTGCTGCTTTTTTCTACCAGCTATCCTTGTTGCAGTTTTTAAAAGTGTATTGCTTATTTTCCTATTAATGTCATTCAAATCTGAATCATGTTTAAAATCTACTAATACTTGAAACCGATTTGTAAACTAATTTAAATTCATTTGAATGTTTCTGAAGATTAGGAATATCAACTGTAAATATTGTTTTCTTAATAATTTTTGTCTCTCTAGTTTTGCATTAACATGTATCTTACATCTTACTAATCAGTGATCACTTCCTGTGTTAAATTTATTAAGAACATTACAATCTTGAAATATGTATTTTCAGTTAGTCAAAATATAATCCAATTCTGCTGTACCTTCATTTGGATGCTTCCATGTCCATTTCCTTTTAACATTTTTCTCAAAAAAAGAATTCATAATATAAAGTTTTTCTTTTTCTGCAAACTCCACAAGTCTATGTCCTCTCTCATTTCTATTACCATAACCAAAATTACCTACAGCATTTTCATCTTTCATTTGTTTACCAATTCTAGCATTAAAGTCTCCCATAACAATTTTAAAATGTTGTTTACTCTGATCAAAAGCCTTTTGTACATCCATATAAAAATCTTCTATGACTTCATTACTATGAGAAATTGTTGGGGCATAAACCTGAATTATCTGCATTTGGTATCTGCTATTAAGTTGTAAAACTAATCTTGCCACTCTCTCTGATACACCATTAATCTCCACAATGTTATTTTTCCATTTTTTATTTATAATGAATCCTACTCCACTTGTATTTCCAATATTTGTGCCTTTATAGTAGAGTATATGTCCACTTTTTAAATCAATTGTTTCTTCACCTTTTCTTCTAACTTCACAAAGTCCAATAATGTCCCATTTAATATAAGACAGTTCTTCTTCTAATTCTTGCAATCTTCCTTCACTTGAAAGTGATCTGCAGTTGTAAGTACCTAAATAAAAAGTCATCATCAAATGGCAGCCTGAGTCTGCAATCAGGGGATTCTTAGCATCCTCCGTCTTCAACCACCAACTGCTGCCTTGGTTGGTGACTTTACAGCCTTTTGGGAATAAGGGCCATGATTTATTTTTGTCTGTTATGATTGTATATATTGAAAAAATATTATTAAACTCAGAGGTAAAAAGCCAATAAACTCACCATGCTGGCTAATGCGTGTTGGTGAGCAGCCCATCCATGTTTGTATATTATATGAATAATCACATAGTAATAACAGCTGCAACGACAAGAACGTATGGAGTGGACATTAGGAATTTGCCCTGCTCGGTTCCTTTAAGGCCTCCAAGAGGAATCAAAGAGTCTCCTTTCAGTTAATAGCAAACTCCTTTCTGCAGCCACACTTGCACTATATCTACCAATTTGCGTGCAAAAAACCAAATTAGGTATCAGAATAACACAAGTTGAAAAAAAAAAAAAAAACCCATTAGAATTTAAATCTATGCACAACTGATTATAATAGATCAGGTTGAGAAATCTTTGAAATACAAATTATGTAGTCTACAAAAACCATAATTTATCGTTTAAATTTTTGCACACAATTACGTAATAAAACAGAACAAAAGTGTTTTTTCTGTCTGTGTGCTTTATAGGAAAATAAATATGAATAATTGTGAAACAAGGCTCATTATAAAAAAAGGGTAATTTAAACACACAAATTTCCCATTCACATAAGAATGCTAGTTCAGACATTTCGATTCTGCGAAGAGATCATTTAAAAAGTGAACTAAATTTTATAAATTCAACAATATACAGTTTATAAACATTGCGCTATATAAAATAATTGACTTATTTGCATACATTTAATTTCAAATAAGAATGACGTATCGTAAATTCTAGTAAATTTCACTAGTGTCATTCATTTAAGCATGTAAAAGTAATTTAAAGTGATTATTTAATATCTTCACGCTTTCACTTTCAAACATTTAAAATTCGCCCATACAAAAGCGTTTGGGTTCGAAAGGATAGATGGCCATTCTATCTTTTCCAAAGACTTTATCATGTGTTTAAAGTGTTAGTATTCATTCATTTTATAGTTAAAATCCAAAGCGCATGTGCAACAGTTTAATGCTGTTTAAATATTACAGTTTATAAACATCGCACTATATAAAATAACTGACTTATTTAAATATCTAAGAAACTAGAGCTGAGGCAGTTTATCAAAGGCAATTTTGTGAATCAACATTCTAAATGACTGCAGGATTAGGCCTAAAAACCAAGGCGCTAAGGAAATTTTTTTTTTTTGGACCGTGTAATTTAATACAATATATATACTTATTTGCCTAGTAGAAAAAAAAATATTGGAAATGAAAAATGTCTTATACGTACTGTAATTTCAGATCTTAATAACAGCACTTGCGCAAAATGAGAACTGCCTTTTTTCAATTCTTATGTTTCATTTTCATTGTTTTTAATTGTGATCTTTTTTTTAAAAATATATACAGCAAGTTTAAATTCTTTTATGTAATATTAATTTAACTATTGCATAAACAAATTATATATTTTTAAAGTTGTGAAAATTATTTATTTATTTATTAAGGCTTGCATCAAACGAGTATGTGGAAATATATGAGCGTGCACACATACATGGATAGATATTGAGTGCACAATAATATTGTAAGCATGCAAATTAATATAGTAAAGTAATATATTTAGATATATACATAAAAACAGATTTGAATTCTTTATAATAAGTATATGTCTAAAGTTTTTTTCTTCTTCTCATGTGTCATAGCATCCACCGGGAAGCGAATCCGCTAACCCGGGACAACTGCCTGTAAAGCAGCTATCGCTGACCTCTCGACCATCAATGCTTATATGTCTAAAGTTGAGCGCAATAAATACAAGTTAATCACTTTTAACAAAAATACTAGCTTAAAAAGTATAGTACGTTGAAAACGGCATGTTGTTTTCTTTCCAAGAAAATGATGATATTGCTTTTAAATGAGTCAATGTTTTTTATAACGAAGTAATTGTAGTTTGAAAGAAATTTTCATGGATTTTATTATATACGTATAATGTGATGTGATGTACTGTAGCTTCTTCTTAAACGAAGTCAAGAATCTCTCAGCAACTATGCCCAGAGAAACCTGTTAGCTACTTAATTTTACATTCCCCAGTCTAAGTTTTCCCATATTCTGCTCCATCCCATTTCCACAACATAATCTTTGTCAACTCTATGGCCTTAATATCTAAATCCCCCTTATCTTTTCCCAAACCCAGCATAAATCAGACAAAATAAAAGCGCCACCTATCACTGTTTATTTCTTTCTGCTTTTAATAACAATTTTGAGAGCAATAATGTATGATTTAAAATTTTTTTCATTTTAAAAATATTATTGCTTAAAGGATTTAATGCAGCTTTTAGTTAGACATTTCATATTTAGTTAAAAGAGACAAATGATGTACTGTATATATTTTTTCTGGAGTATTTCCACTTCTTCCCCTCCTCACTAAATATATAAATGCGTTATTATTGTTTCATCCTGATTTGTATGTAAATATTTTCAGAGTTCGGATGTAAAATGCATCAAAATATTTGACAGGCCTAATCTTTAGTACAATTAACAACAACAACAACAAAAAAGGATTGTTCAAATTAATTTGTTTTAGGCATAAACACACAATGCACATACTTTCAAAGAAAGCGAATTTTATTCAGTGACCTTAAAAGGGATGCAATTAAAAAATATATAAAAAGTTTATTAATTCTAGTTCTAATTTTTATATTTGGTAGTAAAATAATTAAAGTGACTTTCTTATTTATTTCCATTCAGAGACGAATAAATAAAATATTAATCTGTACGTACTGTACTTATACCACATATTAAAGTTGACTATGAAGAAAAAATTAATCAAAAACAAGACATCAATAAATTTTTAAACGTTATAAATGGTGAGTAAAATAATATTGCAAAGAAAGAGAAAAACATAATACCATTATCAACCATTATCAATCCACTGTAGGATGAAGGTCTCTCCAAGTTCAATCCACCTTCTCCGATCTTTGGCTTATCTTCTCCACACCAACCTTACACACTTTCTTATTCCATACAACCATCTCACACGTGGTCTCTTTCTGGGTCTTTTACAATTTCTTGGAATCCGGTTTAAGATTCCAATTGTCCATGTATTATCATCTCTTTTAGCAATATGTCCAGCCTAATTTCACTTCAGTCTTTTAATTATTTCAACGATGTCAGTAACGTCTGCTTGCTCTCTTACCCATGTATTGCGTTTTCGATCTCTTCTTGTTACTCCTAACATGCATCTCTCCATACTTCTTTGGGTGGTCTGAAGTCTCTGTATTGCTGTTCTATTAAGTGTTCAAGTCTCAGATCCATAAGTAAGAACTGGTAAAACACATTTATTAAAAACCTACTTTTTCAAACAGAGGCCTGTTTTCTTTTAGCATCAAGTTATTTCTACCAAAAGCAAGTTTAATTCTATGATTAATTTCATCCATTATATTTCCGTCTGTAGACTTAACGTGCATACAACACACATTCAGAAAGAAAAAAGATTTTAAAATGTACAATATTTCAGCATTTTTTTTTTTTTTAAAAAAGGCAAGATATTGACCAACAAAAAAAAATCACCACGGCAAGAAACTCATAAGTAGATTTTACTGTTTTAAAATAATCTTGAAATTAAAATGGAAAAAAAAGCAACTATTGTTTCTTTGCTCTATTTTAGAGGACAATCAGATACAAATTTAACAAATAAATAATTACGATACAATTTCTTTAATAAAGCAAAGACCCAATTCAAATCCAACAACTTCATTTTTATTGAAAGTTGGTATTTTAAAAAAATATTATTATTATTATATGACCTTTTAAAAAAAAGTAAAAAGTAATTATAAACATAATGAATTACATATAGAAAAGAGAGAGGAAAAAAAAAATTGAATAATAAAAAATAAAATTAAAGTAAAGTAGAAAAGAATATTTAAAAAAAAACCCTCTTGGAGGCCTTAAAGGAACCGAGCAGGGCAAATTCCTAATGTCCACTCCATACGTTCTTGTCGTTGCAGCTGTTATTACTATGTGATTATTCATATAGTATACGAACATGGATGGGCTGCTCACCAACACGCATTAGCCAGCGTACCTCTGAATTTAAGATCAAGAAACACCGTGGTCTTTCTTCTCAGTGCCTGATAAGGCAGAATGAATGTTTGTGTAAATGATAAATATTTTTCCAATACATGGCCCTTATTCCCAGGAGGCTGTAAAGTCACCAACCAAGGCAGCGGTTGGTGGTCGAAGGCGGAGGGTGCTAAGAATCCCCTGATTGCGGACCCAGGCTGCCATTTGATGACGACTTTTTATTTAGGTACTTACAACTGTAGATCACTTTCAAGTGAAGGAAGATTGCAAGAATTAGAAGAAGAACTGTCTTATATTAAATGGGACATTATTGGACTTTGTGAAGTTAGAAGAAAAGAAGAAGAAACAATTGATTTAAAAAGTGGACATATACTCTATTATAAAGGCACACATATTGAAAATACAAGTGGAGTAGGATTCATTATAAATAAAAAGTGGAAGAACAATATTGTGGAGATTGATGGTGTATCGGACAGAGTGGCAAGATTAGTTATACAACTTAATAGCAGATACCAAATGCAGATAATTCAGGTTTATGCCCCAACAAGTTCTCATAGTGATGAAGTAGTAGAAGATTTTATATGGATGTACAAAAGGCTATTGATCAGAGTAAACAACATTTTAAAATTGTTATGGGAGACTTTAATGCTAGAATTGGTAGACAAATGAAAGATGAAATTGCTGTAGAAAATTTTGGTTATGGTAATAGAAATGAGAGAGGACACAGACTTGTGGAGTTTGCAGAAAAAGAAAAACTTTATATTATGAATTCATTTTTCGAGAAAAATGTTAAAAGGAAATGGACATGGAGGCATCCCAATGAAGGTACAGCAGAATTGGATTATATTTTGACTAACTGAAAATACATATTTCAAGATTGTAATGTTCTTAATAAATTTAACACAGGAAGTGATCATCGATTAGTAAGGTGTAAGTTATGTCTTAATGTAAAACTAGAGAGACAAAAATTATTAAGAAAAACAATATTTACAGTTGATATTCCTAATCTTCAGAAACATTCTAATGAATTTAAATTAGAACTTACAAATAGGTTTCAAGTGTTAGGAGATTTTGAACATGATACAGATTTGAATGAAATTAATATGAAAATAGCTGATACACTTTTACAAACTGCAACAAACATAGCTGGTAGAAAAAAGCAGCAATTGACCAGTAAAATTTCTACTGAGACTAGAAAATTTATGAAGAAAAGAAGGAATATGAAGATATACAAAAATGATGTATTAAAAAGAATTGAATATCTCGAATTTTGTAAAATAGTACGGAAAAGAGTTGAAAATGATATAAGAAAGTATAACTGTGAAATAGCAAGGGAAACTGTAGAAGAAAATAAAAGTCTCAAAAATGTTAAACAACATTTTGGTATTGGTAGGAAATTTATATCTGCAATAAGAAAAAAAGATGGAATTATTACTAAAAAGAGAGATGACATCATGAAATTGGTAGAAGATTTTTATCAAGAATTATATAGTAATAAAGAACAAGTACCTCCTATATCTATTACATCTTCCGAATTGCCCAGAATTTTAAATGAAGAAGTGAGACATGCAATTAAGTGTATGAAGAAAGGAAAGGCTCCAGGAAATGATGGAATTATAATTGATATATTAAAAGAAGCAGGTGAAGAAATAGAAACAATTTTAGCAAAGTTATATACCAAATATCTAAATGATAAAGATGTACCGGAAGATTGGAAGAATGCAGTAATAATATTAATATTTAAAAAAGGTGATAAAGAAGATATTAGAAATTACAGACCTATCAGCCTTTTATCAGTTTTATATAAAATTTTTACCAAGATAATTACAACTCGTCTACAGAAAACTTTGGATTTCCACCAACCAAGAGAACAAGCTGGATTTAAAAGTGGTTTTAGTACAATAGATCATATCCAGGTATTGAGAGAAGTCATAGAAAGGACAAACGAATATGAGTTGTCATTATGTTTTGGATTTGTAGATTATGAAAAGGCATTCGATTCTATACACATTTCTTCAGTGATTAAAGCATTGGATCATCAAGGTATAGATCCAGGATATTGTCATATTTTAAAGAATATTTATAAAAATGCAACAGCAACAATTAGATTACATAATGATACTGGAAAAATCAACATTGAGAAAGGTGTAAGTCAAAGTGACTCCATATCTCCAAAACTCTTTACAGCAGTGCTGCAAGAAGTATTTTGTGGATTAAAATGGGAAACTAAAGGAGTGAAAGTAAATGGAGAGTATTTAAGTCATTTAGATTTCACAGATGATGTAGTTGTTTTTGCAAATAATGCTTCAGAGCTGCAGGAAATGTTGCAGGAGTTGGCAGATGAAAGTAGAAAAGTAGGACTAAAGATAAATGTTAAAAAGACTAAAGTAATGTTTAATCGATTTGCTCAAAATATGAAAATAAAGATTGATTATGAAGAATTAGAAGAAGTTAACAGTTACAAATACCTTGGTCAGATTATTAATACAGATGGAAACATAATGGAGGAAATTACTCATAGAATTAAACTTGGTTGGAGTGCTTTTGGTAGAAATAACTTGATACTAAAAGGAAATATGCCTATGTGTTTGAAAAGGATGGTTTTTAACAAATGTGTTTTACCAGTTCTTACTTATGGGTCTGAGACTTGGACACCTAATAGAAGAGCAATACAGAGACTTCAGACCACTCAAAGAAGTATGGAGAGATGTATGTTGGGAGTAACAAGAAGAGATCGAAAATGCAATGTATGGGTAAGACAACAAACAGGTGTTACTGACCTTATTGAAAAAATTAAAAGATTGAAATGGAGTTGGGCTGGACATATTGCTAGAAGAGATGATAATAGATGGACAATTGAAATTTTAAACTGGATTCCAAGAGATTGTAAAAAACCCAGAAAGAGACCACATGTGAGATGGATGGATGAAATAAGAAAATGTGCAGGGGTGTTGTGGAGAAGAGAAGCTAAAGATCGGAGAAGATGGATTAAACTTGGAGAGACCTTCATCCTGCAGTGCATTGATATTGGTTGATGATGATGATGATATATCATGGATTTGGTAAAATTTATTTCTACTATGAATATAATAAATACATATTTATATATCTTTCATATCTCATGGTCAGTTCTCAATAAGCTTTCAAATCGGAATCTGTCATTGTTTGTAAACTCTTAGATAATCGATTAACTATAAATTAAATCAAAATAATAGATAACTCTCTAGTATATAAATAATTTTAATACCATCAAATCGATTTTCATTCTAATTAGAATCTTTTCAAGCAGCCATTTTTAAAATATTCATCAAGATACCATTTTAAAAATATTCATCAAAATAGAAAACGTGTAGTCTTATGGAATGTGTTGTCACATGATGAATATTTTAAAAATGGCTGCTTGAAAATGTTCGAATTAGAATGAAAATCGATTTGATGATATTAAAATAATTTAAGTAGTAGAGAGTTGTCTATTATTTCGATTTGATTTATAATTAATCGATTATTTATGAATGTTTATACATATTTTCAAATTTAGTTTCTATCAAGGAAACTAAAGTTTTACTCTTTGTTTGCTATAAATGATAGACAACTTTGTTTCTTGATATATATTTTCCAGTTATTGAAGTTTGATTTATTTTGCCTAAAAAAACTACAAAAAATTAATGTGTGTGCATGTGTGTTTTTTTTTTAAAATACTCTAAATAAAATTTTTAATAGTAATATTTAAATTTTTTTCTAATCTGTACATAATCAAATTACCTTTAAAAAACGGTCATCATGTATTCATTACTCTTTCTACAATCTCACTTCGGCACATAGGGCAGACTTCTAAAAGCTGGGCACATGACATACAAAAGTCCCTTTAATAATAATAAAAAAACAATTTTATATTGAATATTCTGATAAAATAATATCAAAAGAAATAATTAATACGGTATAACTTATTTAATTATCATATAAAATGTGGCTTAATTATAGTTCCAAAATTTTTCTGATGTTAAAATTTTGATAATTTAAATGCAATAAAAAATTTGCAACTCATTTTATAAAATTAGTTTTATTGATTTCAACTGATTTCAACTTCTTTAAATATCATTTTTCAAAAATCTTGAAATAAATTTAAGAACCTTGATTTTATTTCTTTAATATTGCACTGTTTAGTTAACACATTTTGATCAAATTAATATTGTTTAGTGAATTATATGGAAGATGTTTTTTGCACTATTGGTAATTGCATTTTAAAATTTTTTAATATAAACAGATTAATTTTGATTTTTATTCTTTTAAATTCAAAGCTTTTATTTTCATTAATATTAGCTAATTTGATAATCTATTATATTCTAATAAATCTAAAAATCTCAATAAAAACCTATAGGAAGTCATTAAAAATAATAATAATAAAGCATTTAATTGCTATAACAACAATATATATATATTACAAAGAAATCAAGTCATATATCACATGATCTAATTTAACAAACTTGTATTACAAATGTTATGTAAGCCAGTAGCAAAAACCGATCTGAAGTTGGGGATATTCTGAGAAACTTGTTTGCAAGTTCATTAAACATATATAAAGGCAAATAAAATCTATCACAGTGCAAATATATGCTGATAGTATATACTTCTCTGAATATTTAAATAAAAAAACTTTGGTACACAAAAAGAAGTATAATTTTTTTTTGTAACTTCATAAAACAGTGGAGGAAAAAATAAAATAATAATTTCACTACAGAAAAGATTATAAAATCTGTTACAAATATTAAAAAGCAGGGAAAATAATAATCATCGATTTTTTTTTTAAAAAAAAAAGGAAAAAGAATATTAGATGGTCTTCGAGTAGAGCAAAAAAGGGAATTACTAATCCAAATGCAGATTATTATTAGTATAGCACTATTAAATTTTATTTCTCTTTTTTTTTTCTGATTTTGAGTTAAAGTTTTTGAATAATTTAAATAATAGCTTATTTTGACACCCCCCTTTCTACTCTTTGATTTTGAATTAAACAAGTTTTATTGTATTTTAAAAATTATAATGACATCAGACTAATATTCAAAAATTAATCATATACAGACATTTTTTCTTAATTATTATAATTAAATATATGCACATTCAGATTGAATTTTAAATATTCAAAATACTAAATTATCAATGAAAAAAAGGAGATAATACTAAATAAAAAATAATGATGATAATTATAATTATTTTTACGCCCATAGATTATATTGCAACTCATGGAAAAAAATTACCATAATCAATAGTAGTGATTTATTTAATTACATTTTATCCTCACATGATCACCATTCTTTATGCTTACGCAAGCTGTTTATACATAGGCTAAACTTTCCACACAGTAGCGCCACTCAGTGCAAATCAGAGTAATCCAAGAATGTAAGAAGGTTTGTGCATAAAATCCCCATTTAGTGCCTACTCATCCAATAACTCCAGACTAGTTTCTAGTGTGTGGCTTTCATCAGTGAGGAACCAGTTTAGCCTATGTCTATATATTTTAACTTATTCATTCAATATACTAAATGAAGAGATTGATTACATATTTATTGCCATGGAAATAGGTTACATCGTAGTATAACTCCAGCCCATCCCTCTTCTATTAATATAAATGCAGGGCCGGCGCTGGGTACTAGGCGCCCGCATGCAAATTTGATTTTGGATATGTATGTTTACTAAGGTGACCCGACCGTGTCCCGTGGCGTTTTAAAAAAGTCATGATTTTTAGAAAGAATGCACGATGTAATGCTATTTTTGATATCAAAAATAGCATAAAATTGATTGTTAAATTATATATTATTTCATACAAACGGTTTGTATGAAATAATATATAATTTAACACAGCAAATTTAGATGTTAGAAAAATTTGCAGAAATTTTAAAAATAATGTGTTTGTTAAAAATAGACAGAGTGATTCAAATATATATATAATAAATTAAAAAAAAATAATGTTTGAGATTAAAATATTTAAATGTTTAAAATAATTTTCGAAAAACATTTACATATTTTAATCTCAAATATTTTTTTTTTTTAAAATTTCATATTTATTATTTGCGTCACTGTCTGTTTTTAACAAACCCATTATTTTTAAAATTTTTGCTAATTTTTCTAACCTCTAAATTTATGCAAATATTAGCAAATTTAATAATAAATTTACAATTTATAAATGAAATAATTTTAAAAAAAGATAATATTACAAACATACATATTTAATTTATTATTATTAATGTACGCTATATCTATATAAACGCTCCATATAAACCAAATTTTTAATCAGCCCCCCCCGGTCAATGGTGTCCCGTTTTACCAATGTTAAAATCTGGTCACTTTAATGTATACCACCTACATGTTATAAATATTAGTGTACAAAATCTTTCTAAGGGAAACAAACAAGGCAATGTAAATAAATAATTTTTAATATTAAAAAAAAAGAAAATACAGTTAAAAAAAGTAAATGCATTACAAAACATGTTATAATTATAATAATTTTATACTCCTTGACTTCATATTAATAAACCTTGATATGATTGTATTTATTTCCAGTTCTGCACAAATATCATTTTCAATAGCAATTAATGCCAAATTAACAAGCCGTTTTTGTGACATAGTTGTTCTCAAGTAAGTTTTAATTAATTTTAACTTAGAAAAAGAGCGTTCACCGCTTGCAACACTAACAGGTAATGTTAATAATATTCTTAAAGCTATTGATAAGTTTGGCATAGATAAATTATTAGAAACTATAAAATTAAGTGTTTCGAAAGGGTTTTGAGAATTTAAAAAATCCTTTTGAAAAATATCTCGAAAAGCACATAATTCGTCGAATAAATCTGTAGCATTAATATCTTTACTGTTATCAAATTTCAAAATATTTTCTAAATCTTTGCATTTTGCTTGTAACTCGCTCTTATTAATTTCTGATATTTTATATAGAAAATTGAAATTATTATAACATGCTTCGAGGAGTTCAAAGCGTTCTGTTAAAGAATTAATCGCTACATCTAAAAGTGTAAAAAACATGTTTATTTTAAATTTTTCTTCAGGTATTTGAGGTGTTTCGTCCTGATGCTCGTAATCAAATTGACGAGTTTTTTTCCGTTGTCGAACTTCTTTGGCAGTTTTAAATTCTTTCTCTCCATCAACCTCTTTGCTAAGTTCATCTGCAATTTTGAGAATGTTTTTGAAATTTGAATCTCATCGATATTCTCGTAAAAATTTATTTAGATTTGCGATTGATTCTAAAGCAAGTGAAGCATTCATATTTACATTTTGGAGCATTTTACTGACAGGATTTATTCTATTTAATATATCATGCCAAATTATTAAAGAACAAATAAATTTGTAATCCTTAAGGTTAGTGCAGAGTGATTGAGCTTCATGTTGAATTTCTCTATTAAAAGATTCGTTGTTCATTATTTCATAGAGTGCATCATAAATTTCACCCAACTGATACCGTAGAGGCCGGATTGCATCAATTCTGCTTTCCCATCGTGTTTCTGATGGTTGTTTTAGAGTTAAAGTTTTAATAAATTTTAAAAGGATTGACCACCGTTTATAAGATGATGAAAAAAAATTGTATATTTTTTGAACAATTGCAAAAAAACCAATTGTATCTACATTGACTTTGGCGGCATCGTTTATGATTAAGTTTAAAGAATGAGCAGCACATGGTACGTAAAATGCATGAGGGTTTTTGGTTAAAATCAAATTTTGAAGTCCAGCCTTTTTGCCTTTCATGTTGGCCCCATTATCATACCCTTGACCACGCATGTCTTCAATGGGAATCTTCCATTTTTCCAGTTGTTCAATTATTGTTGTACATAAACCTCGTCCAGTGGAATCTGTTATATCTATGAAACCTAAAAAGTTTTCTCTAATTTTAACCGTTCCATTATTACAAAAAACGAAGCGAATAATTATGGTCATTTGTTCAGTTTTACTTGCATCTGGTGTACAATCTAAAATAATAGAATAATATTTGGATTTCTTTATCGATAATAAAATTGTTTCCCTAATTGCTGTACTTAAAATTTCCAATAATTCATTTTGGCTATCTTTGCTCAAATAATGTACTCTATTGTTTTGATCTAGGACCCTCTCAACATGATTTTCCATAACGGGATCAAACTTCGCAAATAATTCAATTAATTTTAAAAAATTTCCGTTATTTTTTCAGTATAATTTATCAGATGATCCGCGAAATGCTAAATTTTGACTACCAAGGAATTTGATAATTTCAATCAGCCGTTCCAAAACACTCCTCCAATGTTTCTTTTCCATTTCATATAAATTTTGAGATTGACAATCAATAGTAATTTTGTTTTTTAATCTTTTCTCAAGTTCATTCCAATTCAATAAACTTTTCATGTGAGCCATACTAGTTTCATGTCTGTGTAAAGTTGTACTTAAATTTCTCCAATTATTGTATCCTTCTATGAGGCTAGATTCAGTAGATCCAAAAACTTTGCAACAAAAGCAAAACACAGAGTTCAAAATTTCGGAATAAATAAGCCATTTTCGAAAAACTACTTCTCCGTTTTCCATTTTTCTATTATAATATACATCAGAAAATTTACGGCCATGTACATCGTTCGGATATATAATATCTTTCTTTTGAACAGGCCCCATTTCTACTAAAATAACACGTAGTTTGTCATCGATTTTATTCCATTCAGCTGGATCTTCTAAATTTGTACACATTTGATATGATATTGGCACAATGACTTTGTTGTCACTTAACTGTTTCTTACTAAAATCTTGTTCAATATTTTCAACAGTTCCCTGTGATCTAGATGATGTGCACGGTTCTGGTTCTTGTTGAGTATAAGCTATTTCAGAAGCAGTTGATATTTTAAGATATTTATTAAGTGATCCACTTTGTTTTTTAATGTTTGCTATTTTTTCAGCTTGGCGTTTACGATTTTGTGCACCGGATAGTTTTTTCTTAGTTTTTGATTCCATATTACTTTTACTCATGAACGCCACTTTAAAATAATTTTCAAATGTAATAAATAAATAAATACGGACTCTAATTTATATATTTACATCATGTATCTTAATACTTAAGATTATATATCGCTAATTTAGATGTCCAACACAAATTACTTCTTGCGCCAAAATACAAAACTCTATACGCGGAGGGGAAGAAGTTGTTTAACTTGTTTACCTAAAAAGGCAGCTAATAAATTGGAAATATTCAGCCATTGACATTAAAAATGGTCAGGTTTTAAAATAACTCAAGTGTCCAGTTTTTTACGCTTGATTGAACATTTTAGTTTTACCATTGGCAAGATTTTCTTTTGTTATCATATATTTTTCTAATTAACACAGGTGGCCTGCCAGGCCTGATTTGCGATTTCAATAGAAAATTTCCTGGGATTATAATTATTGTTTACAAGTTCTTACTAAGATTTTAAAATTTGCGATAAACATCATAAGCAAACGTATGTAATTAATTTGCAAACCTAATTAGTATGCAGAAAAAATAGACTTTTGACAACGATTAAAATATATAAAATAAAAAGTAAACTGAAAATTATATTAAGTTTACTGGAATTATACCTATAATATATATTACATACACGTTCGAATATTTATATCAAATTATTATTTAAATAAAAAATTAGAAAATGTTTTATTTTGCAATATTATAATCGTTTCTTACGATTTCAAAATTATGTACATGATCTAATATATATATACGCATATACATACATAAGTTCTAATTTATAATACTTTTAGTGTGTGTTTATTTATATATTTGCTAGCAGAAAGTTACTTATAGTTTACTATAAGCAGTACTATATATATATATAAACATTACAATATGAAATTTGTAATATAATAAACTTTATGTTTAGTTTATTGTTCATGATAAATAATAGATTTGATTGTTTTATATTTTTAATATTAAGCAGAGCTTGTGTGCAGGCCTGCTTGTGTGTGTCATTTAATAAGATATAATATGACTTCATATGATTTTCAATAATCTACTCTCAATAATTTTTGTAAATAAACATTTGAGAATAATATTCTTCAAATGTGAGTATTTTTGTTAGTAGAGTTTTAATTTCTCAGGGATGGCGCCTTCTTTTTCAGATGCTAATCTCTCAGTGATGGCGCCTCCTTCTGCCAGCGCCCGCATGCCTAGCATGCGTTGCATGCCCGCTTCCGCCGGCCCTGTATAAATGGATATGTAATGTTTCAATAATGTGGGGCTAGATTGACATAATAGCTACATGGGTATGACTATAATATCAAATCCGTCAAGGGCTTTGAGCATTCCATTGTTGGTTTTCAATGAAATGAACAGTTGAACTGTTGGAAGGGTGAGAAGAGTGAAGCCTGTTCACTTGGTATCTTAATATAAGTTGAGAACTGATTGTATATATATGTGGGAGATTAAGATCTGACCCAACTGTTGAATGCTGGTTCTGCATGAAATACATATATTAGGAATTATTTACCCCCCATGTATCAGTTGTTTGAAATAGAATGAATATAGACTAAAAATCCTTAGGTCAAATCCCTCTATTTAATTACATTTTATTATTAAATCTTTTGGACTATTATGATAAATATAGAAATAGAGGCACAAATACTTTTATTCAGGTTTAAACTGAATTCTTTTGTCACATAATCTCTCAAGATGATGATGATTATAATCAATCAAAATATAATTTTAATGGTCAAAAAGCACATATAGAAGCAACATTAGACATCTGATATTTTAAATAAAGGCATATTATTCTATTGCTCAGGAAGTTCAGATGTCAGATCTGCAGGTGCCAGCATTAATTCTGGAATATCCTGATCCCAAATCAGACATTCTATTACTGCACCAAACTGCACAGGAAACATGTGACACAATCCACTATGAAAAAAAGACCGGCTTCAAGTGACACACCAAATCTTCATAATTAAACTACACTAAAACTTAGTAAAGTCTTACATTACCATCAACAAATATTGAAAGAAAAACAGTAAATTACTTTTATACTAAAACAGGCAAAACTCACTATACGTATTGCCACACACTATAAGCTAGAGTAATCAACGGATGCCCAGAAAGCTTGTGCATAAAATCCCCATATAGTGCCTACTCATCCAATATCTCCAGACTAGTTTCGGGCTTGTGGCCTTCATCAGTGAGGAGCCTTGGATCCTCCATTGATTACTCTAGCTTACTGTGTGTGGCAATACGTATAGTGAGCTTTGCCTGTTTTAACAACAGTTATACACAAGCATAAGAATGGTGGTCATGTGATGTTTATTGGCTTATTTGCTTTTAATACTATCTAATATAATTTGCATAGTATAAGTCTTATACCAACTTCTGGAATACAATTAATTATTGGGAATTTCTTTAAAATAGACAAAATTCTAATAGAAATTTTCGTTACTTTTTTGACAATTAGTTTTCAGCTCAAATGAATTAATAACAACACATCCTTGAACAAAATTTAAAAAAATTATACAGAATATAAATTAACATGCCCATCATCAACATGAACTTTTTTTTTCCAATTAATATCAAAGTTTATTTTCTTTTTGTATTTTTTAGTTTGGCATTTATAAAAAACCAGTGATTTGTCACTGAAGAGGTCATGTGATGTTTTGAGTGTTGATAGCAACACAGTTGAGCTTTACTGTACATTTCGAGCTTTTTAAGTCGATTGCTCCGCATCACTGCATTAGACTATGCATTTGTTATTTTTAGATACAAAAGTAAGTAGTTCTATTGCTCTACTAGATTTTTATTTGTTCTAAAAAGTGGTAACTCAAAAAAGGTGTAACCACTAAAATTTTAAAATAAACTTCTCTATTGACCATAACGCAATTACCGTTCATATAAATATTAAAAAACTGTTGGGTGCAGAACTCGGTCAACTTGAATGGTTGTAACTGGGAGTAGAATGATTTTCAGATAAAATATGTTCAACCTATCATATAGCTATTACTTTCAGAAACTACATGTGGAATTGAACTAATTTGTTTTAAAATCTTCACTCTTTATGGTATCGGGTTCTTTCTCAACTAACCGTTGGAAAAAAAATATTGGCTCTGTTTAACTTATCATATACTCATTGCTTTCGGAAACACTTCAACTGCAAGTGGAATTGAACTTTTTGTTTTAAAATCTTCATACTTTATATAGATTTAGAGTGAGGATTTCCATCTTTATTATTTAAAGGTTGCCTTGACAACAGATTGAGGTTGTTGATTGTTATTGGTATTATTTAAGTGTTGACTGCTTTCCTGTATTTGTATATTAAATTAAATATAACTCAGTATATATACACACATATGTATATATCAATAAAAAACAGTCAATACTTACACAATCCCAATATGAATAATAATCAAGAATTTCAAACTGTTGTCAAGGCAACCTCCTTTTAACAATAAAGGTATATAAAATAAAAAGAAATCAAGTTGTTTCAGTGAACTTTAAAAGACATTTGATAGAATAGTCAAATAAAAAATAGAGTCATAGATCACATGACCCCATTCTTTTAAGCTTATAAGATATAAACAATGAGCATTGCTAATTGCTCAACAAGCTTTGTGATAAATGCTTAGCCAGAGAAAATATTTAAAATACCTCCACAAGGAACCCTCCCCCCCCCTAAACATCTTAGCAATGGTTTCGTGCTTTGGCACTCCTCAGAGAAATGATAGGATAGCTTCAGACACTAGATCTAAAAATACCAAGCCAAAGCCAGCATTTATCTAAAAGTTATCGATTGAGTGGGAAATCTGAAAATTTCAAATACCTATATGTCTTTAAACCCAGCTATCCAACTCAAATAGCTATATAGGGCTGAGAGATATTGACCCAAACCATATGTTAGTAGTCTTAGCAATATAACATCGCCTAAGACTTAAAGCCCCATATAGCTATTTGAGTTGGATAGCTGGATTTGAATTCATATAGGTGTCTGAAAATTTCAGATTTTCCACTCAATAGATAACTTTTAGATAAATGCTGGCTTTGGGTTGGTATTTTTAGATCTAGTGTCTGAAGCTACCCTAGCACCTCCTTGAGGAGTACCAAAGCATGAAACCATTGGTCAGAGGTTTGGGGGGGGTCCTGAGGGAGATATTTTAAATGCTTTCTCTGACTAAGTATTTGTCACAAAGCTAGTTGAGAAATTAGCGATGCTCATTGTTTACATTTGATAGGATGAATTGAATTATTTTGTTGACAATAGAAATGAGAAAGTTAGCTATTAACAAATTAAGATAAAAATATTGTACACATTTCCTGTTTGGTTAAGATTTATTTTGAGGAATCACCAGATGAGTGTTACTTTGATGAAGATGAGTTATCATCAAGGTAAAAAGGTTAACTGATGGTATGGCAGTGCTTGCAAATATTAAGAACAAGAATTAAAAATTATGTAAAATAAGATTGATGACTTTTATAGACAATATGGAATAAAAACAAACTTATATCAAAAGCAACGACAGATGCTAATAAAATATTAGAACAACATTAAGAAAGGACGTGTTTTCTTTGTAATTAGAAATTGATTATGAGATAAGTAGTGGTAATAACATTACATATAATTGCAATTAGATTTAATAAATAGACTTATTAAAATGCTTTGTTTGGAGTAAAGGATTATATGAAGCAAAGAATTCGATAATTAAAAAAAAGTATATAAGATATGTATTTGACTCTTAAAACATGGTATTAATTTCTATTATATGCTCTCCATTTTATAATACTTAATAGTACTTTTCAAATAAATCTTCAAGATTCTTTTAGATCTAGTAAAAATATGAAGTACCACAAACCCCCTTTATTATAGTTATAATTTAAAGCCATTGATAATTAATATGAGAATTATAAATTCATAAATATAACTCTTCAGATAAAGCATGTAATCAATATATGGTATGTATAATTCTATGTGGATAATGCACTTTATTGATATAACCTTGGGTGGAAATGACTTCAACGCAATGAAATTACTCATACAAAATTTAAATCAAAATATCTACTTATTTACAACAATTAATAATGAACAACAAACAGCTATACACATTAGGTTAAATAATTCACTAACAAAATAATCATCGAACTGTAAATTTACAACAAAATTATGAACATTCATCACAGATAGACATAAGAATTATTATCTACATTTAACTCTCCCCATATTCGGTACCTAGTTCTTTTAAAAACATAAATTTATTCTTCTTAACATCATATATACTTTTTTTTTCCATATGTCATAGCATTTGCTGGGAGGCGAACCCGTAACAACCGTCTGTAACCAACTGCTTGCTTGCAAGGCAGTTGCGCTGACCTCTCAGGTAACAACGCTTGACAACATCATATATGCTTTCATACTAATATTATACAGTTTTACAATTCCTGAGTTATCTGGTGGTTACCTTCTTAGTCATCTTTGTCTATTTACTCTATATTTTGTAACTCCAGATATTTTAATAGAATTATCATATTAAAATTATACTTCATATTCAAAATTTGAATAAAAATATTGCACTACAATCCTATCAACAAAATTGTTACTACTGTGGTAATGTTACCAAAAAAATAGTGAAATTAAGGACTCTTTTTCATAAAGGTAATTCATTTTATACATTCATTCTCTATCTCTCATTTATATTTTCTGTTTATCTTTGATCTCATGTATCATGATTTATATAATAATTCCTCCAAATTTTTATCCGATATAAAATATGGAGGTGTTTATTATATCTATAAAAATATTTGTTCTGTGCATGGTCTTACTACTTTTAGGCTAAGCTATCAAAACTTAGGAAGACAAACTATAACATTCTTAAAATATTTAATCAATTTTTGATGCCTACTCAATTCTGATTTACCAGAAAACTTCATAGATAAGAAACTGATTTTATCCAAAAATACTATATCTTAATAGAGATTTTCTTTATTTATGAGGTGTCATATTGGGGCAGGTAATCATTTTTCCTCATGATCTTACCCCAATTTTACCCTGGCAGATTCAGCAAGCACTTACAATATATACTACATTCATGTCTTTGCAGAAAATCCTCCCATCTGTTTCTAATAAACTATATGAGTATCATAAAGATTAATCCCATTCAACTATTCAATCACTTCTTCAGGATGATATTTTATATCCTATCTGGAATTTCAACTTATCTTTCCCTACTGTGCCTTCGGCATCTCATTATTATAATACTTATGAACTAATACAATCATCTAATCTTCCCATTAAATATTTTCTATCCACATTTGAGATCATGTTACAAAACAAATAATCTACCTTTATCATTATCAATATGATACTTTTTTTCTTCTTTATAACAAATGAGATCATGATTAATATTCTTTTTCTTTACATTAACATTCATTCTTTTCTTACTCTCACAAATAACATTACATTTTATAATATGTTTATTTTACTTTCATAGCATCCTATAAACTTTTATTTATCACCAATAGTTCATTCCACTTGTCAAATATACTTTATGATAATAAAATTTGAAATACCCTTACAACATATTTTACCACACTTAATTTTCTTAAAATATATACCAGCTAAAATATAAAGTTAAAATACTATACCCACACACACTTTCATGTTATAACTCATGTGTACTCTCTTCATATCTTTAAGCATACTCTTTTTTTTAAAAACAAGAATGAATAATAACCGTAGATACCACATTGCATATAAAATTATTTCGATTATAACTAATTAAAATACCTCACATATCAAACAAAAATAATAATAATAAATTTAAAATCCCTTCTCTCTTTGTTTTTTTTTCTTTATATAAATTTCTAGTTTAATACTACTATGGTCACCCAGTGGATGTTCACCATTCTTTGTGAGTTTGGGTACTTCTCCTATCTTCTTTCTGCAAGAACATCTATATATTTAACAAAACATTAGCACTGACTGGACAAAAGTTCTGAATTGGATGCATCCTTCCTCCTTGACTAGTTTAAAGTTACATGCACATAATTATACTCTTGAAAACAAATTAACGAAAGAGTTTAACAATTCTTCTCAATACATTTTCACATTATTTTCCCACTTTACAAAATTTTAAAATATGTTTAAATCATTCATCAATAAGTTGACTTCACTTATTTCTTAACTTTTCTTTTACTTTGGAATCTCATAAAATTTAAGTACATATAAATAAATTCATTTAACTTTCTGCATTATAGAGTATCATTTTTGTGACGGTCATCTATTATTAAAAAGTTAAAAAGACTTTTTCGATTATCCTTCCCATTTTACTGTCCCTTTCATATAATAATATGCTAATATTTCACTTTCTATTTAAACATGAGGAATATTGATTCATCTTTCATCTGTTTTTTTTTTAATCAAATATAGGCTAGACATTTTTTCCTTCAAAATTTTTTCCCAAGCTATTTATCACACGTAAATTGTTCAATTCAAACAGAATATTAATTTTCATTTAGACTCTCCACTAAGTCATTATTTTAGCATCTGATAAAATACTTTTACACATTTTAAAACTTTATTTCTAGAGATTTTAGACTTTTTTTCTCATGTGTCATAGCATCAGCCAGGAAGCAAACTCGCTAACCCGGGACAACTGTTTGTAAAGCAGCTGTTGCTGACCTCTTGACCACCAATACTTGACTATTTCTAGAGATTTTAGACTTGATTCTCATTTTTAATCTATGACTAATAAACATACTTAATTTGATATAAATAAACGAATGCTTTCTTATGTGAATGCAGGTACATATTTCTTTAAAGAAATGCAGTTGTCTTTTCTTTCTCATGGTTATCTCAAATAAGAATAGCAACTTTAGTTTTTCTTTTAGACTTCTCCTTTTAGATATCATTTTAGTTATAAGTAAATGATCAAGACTGCAATAGGTCATAATAAAGAAACTAGTTTGAACTCACTCCATGGCTTCAACAATTGCTATAAAATATATTATATCTTTAGAAAGCTTTTTAAATATTATTTTATCATTTAAAACTTTAATATTTTAAAACTTTTATAATTTTTTACTAAGAACTGAAATTGAGCCAGCTATCTGCTTTATATATATATATTTGCGAATTTCTATTCTGATCGTCTGTTTCTATCTTTTTCTTTAAAACTCCCGGGATAAATCGACTTCAGAAAGCTTTTTACTTAAATCTCATTGGTCAATATCCCAAATCAATGATTACAACTTTTAACTAAAATATTTTCCTGTTTCTATTTAAAATAATTAAAATCAACAAATATTTTCCAAAAGGAATTAATTTAAAACATTTCTTTAACACTAAAGTTTTCATTCTAATTATATTTTTAATATATGATATTATTAATTGAATTTAAAAATAAAGTTTAATAATAAATATTTAAAATTAAAATATATTACTATTACGATAATTTTAAAATAAATTATTATCTAGTAATCTATAGTTGTTCCTTCTTTCATTTATTAAATTCTATATATTTAACTTTTGAAGAAACATTGTAATAAAATAAATTAAAAACAAATTTATAAGTAAAGATATTTATTTGGATTGACAATTATTGTGTTAAAATTATATATTGGATTATAATATCAATGACCACAAATAAAGATGGTTATTAAATCTTTACAGAATTCTATCTTTTAATCTTTATGCACTAAGTCATTTATTCATGTTATGCCAAAATTTATAGCATTACCTTTATTTCAATTTAAAATTTTGGAGCTATAATAGACATTTTATATTCTATTCCTACCACGAATAACCAATTAAAAATTATTGTAATAACAATAAAAATAATAAATGTAATGGTAATTATTATATTTATTATTTATATATATATATATTCTCATGGATAAAAGATGAATTCGTAGTATTATTTCCAGGAACATCCATGTAATAAAAATATAATAGCTAAGTAGCTGATGTTTCAGTTTAATAGCAAATATTTTCTTCAGAGCTTCTTCTTTCTCAAATCATTATTTATGTAATAGAATAATTATGTAGTAAAGTAATTAAATATTAAATTTTGGTCATATAATATTAAGTATAAAAATTTTAAATAATCAAAAAATATTTATATTTAATTAAAATAATAATTAAAAAATATATAAATAATGCAAAATATAAATATATATGTTATCTTCTAGATTTTGAAAAAGATTCCAGTTAGCAGTAGAAATATTAACAAAAAATAAATAATATAAAACATTAAATATGGTATTCATTAATCTGATGTTTAAAAAATAAACATTATATTAATATGACATGAAAATTCATAAAAAATATAAAAGTTGCAAATAATATTTGAATTAAACATGATAAATATGTTACCATATAATACTAAACCATCCATGCACTTTACTACTGTTACACAATGCTTCATTTACCAGCCTCTTTTACAGTTTACAGTTTCAATTGCCCCAGCAATCTTCTTCAGAATTTTAACAGTAGTAAAGTGCATGGATGATTTAGCATTATATGGTATACATTTGGCAATGCAATAAGAAAGGGTAGTTATTATACTTCTTGAAGAATAAATATATATATTTTTTGTAGTAATAGTCAGAATTTAAATGTTTTTTTGTTTTTTTAAAATCAATAATAGTGTTTCGTTTATTCAAAAGAAAATCTCAAAGTTAAAATGTTAGTAATCAGAATTTCAACTTTTTATTATACAGAAGGTCATCAATAATAAGTTTGTCACAGCAAAAACTATCTTAAAGAAGTCTTAACAATGTAACACAGGAATTAGCAGAATAAAACTGTGAAATGCTTATGGTGGCAACATTAGGGGGATCGGTGGCAATATTAGGGGGATCTTGAACGTCCCAAATTCTAAAGTCTCAGCTACTTAGTTCAATCAAAATTTCTTGAGCTATGCCGTAAATTGTTAGAAAATCATTTAATGTTGACACATATAATAATAAAATTATCAAGGTTAATAATTCAGGGATATCTTATATATGCAATTCTTGATTACAATTTTGATTTAAAACTAAAACATTGTAGAATTTATCTTGATCAAAATTATGATCAAATTCTACTTCAGCAATAACATATTTATAGATATTATATATACAGATTATTTAAAATAAATAAGAATGGATTACCAGGTTAGAAAGACCACTTTGCGAAATTTACAACTATTACATGTTATAGGTGTGTATTAAAATATTAAGAATTATTTAAAATTATTTCAAATTAATAACAGGAAGAATAAAATAAAAATGAAATCATTTGCTGAAAAAAAAATTGTCATGTAATTATTATTATTATTATTATTATTATTATTATTATTATTATTATTATTATTATTATTAATAATAATAATAATAATAATAATAATAATAATAATAATAATAATAATAATAATAATAAGGGGCCAGGGCTTCTCTGCATGTTCCAGGGATTCATCCTCCCCTTCTACAGGAACTGAAATAGTAATTGCTCAAGATTGCCCTTTTGAAAATTTCAAAATAATTTACATTGATTCAAACCTTCTAATAATAACATTGACTCAAAAATAATTACAATGAATATAGTGCTTGTATATATGCCAGTAGAAAAGCAAAAGATAAAATCTATAATTTATAATATAAATTCAATTTTTGCCATGAATGCAAGCCCCACTGTTCTGGTTGGGGACTGCAACTCATCTTATGAAGAACTTATACAGAAATTACTCCTATTGGACAATAATGTGATTAATTAACATTCCTAAAGTAGATATACTCGTGTAAAATTACCCATATAGATATGTACTTTTTAAAAAATCAATATGGTAGCACTTGAAATTGAACTGACAATAATAAGATTCAATATGTATCTTGCTATGGCATTGTAATACTATGTAACTAAAAGGATCAATAAAGTTTACTATTGTTGAAACTTAATAATAATAATAATAATAATAATAATAATAATAATAATAATAATAATAATAATAATAATAATAATAATAATAATAATAATAATAATAATAATAATAATAATAATAATAATAATAATAATAATAATAATAATAATAATAATAATAATAATAATAATAATAATAATAATAATAATAATAATAATAATAATAATAATAATAATAATAATAATAATAATAATAATAATAATAATAATAATAATAATAATAATAATAATAATAATAATAATAATAATAATAATAATAATAATAATAATAATAATAATAATAATAATAATAATAATAATAATAATAATAATAATAATAATAATAATACCTATGTTTGCAGGGTTCTAATCGAACAACCGCTGGATTATCAAAACACAATGTACAAGAGTCTTCACGGACACTCATCTGTGATAGTAATTCCAACTTTTTATGTCTAAATAAATAAATAAAAATATTTGTTAATGCAATAGTTTGATTTATTTTAATTATTTCAGAAATTATTTTATAAAAAAATGTTTTATTTAAAGTTTAATCTTAAGATAATAAAGAAATGAGTAAACAATAAAAAAAAAGAAGAAAATTAATCATACAATGGCCATCCACATATAATAAAAACTTATTAAATTTACAATATATATACCCTTCGATTCCTCTTGGAGGCCTTAAAGAAACCGAGTAGTGATTACAAAAGCACAAATATTGGACGTTTAAGTGGAGTAGGATTCATTATAAATAAAAGTGGAAAAACAACATTGTGGAGATTGATGGTGTATCAGACAGTGTGGCCAGATTAGTTATACAACTTAATAGCAGATACCAAATGCAGATAATTCAGGTTTATGCCCCAACAAGTTCTCATAGTGATGAAGTAATAGAAGATTTTTATATGGATGTACAAAAGGCTTTTGATCAGAGTAAACAACATTTTAAAATTCTTATGGGAGATTTTAATGCAAGAATTGGTAAAAAAATGAAAGTGCTGAATGTAAATTTGGTAATAGAAATGAGAGAGGACATAGACTTGGGTGTTTGTGGAAAAAAAAAAACTCCCTTTATATTATGAATTCTTTTTTTGTGAAAAATGTTAAAAGAAAATGGACATGGAAGCATCCAAATGAATAATTGGATTATATTTTGATAATAGAAAATATATATTTCAAGATTGTAATGTTCTTAATAAATTCAACAGAGGAAGTGATTATTAATTAGTAAGATGTAAGAAACATGTTTAATGCAAAATTAGAGAGACAAAAATTATTAAGCAAAACAATATTTACACTTCATATTCCTAATTTTCAGAAACATTCTAATGAGTTTAAATTAGAACTTGCAAATCATTTTCAAGTATTAGTAGTTTTGAACATGATTCAGATTTAAATGAAATTAATAGGAAAATAACTGATACACTTTTAAAAAGTGCAACAAAGATAGCTGGTAGAAAAAAGCAGCAATTGACCAATAAAATTTCTACTGAGATTAGAGAATTTATGAAGAAAAGAATGAATATAAATATATATATAGAGATGTATTAAGAAGGATTGAATATCTCAAATTTAGTAAAATAGTGTGAAAAAGAGTTGATAGTGATATAAGTATAATTGTGAACTAGCAAGGAAACTTGTAGAAAAGAATAAAAGTCTCAAGAGTGTAAAACAATATTTTGGTATTGGTAGGAGACTTAGGTCTGCAATAAAAAAAAGATGGAACTATTACTAAAAAGAGAGATTCATCATGAAATGGGTAGAAGAGTTCTATCAAGAATTGTATAGTAATAAAGAACAAGACCTCCTCCATCTATCATATCTTTTGAATTGCCTAGGATTTTAATTGAAGAAGTGATACATGCAATTCAATTGAATTTACGAAGAAGGGAAAAGCTCCAGCTAATGATTAAATTTTAATTCATATATTAAAAGAAACAGGTGAAGAAATATAAATTTTTTTGGCAAAGTTATATATCAAATGTCTAAATGATAAAGATGTACCAAATGATTGGAATAATGCAGTATTAATATTAATATTTAAAAAAGGTGATAAAGATATTAAAAATTTCAGACCTATCAGCCTTTTAGCAGTTTTATACCAAATTTTTGCCAAGATAATTGCAACTCATCTACAGAAAACATTGTATTTCAATCAGCCAAAAGAACTAGCTGGATTTTAAAGTTACATTTTAATATAAATAATCACATACTTAATTGCTTAGAGGGGCACCACACCTTTTAGTGGTGTTTTAATGTTTGAAATTGTAGAAATAAATTAAACCATTTAGCTTTTGGAACAACTTCATAATCTATAATATGAAGTTCAGCTTTAACTCAGGATGCTTCTAATCAGTAT
The DNA here is from genome assembly GCA_028023455.1 of Epiperipatus broadwayi. NCBI lineage: Eukaryota > Metazoa > Onychophora > Udeonychophora > Euonychophora > Peripatidae > Epiperipatus > Epiperipatus broadwayi. The sequence continues at coordinate 870,726 of JAQFVV010000239.1, read as the reverse complement.
GTCTTTTAATTTCACTTCCATCTGAAGTTCTAAATGGATACTGTTTACAAACATAGGGGTGAAAATTGGCATGGCATTGAAGAAGTATTAAAAATGAACATAAGTATTAAAATTTTGATGATTACAATCAGGACAAAGGCAATTTCAGGTCATTCAATTTTTTTTTCAACCTTTAATAGAACAATAATTGTGCAAAATTTATTGATTTGATTGTACAAATAAGATGTGTAGGCCCACTGAATACTTTATTACATTTAATTGCGATGATTTTAACTGGCCGGGTAAGAAGAGTTCTAGTAATTGCTGATGGGAGATCAAATTATGATCAAAATGGTTTAGATGTTAATGTTATACAACATTTAATTGAACATTCTCCAGCCATTTTCTAAAAAATGATGAGATTTTTGGATCACTTGTAGAATATTGAATTTCTAAACCATAGAAGTCTACACTTGCACATGTCAATTTGGATTTATTTATTTATCAATTGCAACATATAAAAGAAGTGGATAGAGTGAGCTCATGTCTGAAGACTCAGACTTCATGGAATTTGAAGAAAAATTCCAATTCCATCACCACACACACATGTGCATGAAGAACAATGCAATTTCAAACATATGTTGATTGAAATATCCTCAGTAAGTATGCACTGAGACTCATCTTGCTGAATTTTAATTTAGGAATTCAGCCATAAAGATAAACATATATGTTTGTTTAATAGCAATCTGAAGATCAGTGGACTAATTAATACTTACAATCCCATACTCCTCAAATTGTGAAAAGGCAATATGACATTTATCCATGTAAATCAAATGAGCCAAGTGCATATTGCATTTTAAAATGTGCATCAAAGTATGAACAAACTAATCTTGATAATGGAAATGTAGTAGCTATTCAGAAAATTCACCAGAAGAAACAGATGTCTTATGAATATGTGTACACCATTTGAAGTTACACAACAATCTTAAATCTAAACAGCACGACATGGTAGAGATAATAGTTCTATTCAATTTATTCCACTTTACTCTGCTGAAAACTAACCAGTGTTCTACTGCTAACTGTCATATTAGGTTGTAAAAAAAGCATTGTAAAAGTAATAAAGAACATAGAAGTTCTGAAGCAGATTGCTGAACAATCGAAACTGTCATATTAGGTTTTAAAAAAGCATTGTAAAAGTAATATAGTAGAAGTTCTGAAGAAGATTGCTGGGCAATCGAAACTGTCATGTTAGGTTGTAAAAAAAGCATTGTAAAAGTAATAAAGAACATAGATGATATATTAATATTGTATTTTTTATAAATGTGACAATAAGAATTTGGGATTTTTCCCTCATGTTTTTAACTGCATTTTAATTAAAGTGACTAATTGAATTTCATTTTAAAATCATTTGATATTAATTTTAAAATATAATGAATGCTAAGAAAAATGATATCTATTCATATCAATAGGAATTCAAAAATGATTTATTGTAATATTTGTGATCCAAGTATTTATTGAAGTATAATACATTTTTTTAATTTTATTTATTCTAATAATTGTTAAAATGTCTGTGCTTTTAAATAATTTTATTGTAATGAATACTACAAATTCTTCACAAGGATTTTATTTTTACATTATATATATATATATATATATATATATATTTTATTTTTACATTATATATATATATATATATATATATATATAATCTAATGAGCTTGCCAATAGCTCTTAACAAGCTTTTCAGAATATCCCTAACCCCAGACTGGTTTCTACTTTCCTCCGTGAGGTACTATGATATTCAAGCATTACATTTAAAATACCAGGTCAAGCCCAGCACTTTATCTAATAGTATTAAGTAGAAAATCTGAAATTTTCAGACATCCATATGTCTTCAAATCCAGCTATCTAGTTTGTGGCTTTTGTCAGTGAGGAGCCTTGGATCTGAGAGCACTGCACCCACATTTTAGAATCGTATGCAATCCTCCAGCAGCCACCTTTTATCTCAACTACAAAACCATGAGAATAAAATTGAAAACAATATTTTCAATCCAAGCTCATTAGCTTATGTAGTCATAGAGATCTGAACTCAGTTCAGTACCCATACATTTTGGTGTCTTTGGTTCTTTAATAATCATATCCACCACTATCCTATTAGGCAGGATTGGTATTAAACCACTAAACATTACATGATTACCATTTTTTATGCTTGATCAAACTGTGATTATATGATGTTTAGTGATTTTATTCTTATATATATCATCTAATGAGCTTGCCAATAGCTCTTAACAAGCTTTTCAGAATATCCCTAACCTCAGACCAGTTTCTACTTTCTTTCCTCCATGAGATGCTATGATATTCAAGCATTAGATTTAAAATACCAAGTCAAGCCCAGCACTTATCTAATGGTTAACTATTAAGTAGAAAATTTGAAAATTTCAGACATCCATATGTGTTCAAATCCAGCTATCTAACTTAAATAGCCATATGGGACTGAACTAAGTTCAGGGATACCATATATTAATAGCTTTAGCAATATAAAATTGCCAAAGCCTTAAGAGAAAAAAAAATTGCAAAGAAATCAAGTCATATATCACATGACTAATTTAATAAGCTTGTATTACAAATATTATATAATGAGCTTGTTAAGAGCTATTGGCAAGCTCATTAGATAACATTTGTAATACAAGCTTATTAAATTAGGTCATGTGATATATGACTTGATTTCTTTGCAATTATATATATATATGCTGTGCGTGTGTGCGCGTGTAAATGGATGCAGATTATAAGACCATCAAAATAAAACTTTTTTAAAATTTTGACAATTTATTACTTTCTATGTAATATAAATTATGTACGTGATCATGTAATATTTACTATCCATACATATATATTTTTAAAATAAAAAAATATAATTTTTCAGGTCTAATAATTTTTAAAAATAATTTAAAGAATACAAATAAAACCATTGTTTATTCAAATCTATGCCAAAATGAAAATTCATAATTTATTAATGTTTCTAGTATTTTTCTAAATTTGGAAATAATTTATTTATTGATAAACGGGTTGGCCAGGTGAGTGTGAATGTTCTAACAGTAAAAAACAAAAAGAAATCTAGTAGTAGTGTGTGGCCTAACCTAGTTCATGGCTTATCTTTCCATTTATCAACATTTATTATTATTGTTAAAATAAGCAAATAGTTTATACTTTGTGGCTAATTATGAATCAAAATATATAAAATGCGCTAACACGCACAAGCACTGCTTCCCACCCTCGCTGACACCTCAAGTGGTCTATAATATTGCCTGCCCTGAAAAATTTTGTAGATCATCATATTATGGTGAGACTAGGGTCTCTCTCTCCACTAGGCTATCGCAACACACTTATTCTTATAATAAAGCTTTGTTGGACACTGCTCATAGTTCAGTTTTTGCACAGCACCGTGCTTCAGCTGGGCATGATTGTCAACCGGGAAATCCAGTGGTGGTATGCAGAGAGCGGCATGATCTAAAAAGAAAGATAAAAGAAGCTTTCTTTATATCTAGAGATGGCGATGCCATCAATAGAAAAGACTCTTGCTACAAAATATCCAAGAAATGGAATGCATAATTATTTCATTTGCATAAATTTGCATCACTCCAAGTCAATTTATTATATTTTGTAATACGGCTATGATTATGAGGGCTTGAACCTTGAAAGCGCTTAGCCATTTAATGAATAGATATTAAAATAATATATATTTGCTTTATTTTTTTAGCTTTGTGTGCTTGTGCGTGTTAGCACATTTTATATATTATTGTTAAATATTTTAGTATTATCAATAACTTACAAATGGAATATTTCCTTTATCAGTATTAATCATTTAAATACTATATCATCTTTGGATGTGATGTACTGTAGCTTCTCCTTAAATGGAGTCAAGAATCTCTCAACAATTATGCCCAGAGAAACCTGTTAGCCACTTTATTTTCGATTCCCTAGTCTAAGTTTTCCCATATTCTGCTCCATCCCATTTCCACAACATAATCTTTGTCAACTCTATGGCCTTTATATCTATTGCAAGCCTTAGTAATCAATGGATGCATATATTGATTGCTAAAGCTTGCGGTGAGTGGGGCTACTGTGTGGAGGGTTTGCTATTGTTTTAACAGCTTGTGTAAGCATAGGAAATGGCAATCATGTGACGCATAGGGTTCCTTGCCAACACTGTCGTGAAACAAATATTATTGGAAGCTTTTGGGAAAAACTTTTGTCCAGCCATGGAACATTTTGAACTATCTACAATATAATTTTTAATGCTAAAATACTATTTTGTCTCTTGTTAATTTATTAAATATTTCAAAAAATTAGAAGGTATTTGTCATTCATAATAAGTCTTTCTAGTTAATTTGTCTTTGAAAAAGGCTGAAAAAGTATTTTTTATATTTTCTAATTAACTCAATATATAATAAGACTTCGCAATAGAAAAGGCAATTTTTGAAATAATACACAAATATATAGTATTTAGTGCTATATGAAGACTACACGCATTTATTAAACATTCTGAATATTTAAATTTTCTTACTTTGTCCTAATTTCATGATAACTTACCTATAATTATATATATATAATAAATAGAGATTAAATCATTTTGTGAACTTTCCAAAAGTCAATTCCAAAATATGTTGAAAAGAATAAAATAAAAATAAAGCCAAAACAATATGATTATAAAATTGTGATAATCCAACAATTAAAAAAAAAGAAAAGAGACTGTACAAGAAATCTTACTGTTTGCATATTAAAAGAGTGAATCTGTAGCATAAGTGATTTATATTGACAACTGCTTAACCTAACTAATCTTTTTCAATACTTTCTTCACTTTGTACTTTTATATTGGACTATTTCTATCATCTAATATGCATATTGAATGTCTTGAGAAAAATTTAACTTTATTTAAATATTCCAAATACATTCATCTGTTAGTAATAGCACATCAAACAGGTTAGTATATGCACAATGTTTCGAGAGGTATTATTCTACCCTCTTCTTCAGATGTTGCTGGCCTGACCAGTGACAGTACTAGCATAGGATTCGAACCTGAATCGTTAGATTCTTGATTATTGAATTTTAAGGTAATGCTCTAACCAACTGAGCCATCATGCCAAAGGCAAGAGTCAGTCGAAATTTCATATACTTATCTATGAGGTTCCTCCTGATTTCTCCACTTTTTCCTCTAAGAGCAAAATTGATTAGTGATTTCCATACATTATGTGCAGCCACACTAGGTTGGCTTATGGAATGTTTTGCCATTGTCATGTGAACAGCTTCTTTAAATTTTCTTCTTTGTACCTTTTCTACTCTATCCAATATGTTTGTATTTTTCCAATTGAACATATATTCATTGGTACATATCAATTCCATCTCAATCCAAGTTTAGTATAGAATTGGAATAATTATTATTATATCATAGGCTGATAGTCATTAAGTCATGTCTCCTCCTCCAGTCATCTGATCCTAGCAAAAAGATGAAAGAATGAAGCCTAATTCTACGGCATTATTTATACTCTGTCAAACCTTCTGTAAGTCAAAGTAAAAATGTATATATATATATATATTCAATTTATTCACTACTTTTTTGAAATCCAATAGATTCACCATTATAACTGTCATTTCTAGATAATTAAAAAGTGTATTTAAATTCGCCAGGAAGTGAAATTGAATTTCCCACCAACAAGCAAGTATTTTCATTACTGAAGTACCAAAAGTTACATACAATACCCAAAAATAACATAATTAAACATATGTTGTAACGAATGTTATTGGCTAACGAATGCAGTATTTGCATTCCTTCATTTTATTCCATTCACAGGTGAGATTAAGACAAGAGAGCATGAGTTTATTAAGCATATTATTGTTTAATCATCAATGAACGTTAAACTAAGTAACATTCATAACAGAAATTACATGTTTATAAATATTTTAAATTATTTTACATTTGTATCATACCTCAATTTTTTTGTAGATTAAACACTACATGTTATATCATTTAGGTTTCTGGCAACAAATTGGTCAGTAATATCAACAAAATTCCATATTTAGTGCAGAGATATCTTAATAGCAAAGAAAATATCAGGGGTAAAAATACTTTGCACATTGACATTAAACTGAAAAGCTGAGCATAGTCTTATATTTACCAGATAGACCCGGCTTTGTACGGGCCTGTGTTGTTGTTTTTTTAATTGGTTGTTCTAACAATTTTTTTTTAAAGATTTAATGTATATTAAACAAAAGATTTTAAATGTGAAAATTATACATCAGTCTGAAAAAATGATGGTGAAAAATAAAAATCTTCGGGTTTTCGCTTTAACAATTTTTTTTTTTAAGATTTAAGATAAATTAAACAAAACGTTTAAAAAATATATCTGTTATATTTGATAGCTTTATGGTGAAAATATATTTACTGGAGCAGCTTCTGAATAAAAAATTAATTATTATTATTTTTTGATTATTATAATAGTTTTTTAAAATCTTCATTAACAGTAATGTTGAAATACAAACATACTGCTCGTTTTTGTAATATTTTTTTAAGATTTAATGTAAATATGTTTTTTTTTAAAAAAATTAAACACTGCTAATTTATAAAAGATTGTTATATTTTAAATTAGCATTGCTAAGTAAGTCGTTCATCTGAACTATATTAGGGAATTGACGGACCGTAAAAGCACAGAGTGCCTTAGCTGTAGTTGCAGCTGGATGGGAACCTTTATCATGAAATATATACTATATCTCTTTAGTTAAAAGCATTCAAACTGGTTTTTTCCCCAGCATTTTTTATTTAATGGCAAAATTACTTCCTTTGCATAAACATAGTGGGGTTGTGACTTCATTAGATAAACATTCATTCACCAATCAGACAACAGAGAAAATATGGATTGTATATATAACATTGATATTAAACTGAAAATCTGGACATATTCTTATAAAAAAAAGTCTTGTTTTAATATAGATTCAGGGTTCATCAATTCAAAATCATTCTGATTGGGATTTAACATTCTAAAAGAGAAAAGTAATATGTCTGTCACAGAATTATAATGATATGTCATTATTGATCTCTGCAATTGTATGATTTGCTATTGCGCATTGTGTAATGTGAACTATCAATTTACTTTTAGCAAATGAGGTCATGATTTTTATAGTAAAATCAATGATGATTAAATGACTTTAATGATGAAATGACCTTATGCTATCATATTGAAATGCTAAACATTTTTCAAACAAACCAAAAATAGTGAGAGATATTTGCTGAGAATTACCAAACAGAAGACTTAGTAAGAAAAGTAAATGAGTCAATATATATATAAAAAATTTATGCTTCTATTAATGAGGCAAATTGATTTCATGTAATAATTATATTATCAATGTATGCCAAGGTTAACACAGTTTTTCCTAACGAAGAAACGAAACTCAATAAAATAATTTTGGGTTTATCACAGACTGCAAATAAGTCAAGCATTGTTAGCCGAGAGGTCAGCGCAACCGCCTTGCAAGCAAGCAGTTGGTTGCAGATGGTTGTTGCGGGTTCGCCTCCCGGCCACTGCTCTGACATATGGAAAAAAAAAAAATAAGGATGATAATAAAATGAAACTTGTATACGTCTTTTAATCATATGAAATAGTTGTGAGATCATTGAGTACAAACAGAGCAAATAATAGAAAATAAAGAAAAGAGTTTTCTTTTGTAACTAATTTTGACAGATGTTTTTGAAATGATTTCTTTAACTTGGAATTATTTTTTTGCAAAAGGAATAATATAAAAAAACAACGAAAGCTATAACTTTTTGCTATCAGCAATGTTAACATTGTTTTCTGAAATGCAAATTTTATGTTAATTAGTATAATCCTGTTAATAGTCTTTCTTTATTATTTTTGTTTTACAACCCAAGATTAATGCAAATTCATCATAATTTTCTTATCCCTCAGTTTTCAGTAAAAGCAAGAAGGTAAGTATTATTGTAATTTTTTTATTACTAATAAGTAATATTTTAATATTATTATTTTTTTCTAAGTTTAATTTCTTTTTTAATAAAAAAAACATTAATATTACTTACTGGTTTTGTAAATATGTTTTCTTAAATGGTACTTTCTTTTGAAAAAGGTTCTAGTGGTGAGTCCTTTTTTTTTTTTTATTGGGGTCATTTTTAAAAACTAATATCAGGAAAACAACATTTTTAAAGACAGCATTACAATAATTTTTCTTAGTGAAAATTAGTTAACCAGTTTTTATTGAAGTCATATCAAATGAATTATCAAATTAAACGTTTAAATATTTAAAAAACCTTTAAAACTGAAGTTAAAATGAGACAAATTAGCTCAGCCAATTCAACATGGCCATATATCACCTTTAATTCATCTTTAAATAAACATTACGATAAACCAGCACTGATACAAGTAATACAATATCAAAACAAATAGTGAATAAAAAAATACTCAGATAAATTATAAAAAAATCTGAATATTCAGTTTGAAGATTCAAATTCTTTGATTTGATTCATAATATATAAAGTACCCTTTTCAAAAGAGTATTCCCTTGAATATATAGCAGTAATAATGCTAATCATTTTAAGATTTAATATGGTGATATATTGTGATTGAACTACTATAAAATTTGTCTATGTGTGAATTAAAATGCCGATTCTATCATAAAAAAACTATGGATAAATTAGGAAAAATACTTAAAATAAAAGTCGAAGTGACTACCTTTTATGTCAAAGTTCTTGAATGGTCAAAAAACAAACATGCATCATTCGTTTTTGTTTTCTAATATTTACATGGGTTGTTAATATTCCTTTGACATGAGACCTTCCTTTTCCTCTGTATGGGATTCTTCCTTGATATGATGGACAGCCTGCTTCGCTCTTCCTCAGCATTATGATGGCCGAGTATTCAATCTCATTGTATTCAAAAATTCTACCATTTGCTCAATTATTTACAATCAATGCCTATTAACAATTTCTTTATTATATTTGACAAATTGTATCTAACATTCTAAATAATTTAGCTTCCTGATAGTAGGCATGTTGTTAAAGCACTCAGTCTCATAATTTGTCTACTGGAAAAAAGGCATTCATCTTCACTCCTTCTGTTCTAATATTCTCTACTTCTAAAACTTTAAAGACTCCATACATCATTAAAGCCTATTTGTATTTCTAGATTTGAGATTTTTAAATGTGAAAATATTTTCATTCATGTTTTGATTTGGTTTTTTACTTTTTTCTTGAAAAAAAAAACAACAAAAAATCCGGTGAAATTTATTATATAGATTTTTAGAAATTCATGTATTGAAGTAATTTCTGGACAAAATAAACAAATTCTCGATACTATATAAGATCTTATTATTTTTTATCCGTAAGTTTGAATAAATGAAAGAATACATGAATGTATGATAAACGTTTGGAAAGTCATACAAAATTCCAACAATAATTTCATTCAATTAACTAAGTTAACTTTTTTTACTGTAACCTAGATTTAGGGACTAATAAGCTCCATCCCTGGATTAAATTGCACAGGATAAAAAAAAAAAAAGACGAAATATCTAAATCTAACAGCAAAGAGACAAAAATTACGGAATAACCAAAAGCAATTTATTACTTTTGTGACTTAAAAAAAAAAAAACAAAGAAAATTGAGATTAAAAATATGTATTTGTTTATTCAATTTTTAAGTCACAAATGAAGAACAAAATGGTAATAGGAATCTAAAGGTAAAACAAAATAAATGGAATCCTGGCCATTCTAATGATTATATACTGAAAAATATATTGTATATTAAATCAAAATTTCAAAAACATAGTTTATACAAACATTATATTCATTTCCTTGGTTGAAGAGTTGGAAAATGGAAAAGATTGAAACCCGTTTATTAATATTTGAAAATTTGCTATCTTAATATAAACCGAGCACTGATTATATATATATGTGAGAGATGATGATTTGGACCAACTGATGAGTGCTAATTCAGCATAAAATGCATATATTGAAGATCATTTACCTTTTCCGCATGTATGTGGTCGTGTGTATCGTTGTATAAGATGGAGTGGATGTCCAAAGAGAGCTTAAACGTCTCCCCTCTAATTACAAATGGCTTAAAAGTATATATAATATACTTATATTCAAATATTACATATTTAACCTGTATTCTACCCCTCTCTCTTTTCTGCATTTAAATAAATTTAGAGTCCTGCATATGAGGGGTCAGAATGACACGGTAAACATGGCTATGACAACAAAATTGGCAAACAAGGGCTTGAACATGCCATCATAAGATTTTCAATGATATGGATGGTTGAAGAGTTGGAAATTGGAGAAGTTTGAAAACTGTCCATAAGTTTGAAGATTTACTATCTTAATATAAAATGAGCACTGATTATATATATATGAGAGATGATGATCTGAACCAACTGATGAGTGCTGGTTCAGCATGAAATACGTATATTGAAGATGATTTATTTTTTTCGCATGTATGTGGTTGTGTGTGTCGATTGTATAAGATGGAGTGGACGACTATAGAGAGCTTGAAAGTCTGGGTTCAAATCCACTCTAATTAACTAATAATAAATTTTAAACAAAATCGCGATGACAATTGCAAAAAGTCTCTTGATTTATTATTCTCAAATAATTATTGTTTTCAGATTGTTATTAGGATCTATTATTTTTAATCTATGGGATTTAATTTATTACTGCTATTATATTTAGGATAATTTCAAACTCTTACACTCCCCTACTTACATAATTCTAATATACATAAAGGTATACCTGCATGAAAATATTTGACAAATGTGGTAAATTATAGCATAGATTTAAAAAAAAAAAAATTTTTTTTTTTTAAACTTTGAACTATGCTGTGATTTAATATATATATGAACGATTATTTTTTTTATAGATGCAACATTATTTTTATACAGCACTGTATGCGCACACGCATATACGTAAAACTTATGGTTGTGTAACTAAAGTTAAAATATTTATTGTAACTACAGAGAGACAGGAAATTGATAAATCCCCCCAAATAGCTAACTCATTAAAGAATTTACTTATGCTTAACATGCAGTGGAATTATTCTAATGTATTTAGATTTATGCAGAATATGAAACTGATATATAAATTGCAGAAATCTATTTTCGTATGTGTGTGATATGTGGGTGAACTTGTATCTAAGTTTAAAATGAACCCCCCAACACCACCTCCACACACACGTATTGATAATGTATTAGTGTGCATGTGAAAAAGTTGTCACACCTTAAGGAGATTAATCTAGACTTGGAGATAATAATAAAATTTCTAAGATTATAAACTGGATTTAATCTCATATATATATTTTATGTGATTTCAACTCGGACTATCAAGCCCCTTCCAGCTTTCCAACGTATTTCATACAACTGATACACATGACCATGCTCATGTGGAAAAGATAAATGATCTCCAATATATGTATTTCATGCTGAACCAGCACTCATCAGTCGGTTTATATTAAGATAGCAAATCTTCAAACTCTGATGAACAGTCTTCAATCTACTCTACCATCCAATTCTTCAGCCTTCCATACCATTGAAAATTTGATGATGGACCATCCAAATCCCTTGACGATGCCAATATTATTGTCATGCCCATGTTGACCTTAAGTCACATGTGTGTGGTCATATGTCCAGTTGTGTGAGATAGATTGGATAGCTGAAGCGATCTTGAAAGTTTGGGTTCAGATCCCCTATAATTAATCTAAATTCCAGGGATATAAAGTATACCTGTATTTAAATATTATATATATGTTTTGCTTCAAGTTAATAAACTACTGTTGTTAAGTATACTTTGTGTGTAGAATTTTCTGATAAAAAAATTTACCGATGTTTATTCCAACTAGGATATAGATTCATCGGTGGATGTATTAATTCCTTCAAAACAAAGGAACATGCAGCGATTCCAACCAGAAGATACATTCAACAGTGGTTTTAGTAATTTTTCAATTTTGCTATCATAGCTATAGATTTGGTAGTCATTAGCTATAATCTTTCAAAGTTTGTGTTTGCCAACATTTAATAGGTCAGCAGTTGATAAATTCCATTTTTGAACTAGGTAAATACAACAGCAATGATATATCTTGAATCTGTTAGATGAGAGCCCAATTATGTCTTTAAAAAAGTATGCATTCAACCAGTATTCCTATTGGATCTGATAAAAAGAAATTTGGAACATCATGATTAATTCCACTTTTTATGCCCCAATTCTTTAGGCAATGATTCCTGGTTTACATCCAAAGAGGGAACATAATTTGACATTAACCTTAAGTGGTATAAAACTGTACACTGAGTTAAAGATAAGTCTGGATCTGTTTAATAGTTTTTTATATATTTTCTACAAAGTGACTTTTCTTTTGATATCTGGTGGAGAAATCTATGAAAGAACAAAAAGCCCAGAAAATTAGTAAAATTGGATGCACCATGAATATTTCTCATGGTAATATTTGAGTATCAGAAGATTAGTGTGGGGACTTTTTCTCTAAACAGAGGTGCCTCTTCACCAGCAGATTATGCCAGTGCCATGAAAACTATCCATAGAGTATTTGCATCTTTATTTCACATAGTACCAACCAGCTTTCCAAGGAAGTTATTCCTAGAAATACATGAGGCTATAATCCGAAGTTATCCCTAAATAGCTTGTGGTAGAATTATGTTTCAGTTTATTATTACAAAAGATTATGTTTCAATCATGAGATGATTCCCTGTTATTTAAATAAAAAATTGAGCGTAGTGTACACATATACGTGTACAATAACTACATAAAATAATTTAAATATGGGATATCATAATAGTTCATACAAAGAAGAATTGAAGGGAGTATTTTCCATTCATTACCAAAAAAAAAAAAAAAAACGATGAAAAGAAACTACATCATTGTATTATTTGAAGGAGAATAAATTTATAATTAAATTTGTTTTTTTCAAATAATATACACTTTTTATATTTAAAAATTACAAAAAATTATGATATATAGTTTTATTTTGGATAGGAGAATAAACTATTACAATTATCTCCCTCCTCCTTTCAAACAGTGCAATCAATAATTAGACATTCCTTCTCATGCCCATTAGCAAACTAAATTTTTATTAATCACAAACTTATTCAGTGGATAGTATTAATAGTTTCTACCATCATTATCATTCAAATTTTCAACCATTACCAAGAGGGTATCTTTCTGAATTTAACCCAGATTCACATCTATTTTGTATACCACACCATCAAACTTCCTTATTTCATTCATCTATCTTACTTAGTGTCTTTTAAGTCTTTTATAATTTCTTGAGATCCAATTAAAATTTGTAATTGCCCATCTATTATTATAACTTTATCAATACACCAAGTCCAGCCCCATTTTAGCTTCTCACCAATACGACTTGCTGTCGGTGCTTCATTGATAATCCCAACAAGCATTTTTCCAAACTCCGCAATTTTAATACTGCTCTTCAATTAAGTATCCAAGATTCGGATCCACAAGTAAATATTGACAAAACATGGTAACAACCTTCCCTTTCAAACACATGACCATATATCCTTTCAAAATTTATGCCTGCCAAAACTATTCCAGCAAATCTAATTAATTTTGTCCATTATGTTTTCATCTGGATTAATAACCAGATCAAGATATTGACAGTTGCCATCTTCTTCTAAGTTATTATTTTCACTGTTTCTGAAAAAATCACTGACCATTAGATTCTTTTTTTCATGTGTCAAAGCATCGGCCGGGATACGAACCCCAAACCCGGGACAACTGTTTGTAAGGCAGTTATGCTGACCACTCGGCCACCAACACTTGACATTTAAAAAAAAAAAAACATTTACCTTTTTAACTCTGGAAATTTTTAAACAAACAAAAATAATTATTTTTCTGATGATAAATTTATTTATTAAAATCAATCTCTGGCACATGAATTACAACAATCAACTTACTTAAGACAAGTCTGAACAAGTCCTAGCTGCATACTATACTTATTAAAACACATTTGTGTAGTGTATTAAACAATATACATTAACACCCATGTAAAGAGAAACATAATAGAAAATCGCATTCTTTATGTTTAAATATATATATTCATGTGTCAAAGCATCGGCAGGGAAGCGAACCCGGGACAACTGCTTGTAAGGCGGCTGTGCTAACCACTCGGCCACCAATGCTTGACAAAAATATATATTTTAGTCTCAATAAATCAATATTATACAAAAAAAATCTATAATATATATCAAACTCTAATCGCTTATATATAAAAAAGGAAAGGTAAGAAAAGATGCCCAGTCCTACATCATAAAAGTATTTAGGAACAATAATAGTACAATTCCATTGATCATTAAGACTTTTCCAAAAGCTTCCTTTTCAGAAATATGAATCATCGCATTGATACTTTATGCTTTGTGGTGCACAAGATCCTTATTTCTTTACACCAGTAATACAGAAAGACACTTGAACACAATTAAAAATAAACTAGAGACAATTAAACAGAAGGACAAAAAAAATTACTCCTCCAGATATATTTCCAGCTACATGGTCATTTATTCATCAATTCTTTAACCTATAGTGAGATGTTCTAACTATAATTTCTCAATTGCTTTTCCCCCTGATGTATTCATTACAACAATATGTTTTTTTTTTGTTTCTAATTCTAACAAAATCATAAATATAGTCAACTTCTTTATATTGTTTATACCATTTCTATTGTAATATACTAAGTTTTTATCAATAAAGTTCCTTTTAAAACATAAATAATAATAATAATAATAATTTTTATGCTTTATATAAAATAATTATTTTGAATCCCAAAGAGAAATAGTTCCATTTTAAATTTGAAATGCCATTAAAATTACCTTGCATTCACTTAAAAAGTTATGTGAGAATTAAGTTAATTGTACAAGATTGCTATGTTTCTTTTATATTTCTTTATCTCTAAATCAGAGTATTCCTTCAATAAAAAGCATACGGATTAAAAAAAACCAATATTAACAAGTTTCACAGTTCTGGAGAAATATTAATGGCAGACACAATACACTTTTAAACAGCTGGTCAAAATCTTCTCTAACATTCCACCACACGGAAAAAAAAATAGAGAAGTCCAGGCAAATGATGTATGAAGAAGTGATCATTTTTATTCCTTAGTTACTGATCAATCACTTCGTGATTTTTTGTGTAAGCCTACTACAAAATAAGATTTAAAGAAACTGCTCACATGATAATGGCAAACAATCCTATAAGCCAATACCTAATGTGACTATACATAATGTATGGAAACCACTAATCAACTTTACTCTTAGAAAAAAGTGGAGAAATCAGGCGGAACCTCATAGATGAGTATATGAAATTCCTATGGACTGTTGCCTTTTGCAGGATGGCTCACTTGGTTAGAGTATTACCTTAAAATTCAATACTCAAGAATCTAAGGGTCCAGGTTCGATTCCCATGCTAGTACTGTCACTGGTCAGGCCAGTAGCACCCGAAGAAGAGAGAATAATACTTCTCAAAACATTGTGCATATTCCAATCTGAGTGCTATTACTAACAGTTGAATGCATTTGGAATATTTAAATAAAGTTAATTTTTTCTAAAGACATTCAATACTCATATTAGATGATGGAAATAGTCTAATATATAAAGACCACTCAAAGAAGTATGGAGAGATGCATGTTGGGAATAACAAGAAGAGATCGAAAACTCAATGTATGGGTAAGAGAACAAACATTGAAAAAATTAAAAGATTGAAGTGGAGTTGGGCTGGACATATTGCTAGAAGATATGATAATAGATGGACAATTGAAATTTTAAACTGGATTCCAAGAGATTGTAAAAGACCCAGAAAGAGACCACATGTGAGATGGATGGATGAAATAAAAAAGTGAGCAGGGGTGATGTGGAAAAGAGAAGCTAAAAATCGGAAAAGATGGATTAAACTTGGAGAGACCTTCATCCTGCAGTGGATTGATAATGGTTGTTGATGATGATGATGATGACGATAAATACAATTAAAACACCACCATCCACAAACCTTCAAAAAAACAAAAAATAAGACTGCTTGCAAACTGAAAAAAATCTAAAATTAATCCATATTTCAATCCCAGATTATAGATTAATAAGCAAATGAATCAATTACATTAGTTTTTAGAAATCTTAATATAATGTTAATATTAAAAATAAAATAAAATCTGTTACTTTTTTTTTTTTTTACAAAAAGATAAAAATAATACCTAATTGCATAATTGATGCTATATTTTTTTATATTTTCAAATGAAAAAGTTTTTGTCTAACAAAAAATAAAAGTTTATTAACATAATATTAAAGAACAAAAGCAAAAAAGCTTAGCAATTATTTAAATCAATTCAAATTCACTAAATTAATTTTACATCAACAGTAAAAAGAAAGCAATATTAACATCTAACATTTGATTAGTAAAAACCTTATGATTTTAGTTTGAAATAATTTAGATCATATAATTTAATTAAATTTATAAAATATACATATTTTTAAATAAAAAATACGCCATAATTTTATTTAGCACATTACAAAAGTTTTTCAGTTAAAATCATTAATAATGAACTAAATATTTATAGATTATAATATTATCAATATTAATAATCAAATATAAGTTTAGCCATTTTTATATATTACAAATTTCACAATAATAGAGTTTCATATAAAATGTTGCTGGAACAATTACTTTTGATTTGACTTGAAATAAAATTGTATACAAAAACGTAATGGTTAAGATTTTATAACATTCTTGTAGAAATTAAGTAAAATGATAAAAATAAATTGAGAAGAAAACTATATGAGAGATGCTATTATAAACAAACAAATTAAACAAGTTGTTTTTCAATTTGTTGAGTGCTAAAAGATAGAGAAGTAAATTATTCCAGAAGTCAAATTAATTATGCATTTTATTATTTATGAACTCTATATTATCTATTCATAATCCAAAATCATAATAATTTGAATCAATTTTGTAGTAAAAGTTATTTCAATCTAATGTCTTGAAAAAACATTTACATATTTATACAGGTTAAATAAGAAGATAATTTAAAAACGTTTGTGAAAGTTAAACCACGAGATAATATGCCTATCTCTAATCTGATGTATTATACATGAATAAATAATTAAAATAGTTTATATATTCTAATTTTTACAAAAATAAAAAAATTGTGTAACTTTCCCAATTTGGAATATGAAAAAGACGATTATCTATAAAAATGCAAATCAGCAAGACTTTTAATCGGCTCCTTGAATAATACTTTAATATTGGACCAACTGATGATTGCTGGTTTAGCATGAAATACGTATATTGGTGATTATTTATCTTTTCAACATATATGTGTTCAAGTGTATCAGTGTTATGAGATAGTGTGGAGACTGGTGGATCGTGTGAAAGTCTGTGCGCATATACCCTATATATTACATATATAGACACAGGTATATAATAAGCTTGTGTGTTTTAATTATTACATAGTAGAGATGTCTGCCCATCCCTTATTTGTGTATTAAATGGATTATGTCCTATACATGAGGGGTCAGATTGATCTTAGATCAACATGGGTGTGACAAAAATCTCGGTCTCAGGGTGGCCTTTGAGCATTCCATGATCAGATTTTCAATTGGGTGGACAGTTGAAGAGTTGGAGTGTGGAGTAGATTGAAGCCTGTCCATTAAAGTATGAGGTTTGACTATCTTAATATATATATATCTGAGCACTTATAGCATATATGTGTATAGATGGTAATCTGGACCAACTGATGATTGCTGGTTTAGCATGAAATATGTATATTGGTGATTATTTATCTTTTCAACATATATGTGCTCAAGTGTATCAGTATTATGAGATAGTGTGGAGAGTGGTGGGTCGTGTGAACGTCTGTGCTCATATACCCTATATATTTAATATTTTATGTATAAAAGTTCTTGAAACACTTGATTTATTTTTCATATAAATTAAAATGTATACTAACATGTAATAATAATGAAGCTTTTATAACTTTCACTGCAGTAGACAGATAGAATAAGTATAAAAAGGATGAAACAAAAGTCAATTAAGATGTGAAACTTATTTACAAAATATTATTTACTGTGGACCAATTTTACATTGACTGATAATTATAAGACAACTCATAATAAGTGCATCTGGTAGGATACTCACTATGAATGATCTCGTAGTAAAAATTGACATTAGAAAACTTTGCAACTAGAAAAGTAGACGTAAATATGAATAAAGTGTACTTGAAACAATAAAACCAAATAATTATTTACAGAAATGGAAACTAATCAATATATCAATCAAATGAATATTTCAATCAGAAGATATACTAATTATATTTTCTATGATATATGGCTGAAGAAAATATGCAATATTTTAAATTAATCAGTAATAAAAAAAACTGTTACACATCCTTGTTATTATAATACATTAATATTATTTAGATTCAAGTTATTAGCATTGAAAATGGTCTTGATTATTTCTAAATGCCTGGTTTGAATAAATAACTTATTTATAAATAATATTAATTTACCTTTTTAAAAATAGTCTATTTTTAAAATCACTTATAAATAACTCAAAATGAAAATTGTAAATTGAATTTCATATTTTTCTTCCATGAAAGGGTTTTCTTCCCAAATACAGTTATAAGAATTACTTATATATATATATTTTCATGTGTCATAGCATTACCCGGGAAGCGAACCCACTAACCCGGGACAACTGCTTGTAAGACAGCTGTGCTGGCCTCTCGACCACCAATGCTTGACAATTACTTATATTTTTTGTACACATTTTTTATTATGTTATCTATATTTTAAAATAAATATAAAAATTACCTATCTATTTATAAATAAATCAAAATGGAGATACTTTTTTTAATATTCTAGTTTTCTAAAATTTATTCTTTGAGCATGCTAATCTATTTTATAATAGTTACTTTTTATATTCCAAAAATTGCAAACCAATAATTGTTTTTACTTTCAAGCTATCATCAAATTTTTAATTTAATTTTTTCCCCAAAAAATTCCTTTAAATGCTGCAAGTAAATTGTATCAAAAGCAAATTTCTACATTATGGATAAATATCTAATAACTGTCATTGAATGCACCCATTTTGAAACTTCATATTCACCAAACCTGCAATCAGTCTCCATTGTAGAAATATGTATTTATTTGATAATAAAAACTTAAAAAAAAAAAGAAGAATTTGAATGATTTAACAATTACTACCAGATATGGCGGGTATTGGACCTCCAATATATATATTACATTTATTAAATGCTATTTTAATCTACAATAGAAAGATATCTCAGAAATAATTAATGCAAAACATTTTATTACTTTACACCAGGGATGCCCAACCCGTAGCTTGCGAATCACATGTGGCTCGCATTGCACTCTTCAAGAAAAATTGATAAAATATTTTATGTTCCTTGATGCCACATACCCACACTAAAAAATAAACATTTTTACAATACAAACGATAACGATATGCAGTGTCAGGTTTCACATTAAATAAAATAATTAAAATATACTTTTCCTGTAATTGTAATTTATATGTATGTTACCAAATTTTTAATAAATAAATATAAATAAAATGTATTTACATTTTTTTTCTTTTTAACATATTACACCAGTTTTTTTTTAGTTTGTGAATTATGTTTATAAATGTAATATGAAAAATGCAATATATAATTGTGGCTCACCAAATTTTTTTAAATTCTCAACTGGCTCGCATCAAGTTAAAGGTTGGCACCCCTGCTTTACACACTGCAAATATGTAAAAAAGTAAAATAGCATATAAATAGACCACAGCAGGGAAAAACTTCTCTGTACATGCTTTGAAACAGGGTATTGAAAAAGAAGACAATATAGGCCAGGCTATTCAATTGCTGTGTGAAGATACCCTGTAAATAAAAATAACCAGATAATTATTTACCGATTGATAATTAATTAACTATTTCATCTGTTCATGAACCAACAATCTAATAAAAAAAGAACCTAATAAAACAATCTTAAGCTTGCTTGAAATCTGAAAAATTTTCAAATTTTACCTAGTATGGATTCCAAACACAGATCATAGTACGGAAGAGAGATGAGTTAACCATTATTCCACAAGGGTTTCCATATATAGTGAATTATAAAATTACAATATTTTTACCACTCATTATAATTTAAATTGTTACAAACATTGTTGATAATTTTCAGAATATCCTTTCTACAATCTATCAGCCTGTCTCTTGAATTCAATAATTATTTAAATGAATATTAAACAATTATTATTTATAGTATATTTAATACTTAATTCTTTCAATAAAAATGAACACAACGTGTATATAAACAAAAATAAACTAACAAGCTCGTATTTATATGTTATAAATAAGTGATTTTTTTTGTCTAAACTTTCTACCTAACTTTACATTTTAATTATATCTTGCAATCAAGTGAAATGAAACAAGCAAGATTTTAAAATTACCTACTGATTATTTACTATATATTTTATTTTATTAAAATAATAAAATAAAAATAAATAAATATTAAGTTTTGTTAATCTTTAATAGTTGGATGACATCTAAAGATAAAATGATACAGAAACAGTATTACTCTACTTAAATATAATAATGACAAAAAAAATAGTAACAATCAATTAATTTTTTCCTAAATTTAAGAATATAAATCCAATCATTAATTCTCTGAAAAAAATAATTGGAATGTTATTAAAACATCAGGAAGCAATTTTAGATAATATATATAGCCAAAGCCATAAGAATCCTTATCAGAACCATTCAGGCTGTAATCATCTCCCGTAAGAATGAACTTCTATCTAACCTTACACTCGAGAAAAAACTAACAATTTTTATATTATTGATATATCATCAATAGATTGCTATTAAAAGAAAACATTATCCATTCTTTACTCATCTGAGAAATGGCTTCTTCAAGCTGTTCCTCTCCTATATTATCACTGGTAACAAGGGCAGAATGATGTGCATTATTCCTTCTCTATTAGATCCCTATGAAATTGTGGATGCTAGTACATTTTTCAAAAATAAAATATTCTTATAGATTTTTAATGACTTTTGTTAAAAGCAGTAGTTGACAGATTTAAAATATCAACTATAATCCATTGTTTCTCTTTCTCTTGGTTTAAGAGTATTTTCATCTTCTGGGAAACTTTCTAGTGACTATAATCCAATGTTTCTCTTTCCCTTGGTTTAAAAATATTTTTATCTTCTGCAAAACTTTCTAGTGACTAAAATAATTTAACACTAATCCTTCTCTATCTGCTTTCCCTTCATTTTCCAACTAGATCAGATTGTTTTAAGTTCACACTTCTGTTTGAGAATTGCCTCAAATTAACTTCAAACATTTATCTCAAACAGAACTGAAAATTATACTTCATCAATTGATATCGCACCCACCATCTATCCATTAGTTTTAGTAGTTGCCTTTTGACTGGATATTCAATGACTTTTTAATTTTTTTAAAAAAAATATTGTAACGACATCAGATAATTTTAAAAAAATTATAATCCAGGCAATGTACTGAATTATAAATGATCCTCAATAATTATTGTTCTCATGAGAGTAATGATTGCAGGTAAGTAACAGCTGCACATTTCATTTCATTAAATCTGCAAAATTAAGGATTTACTGATAAATCATTTTAAAACTAAAGCACTATTCAAGCTAATCTACATGTTTGAGCACTACGTTTCAGTAAACACCTTTACAAAACTCAGTATGACTATCAGTCTTTAAGTAACTGAATTACTCCCGAAATATGTAATGAACTTCTGCTGCATAGCATATACATAAAATCACCCTCAACTTTTTGTTTGACCATGTAGTTTTCTCTTTCTATCATAAAACATTTCCTTTTAAAAGAAGACATTCCATTTTCTAAAGAATTCTGTCTTCTATCATGATCAGAAAATTCTGCATAATGTCATCATAATAGTCTATTTGTTTTATTTATTTTTGAGACATTAAAAAATAAATATTAGTATTATAAAATTTTATTTGATAGGCAATTTTTAAAAATAAACTTCATATGAACAGTATGATTTTTTTTTCTTCTTAATCTCTCTGTGATCATCATTCAACTATCCTTCCAATCTTCAATGGTTTATGCCTCAATTGATCAAATTCTAATTTTATTTAGAAAAGAACTGCTATAATTATTAATCCAATAAACATCACATAATTATTATTAATATTGTTTCAAACTATCTTATTTTAGGGGGGGGGGGGATTAAAAAATATCATGGCTAGCATAGTATTTGAACTGATATATTTAATCTGCCATAATCTGACAGTATAAACTTTTCTCTTAAAGCTTTAAATGATCTGTAATGTTACTGAATTTCTAATCCTCCCTAATCCTTTTTCATATTTACTTTTTAAGCCCAAAAGCTTAAAGATAATTTCTAGTTTTCAATTGTACATAGTTATTCTAATAATAAATTTTTTTGAAAAGAAAACATTATAAGATTATAGAGTTATAATTATTTATTAAGCACACAGGAAGTATAGGTAAATACTTTTAAGACAGGCTATAACCCGTATCCAATGCACCTTGAAATTTATAACAGTCAAGCAATACCTTTATTTTGGGTCATGGTTTGAGAGGTCCCTCTATTGGAAAAATAAAGATATTGCTTGACTATTATAAATTTCAAGGTACATTGGATATAAGATTACATGAAGTAAGAATGTAAAATGTATAGGGAATAATAATGAAAATATTTTTTTTTTTTTCATGAGATAAATATGCTAATTGTAAATTAATACATTTTCATAATTAAAAATAAGAAATTTATATATTTTCAAATCATCTATTAATGTAGTTAAACTAAAATCTGCTCCATAGAATGGTGTAGTTATTCAATTTAAATATCCATTAGAAAGCATGGCTAATAAACTAAAAGTTGTGTAAGAGGGGGAAAAAATGAGAAAGAATAAAACATACCTTGATAATGAATGATTGGAATGCAGTAGTAAGATTAAAAAAAAAGATTATAGCAAGTTATAAACAGAAAACAAGAAATAAGAAGGCAAAAAGAATAGATAAATGTTGAGAAGAAAATAATGTAGTAATCATAAAATTCATTGAAAGGGTCAAATTATTATAGAATTAAGATTAAGAAATAAAAAATTAAAAAGAATAAGAAAGAAATGAATCATAATTATAATTCTTTCAGTTACTGTGAAAGTACAACCAGAAAATTAAAGTAAAAAAAAAAAATGGGGAAAGATTTATTAAAGAAAAAAATAAATTCAGTAGTTATAGATATATTAAGTGAATAATATAATATTGAAATTAGAGAAGTGATTAGTTGAGAGAAGTAATAGATAAATCTAGAAAAATGTTGCTATAAAAAGATAGAAAAGTAAAATTAAATCAAAGATAAAGCTGATTTGACAATCTATAATGACAATAATTAGTCTGATTTGGGAAAAGTGTTAAACATTAATAACATAACAATTAAATGAGAAATAATAAAAATAGAAAAGCTAATTGATATATTGAAAGGAGTGAAGGAATATACAGTAAACAAGGCAAAACTCTCCATACAGTAGTGCCAACCAGAAACTAGTCTGGGGATATTGGATGAGTAGGCATTAGATAGGGATTTTATGCACAAGCCTTCTGGCATCCATTGATTACTCTGGTTGGCACTACTCTATGGAGAGTTTTGCCTTGTTTATAAATAATTATGTGCTAGTATAAGAGATGGGGATCACGTGAATATACAGTAATTTATATGTAGATATGAGAATCCTACATCTGTCTTAATTGAAATCAAGAGTGAAGAACATAAGAATAAAATAAATTACTTACTAATAAAAAAAGAAAGTAGAAAGGTTTAGCAAACATAAATATTCAATAGTAGGGTATGGCGTAGTTAATATTTACAGCAAATAATTTAAGACTAACGATGTAGAAGGATAGGATATTTTTTTGCAATAGTTGTCAAAAAAAAGATAATAAAATAAAATATATCCCGAAACAATTTATTTTTCATATGGCTAAACTATTATCAAGAGATTTAAAAAAAAAGATAGAAGAAGAGATAAAAAAATAATAGAAGAAGAATTGGTAGTCTAAGTATGCTAAAAGAAATATTTCCATCATTAAAAAGTTTAAACGGTGGCATCTCGAACTGAAATTTTTTTGATTAAATTAAACCTGAGTGCTCTGCCCACATGCCATTTTCTGGTCTATCGTAGAGGGTTCTCATGCTTGGACCCAGTCTGCCCTTTATGTAAACAGGATGATGACAAAATAATACATATTCTGAGCCATTGTACATCACTCCAATGGAATAGAGACTTTATTGCATCCATATACAAACCTAGAGTGCCTCTCCTCACCGGATTGACTTCTAGCATATCCAACGGTATCTTTCCATCCACAAGAATCATAACTTTACTGTTGTTTGCCTATTGGTCAACTAGGTGTGCACTCATTTATGGCCATACCTTGGTTGACCATAAGAAATTACTTCTGGCAAAACTTCAGGCCATCAGAAACAGAGATGAAAAATTAGCTCCAACATACATCTACAATGCTACATGGAGCTTTGTAACCATGGACAATTTATGATAGAACAGTTGATTTTTTACCCAGACCATAGGTATTGGGTTATGTAACCTTTTTTATAGTTTCTGTTAACAACATAACCCTGTTATTGCAATAATGTAATTCTTTGAGCTCACAATAAAATTTCTTGATTAAAAAAAAGAAATATTTTCGAATTTTTAAAATCTTATTCTTGGTAAGTATCTCAAATAGTTCCTATGTACAAGCCATGTATCCTTTTAATGCCCAGTGTGGTTTGATACAGTTGGTGGAGAATCTGATTTGGGATGGGGAGGTCCCAGGAACAGTTTTGCATTCACAACTGTGGTGCTTGAACTTATGAACTCCTGAGAAATAAAGCTATTAGCCACCCTTTTTTACCCTGTATGGTTTGGCATAATTAGTAGTGCACCCAAATTCAGAATGGGAGGTCCAGGATTGACTCTGGAAGTCAAATTTCTTATGAATTCCCGAATAAAGCCATTAGCAGTTTCTTTAAAAGTCTTTTAAAAGAAGCTTTAAGATATTTTGGATTTGAAAGTGATTACATCTTATTTCATAATATCAAAAGGGTTTTATACCTGAGAATCCTTTGAAATTATACTTTTTTCTCCTATCTCAAATCTTAGGGAAAAAATTTCGAGCCATACTTTTTTAATTTAAATATGCAAATAGGAGACTATAATAATAATAATAATAATAATAATAATAATAATAATAATAATAATAATAATAATAATAATAATAATAATAATAATAATAATAATAATAATAATAATAATAATAATAATAATAATAATAATAATAATAATAATAATAATAATAATAATAATAATAATAATAATAATAATAATAATAATAATAATAATAATAATAATAATAATAATAATAATAATAATAATAATAATAATAATAATAATAATAATAATAATAATAATAATAATAATAATAATAATAATAATAATAATAATAATAATAATAATAATAATAATAATAATAATAATAATAATAATAATAATAATAATAATAATAATAATAATAATAATAATAATAATAATAATAATAATAATAATAATAATAATAATAATAATAATAATAATAATAATAATAATAATAATAATAATAATAATAATAATAATAATAATAATAATAATAATAATAATAATAATAAAATTTATGAAAATAAATGCATTCACAGTTTATTATAATTTACTTTCTTATTGATTAGTCTTTATTTGCAAAATTTGCTATAGCGTGACAAAAGTAACTACTAAAAAACACCATTTTTGGATTTTTCCTGTATTTCTTTCAAACATGAGATAATATTAATAATTTTAATCTATTTAGTTTCAGCAATAATGTAACATAGATTTATAACGTGTATGTTCTTTTTTGTGTATGTGTGTGACTTCACAAATGATCATATTCAATAGACATGTTATTAAGCTAATTAGTTTCATTTTCAGCAGCCCTTCATAAACCATAATGGTTAATTAATATAATTACCATTATTACTATTAAATTACCTTCTTTTATATATTTATATGTGATTTTTTATACCATAAATCTATCTTTCTTTACAATTCACTTTTTATAATATACCTATAGATAGCAGTAATTTGAAAGTCCATTTCTTATCTTTATTTCATCTGATATTTGCTTCGTTTCAATTTCTAATTAATTTGGTTTTTATTTAAGCCTTTATAAATATTAATTCTTATTAAGCACAATGTCTGCATGTAATACTTAAATAAGGCTATAACCTTAGTACATGCACCTTGAGTGCTTAATTCATTAGAAGAGAGACCTCTACAAATCTAAACGTGAGATTTTACTTTAGATTTGCCTATATAATTAGAACAATAGGTTGAAGATAAGAGTGGGGTGCTCTTATCTTTATAAAGTCAAATCTTGTGTTTAGATTCGTAGAGGTCTCTCTTGTGATAAATTAAGCGTTCAAGGCACATGTACTAAGGTTATAGCTTTATTTAAGCCTTTATTTAACTCACAATTTATACTAATCATCCATGACAGCTAATATTGATCACTGCTTCTTCTTCTTTAACAATGGTTCAACATGTGAATAGATTGTGTTATATTTTTATTTTCCTGAAATCCTGTGAATTCCTGAGAATGTAAAATTTTTGTCTCAATTTCCACGAGTAAAAAAAAAGGTGACTTAAAACCTCTTTAACTTTTTCTAAATCTGTTATTCTCTGTGTAATAGTAATACAAACAATGAACCTTTTTCTTTATTAGTGATGCAGGGTTGTTTGGATAAGATTTTTTCTAAAAAATCTAGAAGCTAGCATAAGAAAAAAGCAATATTAAAAAATGAAATCAAATGTGTTTTGGTCATGTTCTTGCAATGGGTATTAATATTATGTGAAACTTTGTGTCACTTTAGTCAAGCATTGGTGGTCTTGTGGTTAGCATAGCTGCCTTCCAAGCAGCTGGTCCATGTTCATTTCCCAGTCAACGCTTTGACACATGGGAAAAAAAACTTTGTATCACTTTTGAAAATGATTAACTGACATTATAATTTTTCATCTTGGTATAATTATTTTAACAATCAGACTCTACTATATTTGATTTCGTGACCATTTTGGTCTGTATTATATTGGTGCATACGTTTTTGGAAGAAAATCGGGCCACCACCTGAGAAGAATTTAGGTTAAGGTTGGAAGAGTAAATTGCCAAAAATAAATTTTATTATTATACAATCTGCATAGCCTTTTTTAAATAAAGTCAGCCATGAAGATAAAGAACTGACTAGAATAACCCTGATAATCTTGTATTTAAAACATATGACTAAGTCTTATATAAGATGATAAAAAAAATGTCAACAAGATGAACATAATCCATATTTATTAATAATCATTCCATCATTTTCAAACATTACTGATCAGTTTATTTTAATTGCTCTGATACTTAGCCTCTTTTCTCCACAATATGACAGCAAATTTCTTTATTTCATCCATCCATCTCACATGTGGTTTCTTATTAGCTTGACTTCAACAACCCAACTATCATCATCTCTTCTACCAATACATCCAGCCCAGTTCCAGTTCAGTCTCTTAATTCTTTTAATGATGTTAGTAATACCTGTTTGTTTTTTCATTCGTGCATCCAAGTTTTGATCCCCGCTTATTATTCCTAACATACATATATTCATACTTCGTTGATTAGTCTGAAGTCCTTGTATAGATTTTCTGTTTTAAGTGTTTAAATCTCTGATTCATAACTAAGAACTGGTAAACCCCTTTATTAAAAATCTTCATTTTCAAATACATAGGTATATTTCTTTATAATATCCAAGTTATTTCTAGCAGAAGTACTCCAATCAAGTTTAGTTCTGTGATTAATTTCATCCAATCTCATCAAGATATTCATATAGTTGTAAACTGCTAATTCATTATTTCTAATCTTTATTTTCTTCTGAAAAAATCCATTGAACAATAGTATTTTTGACGTTCAACGTTAAGTCTTACTCTCATCTGATAACTCTTAAAATATTTCCTGATGTTCTGAAACATTATACATCATCTACAAAATCTAGATGAGTTAGATAATCTCCACTTAATTTTATTCTCTAAGCTTTCCATTTTAATCCATACAATACTTATTGTAACCCTGCTGTAAAAAGTTTTAGAGATATGTAGTCACCTTATCATACACCCTTTTCAATATTAATCTTATCGTTATGTAATCTAAACATTGCTGTTGTATTTTGATAAATATTCTTTGGAATATAATATCTCAGACCTATATGTTGATAATCCAATGCTTTAATCATTGGAGAAATGCTCATAGAATTAATAGTTTACGTATCCAAAGGATAATGGCAATTCATATTCATTGATTCTTTTTAGATGTGATCCACTGTGCTAATCAAAAATCCAAAGCTTATCTTAGTAGAAATTCTGTACAGATCTAAAAAAAAAGACTGACAGATCTATAATTTCCAATATCTTATCACCTTTCTTAAATATCAATAAACCAATGCATTTTTACAATCATTTGGTACATTCTTATCATTTAGACATTTGGTATATGATTTTGCTAATAAATTCTATTTCTTCCATCTGCTTCTTTTAAGATATGGATTATAATTCCATCGTTGCCTGGAGATTTTCCTTTCTTCATAAATTTAATCGCATGTCTCAACTTCTTCATTTAAAATTTTGAACAATTCAGAAGATATAATAGCTGTAGGAGGTACTTTTCTTTGTTCTTTATTAGTATATAATTCTTTGTACAACTTTACCACACATTTCATGCTATCATCTCTCTTTTTAGCAATAATTCTATTGTTTCTTATTATAAAAATAAGTTTCCTACCAATACCACAATGTTGTTACACTTTTGAGACTTTTATTCTTATCTATAGCTTTCCTTGTTAATTTACAATTACATTTTCTTATATTGTTATTAACTCTTTTCCATATCATTTTACAAATCTGTAGATATTCCATTTTTCTTAATGGATCATTTTTCTATAATTTCATCTTTCTTCTTTTCTTTATTAATTGTCCTATTTCAGTAGAAAATCTACTAGTAAATTGCTGCTTTTTTGTAACACTTGTCTTTGTTGCAGTTCTTTATAATGTATAAGTCATCTTTCTGTTGATTTCATTCAAATCTGAATCCTCATCAAATCTGTTAATATTAAAAAAAAAAAAAAAATTAAAAGTTCCAATTTAAATTCATTAGAATGTTTTTGAAGATTACGAATATCAACTGAAAATACTGTTTTTCTTAATATTTTTAATCTCTCTTCATCAATGAATATTTCTTGTGTTGAATCTATTAAAAACATTATAATCTTAAAATACATATTTTCTGTTAGTCAAAATATAATCCAATTCTGGTGTATCTTTATTTGGATGCTTTTAGTGTCCATTTCTATTTAACATTTTCCTCAAGTAAATAATTCATAATAAACAGTTTTTCTTTTTCTGCAAACTCCACAAGTCTGTGTCATTTCATTATCATACACAAATTTAGTCAAACACTTTCATTTTTTAATAGTAAACCAATTCTAACATTATAGTTTACTGTGCAAATTTTAAAATGGTGTTTGATCTGAACATAAATATAGTGTACAGCCATATAAAAATCCCCTACCTCTTCATCATATGTATAAATCTGAATTATCTGCATTTGGTAACTTCTAGTAAGTTGAATAACTAATCTTGCCACTCTACCTGATATACTATCAATCTCCACAATGTTGTTCTTCCGCTTTTTATTTATAATGAATCCTACTCCACTTTTATTTCCATTATTTATGACTTTATAGTAGAGTATATGTCCACTTTTTAAATCAACTGCCTCCTCACCCTTTCTTCTAACTTTACAAAATCCAACAACGACCCATTTAATATTAGACAATTCTTCAAATTTGTGCAACATTCTTTCATTTGAAAGTGATCTGCAGTTGTAAGGACTTAAATAAAAGATCATTGTCAGATGGCAGTCAAATTCACAAACAGAATATTCTCTGTCTTCAGCTGCCTTGGACAGTAACTTTACAGTCTCTTAGAATAAGAGCCATAATTTACTTTACCTGTTATGATTGCAAATGTTTATTTAAAAAAGTTAATTTACACACATATTCATTCTGCCCTCATGAAAAGTCAACTGATATTTCAGTTAAGAATTATCAGGCAACTGAGAAAAAAACTCCATGGTATTTCTTGATTTTAAAAATAGGGACAAAATGCCAATAAACTCATTATGCTGGCTGATGTCCATTGATGAGTAGTACCTCCATGTTTGTAAACCATATGAAGAATCATATAGTAAAAATAGCCGCAAAATAAAAAAAATGTATGAAGTGGATATTAGAAATTTGACCTGTTCAGTTCCTTTAAGGCCTCAAAAAGGAGAATCAAAGGGTTTCTTTTAATTAAGAGCATTCTTTCTGTAGTCAATTAATAATTTTATTTTATATATACGTAACAAAGTTTTTACATAAAACATATTCTTTTACGATTTATCACAACACACACAGTAAAATATCCTAATTACTTAAGTTTAAAGCTGAGATTATAAACAATAGTATCTTAAACGGGCAGAATATCTAAAATATAGAAAAATAAATAAATACCACTAAATAAACTATAATGCTTTTACACATCCCAATGGCAAACTCAAGAAATGAGGGTTCTGGATCATATTCAATTGCGAAAAGAAAATAATGTGTTTGCCAAGGAATAAATATTGTGCTTGCCTGTCACTTGAACATCGCATGACCTCCCTAGCAATTAATCGCAAGATAATTATTATAATTCTTTTTTTGATCTTTTAAAAAATGAAAATAAGTCTATGTGTATATATTTACACTCTTCTAAAGCCGAATTAGAATTCATATTAATTTTTTTAAGTTGCATAATACGTAGTAGTACTATACATATCTTTCATTATTCCACATGTAAATTTTCTAAACAATTATATGGATATTAAAATTTTATATGAATTGAAAATTTCAATATAAAGACTATTCTATAATTAATTTCCTAGTTGTTGAATTTTACAATTAAAAAGTAAAAAAAAAGTAAATTAAAACAACAAATTAATTACGAATTGACACATGTAAACATAACCTTTTATCACTTAGAAGCCAATTTCTATCAAAAAGCTAATGAAAAGGCAAAAGAATTAACAAGAGTCAAGAACTGGTAATTATTTAGTTAAAAATGAATGCATTCCTCCCTTACATATACAAAGTTCTTATTTATTATTCAAAAGACAAGCTATTCCAACCCACTTCAATTTATAAATATTTCCTGCAGCAATATGTATATTTGTTAACTCAATTTATTTATAAAGCATATATACATGTAAAAATAAAATTAGAAGCATATACAAATATGAATGTTATATAAACAAATATTTTATATTTTCAAATATTTGGTTTTTATCAGTATATCTTTCATCTTTCATTCAATCATATCGTAATCCTTCACCATCACTGAAACTCACACGTGTAAAGATTGATCTGAAATGCATACACAACGAAAGAGCAGTCTTAAGTTTCTGTACTGGTCGATGGTTGGAGTAGGTGGAGTTGAAATAAAGATGTATTCGTAAAAACACATATAAAAAACTGACATATATTTTAAAACTGAATTATAAATTTCTGTTATTTTATACGAATATGATGATATTTCTATCTTCAAAAAACAAAACAAAAACATTAGTGATCAATATTTGACACGGAGTTTGTATATACAGAACGAGCATTGCATTTCATTTATATACATATATTTATAAAAATATAATTACTAAAATTAAAAACAAACTGAATAACTTGTTCAACTATAAATAAAAAATATTAATTTATGCCCTAACCATGAGCTAGGATTTAAATCCAGATCAAGTTAAACGGTTCCCAACAGACGTACTACTCTTCTTTCAGATAGCCAGCCTAAAGCCAATCTATCTAAATAACCAATTATTTATTGGAAAATGTGTATCCAGGTATTTTTATCCATGGAGTAACCCAAGGTTAGTAATAATGCTCATGACTCAGCAAACGGCAAGACACGGGAGTAATGCTATTTCCATCACTATTTCTCTTTAGATGGAGAAATATTTGTCCTGAAGTGGCTTATTTACATTTAAATATATACAGTATATAATATTTAAAAAAATCTAGAAATAGTTACATTCATTAAATAATTAACAAGACTTTCAGAAAAATAAATATTTAGATATTATATTAACTAATAATCACCATGAATATAAATGTCATAAAGCCCATTTATGCATGAATAAAATTTCTCAAGTTTATTAGATTGAAAAACCTTTGCATCTCTTGGGATAATTTGTATTATGGCAAGTTATACCAGAAGTTGTAACTATCAGTGCATTTGTATGCTCTATTCACAATCTAATATGGAAATCCAGTAGGTATACGATTTTTTTTTTTTTCAGATAGCAAGCATGCAATAATATCCAGCTAGCTTTCCAACTATGATCAATAAAATAGGTATTTAATTAACTTTTAGCTGGAAGATATATTAAAATCCTAAAAAATCCAAATACGTCAGAAGAATATCAATATAGGACTTATGATAACATCTACATATGCAGATAGACAACTTACACCTTTAACATTTAAGGCAAAAGGATAAAAGTACATTTTTGATGCTAAAAATGAGGTGAATTTTACATATAAAAATCCATCAAAAAATTTGAAGAGGATGGTTTCCAATGAGAGAGTAAAAAAAAATCCAAAGTAATCAATTTAATTTTCAAATACAAAATACTATTTGTTTATTGATATTAGACACAAAGTATATGGATTAGAAGATGACTGAATAATTAATGGAATGATGACATCATCATCAACCATTATCAATCCACTGCAGGATGAAGGTCACTCCAAGTTTAATGCATCTTCTCCGATCTTTAGCTTTTCTTCTCCACATCACTCCTGCATACTTTCTTATTTCATCCATCCATCTCACATGTGATCTCTTTCTGGGTCTTTTACAATCTCTTGGAATCCCATTTAAGATTTCAATTGTCCATCTATTATCATCTCTTTTAGCAATATGTCCAGCCCAACTTCACTTCAGTCTTTTAATTTTTCAATGATGTCAATAACACCTGTTTATTCTTTTACTCATATATTAAATTTTTGATCTCTTCTTGTTACTCCTAACATGCATCTCTCTATACTTTTTTAAATAGTCTGAAGTCTCTGTATTGCTCTTCTATGAAGTAGCCAAGTGACAGGTCCATAAGTAGTAACTGGTAAAACACATTTATAAAAACCTTCCTTTTCAAACACATAGGTATATTTCCTTTTAATATTAAGTTATACAAAAGCACTCCAACCAAGTTTAATTCAATTAATTTCATCCACTACATTTCCATCTGCAATAATAATCGGACCCAGCTTATTGTAGTTGTTAACTTCATCTAACTCATCATTATCAATCTTTATTTCCATCTTTTGAGAAAATCCATTGAACATTACTTTAGTCATTTTAGTGTTTACCTTTAGCCCTACTTTCTTACTTTCATCTAATAACTCTTGCAATATTCTCTAAAGCATTATTTGCAAAAACAACTACATTATCTGCAAAATCTAAATGACTTAAATAATCTCCATTCATTTTTACTCCTTTAGCTTCCCATTTTAATCCATAAAATATTTCTTGCAGCACTGCTGTAAAAAGTTTGGGAGACATGGAGTCACCCTGTCTTATAACCTCCCTCAATGTTCCTAGTATCATTAGGTAATCTAATTGTTGCTGTTGCATTTTTATAAATATTCTTCAGAATATGACAATATCCTGGGTCTATATCTTGATGATCCAATGCTTTAATCACCGAAGAAAGGTTTTTACAATCAAATGCCTTTTTATAATCTAAAAATCCAAAGCACAATAGCAACTCATACTCATTGGTTGTATTTTTATATTGGACTATTTCCATAATCTAATATGTGTGTTGAATGTCTTTAGAAAAGTTTAATTTTAGTTAAATATTCCAAATGCATTCAACTGTTAGTAATATCACAGCAAACAGGTTAGTATATGCACCAACTGTTAGTAATATCACAGCAAACAAATGTTAGTAATATCACAGCAAACAGGTTAGTACATGCACAACATTTCGAGAGGTATTTTTTTCCCCTCTTCTTCGGGTGTTGCTGGCCTGACCAGTGACAGTACTAGCATGGGATTCGAACCTGGGTCCTTAGATTCTTGATTATTGAATTTTAAGGTAACCCTCTAATCAATTGAACCATCCTGCACTAGTACTGTCATTGGTCAGGCCAGCAACACTTGAAGAAGAGGGGAGAAAAATACCTCTCGAAATGTTGTGCATATACTAACCTGTTTGCTGTGATATTAATAACATTTGTTTGCTGTAATATTACTAACAGTTGAATGCATTTGGAATATTTAATTAAAATTAAACTTTTCTAAAGACATTCAACACACATATTAGATGATGGAAATAGTCCAATATAAAAATACAGCTAGAACACCATCATCACAAACCTTCAGAAAAACAATACTCATTGGTTTTTTCTATAACTTCTCTCAATACTTGGATATGACCTACTTTATTAAAACCACTTTTAATTAAAACCACTTTTAAATCCAGCTCGTTCTTTTGGTTGGTTGAAATCCAAAGTTCTCTGTAGATGAGTGTAATTATCTTGGTAACAATTTTATATAAAACTGATAAAAGACTTGTAGACTATAATTCCTAATATCTTTCTTATCACCTTTTTTCACTATAAATATTAATACTGCATTCTTCCAATCATCTGGTACAACTTTATCATTTAGACATTTGTTATATAACTTTGCCAAAAAATTTTCTATTTCTTCACCTGCTTCTTTTAAGATATCAATTATAATTCCATACTTACCTGGAGTTTTTCCTTTTTCATAAATTTAATTACATGTTTCACTTCTTCATGTAAAATCCTGGTCAATTCAGAAGATATAAGTTGTTGGAGGTACTTGTTCTTTATTACTATATAATTCTTGATAGAACTCTTCTACTTATTTCATGATGTCATTTTTCTTTTTAATAATAGTTCTATTTTTTCTTTTTTTTATTTATTGTAGATATAAGTTTTCTACCAATACCAAAATGTTGTTTTACACTCTTTGAGACTTTTATTTTCTTCTACAGCTTTCCTTGCTAGGTCGCAATTATATCATCTTATTTTACTAACAACTCTTTTTCGCACTATTTTACTAAATTTGAGATATTCAATCCTTCTTAATACATCATTTATATATATTTTCATATTCATTCTTTTCTTCATAAATTCTCTAGTCTCAGTAGAAATTTTATTGGTCGATTGCTGCTTTTTTCTACCAGCTATCTTTGTTACAGTTTTTAAAAGTATATCAGTTATTTTCTATTAATTTCATTCAAATTTGAATCATGTTCAAAATCTACTAATATTTGAAAATGATTTACAAGTTCTAATTTAAATTCATTAGAAAGTTTTTGAAGATTAGGAATATCAACTGTGAATATTGTTTTTCTTAATAATTTTTGTCTCTCTAGTTTTGCAATAACACATATCTTACATCTTACTAATTGATGACCACTTCCTATGTTGAATTTATTAAGTACATTAGAATCTTGAAATATGTATTTTCTGTTAGTCAAAATATAATCCAATTCTGCTGTACCTTCATTTGAATGTTTCCATATCCATTTCCTCTTGACATTTTTCTCGAAAAAAGAATTCACAATATAAAATTTTTATATTTTTCCAAACTCCATAAGTTTATATCCTCTCTCATTTCTATAACCAAATTCACATACAGCACTTTCATCTTACATTTGTTTACCAATTCCAGCATTAAAGTTTTCCATAACAATTTTAAAATGTTGTTTACTCTAATCAAAAGTCTCTTGTACATCCATATAAAAATCTTCTACTACTTTAACACTATGAGAACTTGTTGGGGCATAAATCTGAATTATCCATATTTGATATCTGCTATTAAGTTGAATAACGAATCTTGCCACTCTGTCCAATACACCATCAATTTCCACAATGTTGTTCTTCCACTTTTTACTTTTAATAAACCCTACTCCACTTGTATTTTCAATATTTGTGCCTTTATAGTAGAGTATATCTCCACTTTTTAAATCAATCATCTTTTTCACCTTTTCTTCTAACTTCACTAAGTCCAATAATGTCCCATTTAATATGAGGCAATTCTTCGTCCAATTCTTCCAATTTCCTTCACTTGAAACTGTCACCAAATGGCAGTCTGTGTCCAATCAGGGGATTCTTAGCACCTTCTGCCACCAATCGCTACCTTGGTTGGTGACTTTAGACCCTCCCAGGAATAAGGGTCATGATTTACTTTTGTCTGTCATGATTGTTAATATCTATTAGAAATTTTTTTTTTTTCATTCACACATACATTCTTTTTGCCTTATCAGGCAACTGAGAAGAAACACCATGGTGTTTCATAATCTTAAACTCAGAGATAAAAAATCAATAAATTCACCACACTGGCTAATGCATGTTAGTGAGCAGTCCATCCTTGTTCATGTACTATATGAATAATCATATAGTAATAACAGCTGCAACAACAAGAATAAATGGAGTGGACATTAGGAATTTGCCCTGCTCGGTTCCTTTAAGATCTCCAAGAGGAATCAAAGAATCTCCTTTCAGTTAAGAGCAAACTTCTTCCTGCAGCCAATGATGACATACATTGTGAATATAAAACATTGTTGCTGCTATATACTAGGTTTAGTTTTTTATGTTTGTAACACTGTGTACTGCAAGATGTATATAAAGTATATATATATAGAATTGGTAAACTTGTTTTTATATTTTCAATTTTTTTTTTTTTTTTTGATTTTTTTATCAGTTGAATATCTTACTTCAACTCTATTATATACCAAGACTTCTCATGCTTAAATGGAATTTGAGGAAAACTGACTGGAGTTGATATATTGCATATCTTTATTGGAATGCTTCAATTTCCTCGTACTATGGCAGGTTTAACAAACTCATAACAGCAGTAGTCAAAGGCTCTATTCCCTGAAGATATTGAAAGCAATTCATTCTATGCTGGAACAAATCCAGTAGAGTTCTTTAACCAATATTTGTCTGAAAAGAATTCAAAAATTTCTGACAAACTTATGGTATTACTAGATGATGATAGAAAAAAAAGTAATCTGTATAAAACTGAATAAGATCTAGTCGAAAGGCTCAATCACTTTTAAATAAGGTTACTGGATATAAAAGCACCACTAAAAGAACTAACGCTATCACTTCTAAGGAGATTGTCTTATATATCATATTTCTGAATCCAAGATTGAAAGAACAAGGTAAAGCATCATTAGACCAGAACTGTAAGCTTTTATTTTACAATGATTTTCTAATATCAATCTAATAAAACCAGTAGATATTGGGGAACTTCCAAATTTCCCATGATTATCTTAAACTACAATAGGCTCTGGAAGCAGATAGGATTCTTTCAGGATTTCTAAAATAATTAGAAATTAAAGCCAAGCCTGGTTGGTAAAATTATTTGGTAACATTACTCACACAGAAACCATTCCAAAAATTTGGTATGAAAGTAAAACGATAGGAGTCTTAATATCAAATAAACCCAACAATGGTCAAATTTTTTTTATAAAACCTCTACAAACTCTTTGAAAAAAATCATTTAACAAAAATTGTGTCAATAGTAGAGAGCCCTCTACCTTTAGAATAGGCTAGATTTAGGCCAGGAAGAAGCTATTGTGCACAACTTTTATCATTAATTACTCACGCTAAAAAGAATTCCAAAGTAAATTTTAAAAACTGGTACTGCCTTTATTGATCTAGTTCCAGCTTATGATTCTGTTTTTAAAACTGATTTTCTAAAAGTTTCTAAAATCCTTAAATGCAGGAAATATCATTGCGTTACCTGAAAAAAATTTACAGAATTATCAATCACAAAGTTCAGTTTTCTAATTTATTTCATTTAATATATTGTTTTTTTTCTCATGTGTCATAGCATCATCCAGGAAGTGAACCCGCTAACCCAGGACAACTGCTTGTAAAGCATCCATCGCTGACCTCTCGACCACCAATGCTTGACATTCTAGTTGCAAAATGCAGGGAATTAATTTATACTGATGACAGTGCTTTGATTTCACAGGAAAAATCATTTTCTTCACAAAAGGTGTATTTTCTAGAAATAAAAAACTCTTTCAATCAAGATATAAAAAAATGTGAAATCTTTTCTGATTGGGATCTTATTTTTAACCCAACAAAGACGATGTGCTCAACTTTTTGTCAAAGCAACACCTAATTATTTGAATATAATATGAAACACAATCCTACTCCATGCTATTTAGGAGTAATCTTCGATTGTTAGCCTAACTTATTTTGTTCATTTAACCAAGGTTAGATCTAAAATCATTTCTAAAAATAACTTTCTTGGAAAGTTGATTGACATTAATTGGGGATGTTACAAACACCTTACAAGTGTATAATGAATCAATGGGGGGGAGGTGCTTAATTTCTGGACATTGCAGTAACTTCCTGTTCTTTCATATATTCCTCAATTAGATATTACAAGAAAACTGCCTTCCAAAAAATGTATAAAAAGCTGTTAGATAAATCAGATTGGTCAATAACCCAATATATAGTTTCAGCGTTTGAAATTAAACTCAAATTAAAATGTCCTTTTTGGATGTTTATCTAGGAATTATAATTGAAAAATTATGGCATAAAAATGGACTTTTTCTGAAGTTTTAAACAAAATTTCTTTTTCCAGATACAACAATAAAACTAATTGAAACTGGTCTTCCCATATATTACTGGAGCCTCAACATCAGATTAGGAACAATCCACAATCGTTGTGCACATCTGCTACATAAATGGAATTTGACATTTCACTGCCCTATATAGATAAGAATAAACACAAACCATGAATTACATAATTAATAGTTATCAAATCTATAGCAGAAAAGGCAGATTTTAAAACTTAATAAACTTTATATATATTTTTTTTCATATGTCATAGCATCGGCCGGGACGCGAACCCACAACCGTCTGCAACCAACTACTTGCTTGCATGGCAGTTGCGATACCTCTCGGCTAACAACTTTATATTTTCCTCATTACATCACTCTTTCGCAACATAGGGAATAATTTTTATTTATTTTAAACATCTTTTGGAAGGCTAAATAATTTTTTCACTGCAGAGATAATTTTTACTTTTCATTAGTGCATCCATCTCAACTTTATCATGTCTCAACTATTCATCGCAGAAGAAATTCAGATCACTCTCTTTCCATTATGCATGCACATCACAAACAACTTTCAATTGTCAGGTGAAATAGAGATATTAAATACACGTGAGTCTCTTTTTACGCGGACTTATTTAACATGATTTTGAAGTTACGCGATTCATGTTTCACTGGAAGTCGAACTCCGATAATGCGCTATTACTTTAAATAATAAATTTAGCACACTTACGCTATATTGAAAGTAATAGCATATTATTGGAATTCGACGTTCATCTTAGTAATTTCAATATTTTCAGTGATTTATAATAGTAAGATTTTATGCAATAATGAAATTAAAACCATGATTTCCACATTTTATGTATACACACATTAAATTTTATAAGATTATAATGTAAATTTGTTCAAACATTGTGCATGTTAATTTTGCATTTTAAATCACATTCTGTTTTTGCTTTTTAAAAAAGAACGTAATCAATTATTAATCATTTAGTGTCCACAAGTTTATTTTTAAAAGGTGAGTAATAGCAGTGGGCACAATTAAATTTGACAATTAAAAATTAAAATCTGATTTTTAATTGTAATTAACAATTTAAAAATTACAGCGATTTGAAATTAATGTGATGTAAAATTTGATTTTTAAATGGAATTGAAAATTAAAAAATTAAAGACAGAAATAAGAATTTAATTTTTAGTTGTTAGTTTCATAAACATTTAATAAAATCATTGTCTCAAAGATTAATTACTAAGTACGTTGTCACCAGAAAACCACTGACACAACGTGAGTGTGAAGTTGGTGCTAGTTGTATTTCCTCTTATGAAAAATTGATTTTTTACCAGTTTGCAAATGAACGTGTTTTTCGGCAAATAGCGATAATAATTAAAACATGTATAAAAAAATGTAAACTACTGTACTGTAAATTATGCATAAAAATATATTATTTTGAATAAAATTAAATATTATAGTTAAAAAAAGTTTGTCTTGTATCAATTTTTTTCAAATTTGAAATTTTTTAATAGTCATATTTTATTTCCTTATTTTTTTTTGCGCGCGAATTTTAAAGTAATTTTACGTTGGTGCTTTGCTTTTACCCGAATTTTGAAAAATCACAGACCGCATCCCCCCTTTTTCAATGTAAGTTACATCTATTTTTGCACGATTTCGTTTGCGTGTGATTTCTGAGGAACCTATCTATCGCGTAAAACAAGACCCAGGTGTATTGAATCCCCACAATCTCCTTGTTAGATCAATATTTTTCCATTACATTTTCTTTCTCAAGATAGAGAGTGGTTTCTTCACTTTAAATGCCTTGTGGAAGAGTGAATAATCATTGTAATATAATATACCATATATACCTCAATTTACACTCTACAATGCAGTTTAATATATGATTTATTTTTACCTTCTCTTGCCTACAGTTTCAACTGTCCAGCAGTCATCATCAGAGCTTTTATAAACCTCACCACTCCTATTTATAAAAACTCTGATAATGACTGCTGGACAGTTGAAACTGTAGACAAGAGGAGATAAAATAAATCATATGTTAAACTGCATTGAAGAGTGTAAATTGAGGTGTATATGGTATATTATAAATAATTCAGATATGCAAATAAAAAGGAGAAGTGGAAGGAAATTTTAATAGTCATTGTACTGTGAAAAATGCTTTCCCCCACATTCACTTCTCTAAACCATAAATATACAATACTGTAAAAACTCAGACCATCATCTCTCACTATTCATGCAGTGTTCAAACAACCTTTGCTCACCAAATGAGCTGTCAGATATCTGAATCTCTATGACCACATAGTTAGTTGAATATTTTCTCATTCCATTACTCTCTTGCAAACTAGGACTGTTTTCTACCTTTTTTTATACATGGTATAATAGTGACTAATCATTGCATTGCAGAGAATTTTTAGTTTTGATCAGCGTATCCTTCCTCTCAACTCCTTTATATTCTTTTGTATTTATTTTATAATCATGGTCAATTATAAATTATATACTAAAAATGTGTACATTAGATTATGAAATAATTTCAATAAGTATGCATGACCTAAATGATATTTTTCAAATGTATATATAACATATATTCTTTTCTTGCTTTATTTCACTTATATTCAAACTCAGTTTTTTTTTGTATTTATATTTATACAGATCTGGAGAAAGCAACCAGAAAATACTCTTATACTATGCTGAAAATTTTATTCTTATATTTCCCTCATTTGAAAGCATACAATTTATATAAATCCCTGCATTACGTTCACTCCTACTTGGATTAGTTTTAGAAATAGAATTGGTAACACTCGTATGATCACCATTTTATAAATATAGTTCAAAGACACCTGATAGATTTTAAAGTGCATATGTAAAAAACAAACCTCTCTCCATACAGTAGAGCAAGCATGGGAGATTGTGGTCAGTGATGTAAAAAACAAACAAACAGAGAATGTGTGTTTTTTAACTCTTTTTGAAACACTCGTGTTAATTTAGTTTTTAAGGACTTTATCACAGAATCCTTTTAAAAATAAGATCCACGGAAATAGAATAAATCTTTTGTATGAAATCTTAAAAAATATTTTGTACTCCAAATTTTAACAAATAAGATTTTTTATTTAAAGTACCA
Organism: Epiperipatus broadwayi; assembly: GCA_028023455.1. Classification (NCBI taxonomy): domain Eukaryota; kingdom Metazoa; phylum Onychophora; class Udeonychophora; order Euonychophora; family Peripatidae; genus Epiperipatus; species Epiperipatus broadwayi. Next base: position 828,749 of record JAQFVV010000239.1, on the reverse strand, counting down.
CATTCTTCATTTTTTCTGATAAGATTCTCAATCCTAATGATTCAATCAGTATATCCTTATAATGTTTTCCACATTTCAAAGCTCATATAACAAAGTCTGGATAGATATGTTCATTCCTGAAAAAACAATTTTCTGCTAATTAGTTGTTGGATCATTAAATGTCTTTAGATAAAACTATTTAAATTTTCCAATTACATTCAACTGTTTGTAATAGAACACAAGTTAGCATGACATAATATTTCTAGTAATATTATTCGCCTCTCTCAGGTATTGTTGGCCTGACCATTTGAAACATTGCATATATCCTAACATATGTCCTATTACCGACAGTTGAATGTAATTAGAAAATTTAAATAAAGTTTAAAATTGTTTCTAAAGACATCCAATATTTAATGTTAGATTATGGAAATAGTCCAACATTTAAATTAAAATGCCACTATCACCAAACCTTCAGGCAAACATTCTGCTTAGTTTTATTATCCTTCTCAATAATTTACTTTATAACACTTGTTACTATATGGAGTTATCATATAATTGTTTCTTTTAAATATGCCGTATTATGAACAGATTCGGTATATTCATTCAAACTTCCAGTAATTTTCCACTCAATAGATAACTTTTAGATAAGTGCTTACCTTTGGGTTGGTATTTTTAGATCCAGTGTCTGAACCTATCCTGACACCTCTCTGAGGAGTGCCAAAGCATGAAACCATGGTCAGGGGTTTGGGGAGGGATTCCTGACAGAGATATTTTAAGTGCTGGCTCTGGCTAAGCATTTATCACAAAGCTTGTAGAGGAACTGGCAATCCTCATTGTTTATAACTTACAGGCTAAAGAGATAGGGTCATACTCTTATTTTGACTATTTATAGTAATTTTCCATAATGGCCATTTTTCAGTTTTGCATCAAGTATAAGAGAATCACACTTTGAAAACATTTCTTACTATATTACTCTAACTTCAATCAATTTATTCATCGTATATAATTGTTCTACAGGTCATATTATAACCGAATAATAAAATGAGAGATTGAACATCCAGTTGTCCAGACATAATTATTTCTCTTCTTTTTTCCTGAGAGAAAGGGATCTAGGAAATTTAGTTCTCCACTTGTCACTTTAATACTGAGCGAATTGCTCATAGCAAAATCATATTTATATACAAGTTTAGACATTATTGTAATAATTTTAATATTTATAGCAGAGCTGACTGAACTTAGTCTTGCCTCCATAGTTTAGTGCAATGGTATAGGGCCAGACAGAGAAGTGTAAGGTCCCATTTCCGGCACTTCCGGCGCTCAAACTGAACTCCCCAACAATAAAGGCAATTATCTATTTATTTTTTACTCAGCTCTTAATCTTTAAACTACTTTTAAAAAAATGTTATTTAATTTTAATAAGCAAATTCTATTCAAAATAAGTTTCGGTGATATATATTATATGCAAGAATCTGGGAATTTAAACATTGTTAGTTATATGTATGTGGGTGTGTTTTTAACATCTTTCTTCATTTATATAACAAAAAAAACAAACAGTCAAATTTACTATATTTTTAAAAAATATATAAAAGCAAAATAATTTCTTTGCAGAAACAATAAAAATAATCATTTTTTTAAGGGAAGAGGGGATAATAAAATTCACTGTTACATTAAAAAAAAAAAATCCAGTTTTAGCCTGAATCTATTTTTAAAATGGGTCCACACTTATATCTTGACTTTCCAAAAGTGAGCTAAGTGAAGTTTTATGTTGAAAGAACTCGGAAACTAGGTTATTATGTGCTCGACCTTGTTCCTGCAACCACATGGCTAAAGCACATAGCATTGTTTCCTGACAGGGGAGTCCAGGTCCACACCCAACTCACTAAAAAGAAAGAACAGTCCACACTATTGGTTTACAGCCAATCAAACTTGTGAATGCTAAGACTGTAAAAAGAAGCCCTCTGGTGTGTGGTCAACAACAGATGGCAAAATCTTTAAAGATAAACTACATGTAGATCAAGGATAGGGTGCGCCACCTTTGTTATTTAAACTCACATATCAACGTCCTGTTGGGGGGTGAATTGAGTTCTTGGAAACTGAGAGAAGGGAAGAAAAAATGCCAGTTTATTATGCCCTAAAGCCTGATTGTAGTGAAACAACGATCTCTTGAATGTAAGCAATGTTGATAGGGTTGTCCCTTAAAAAAGGAAGGAAAAAATTCAACCAAGCGGCTGAGTACTGAAATTAGTCGTGGAAGTAGAAAATAGGTCTCAGTTCCTTCTGTCACATAAATAAAAAAACAAAAACTGATAATTTAAAATTTCAACAATAGGGTATTTAACAAAATTTAAAATAAGGGTAATAATAATTTAATGCGTATTTTAAGAAGTTGAAAAATTGTTACTGATAATAATAAAAACTTCACACTTTATTTATAACTGGGTCCAGAATAAACGGAATAGATTTATAGAATTTTTTATATCTAATAAAAAGGAAATTGAAGTTAAATGTATTTAGAAAAAATTGACGAAAAAAAAAAAAAAAGTATAATCAAATAGACACACGGTAGTAAATATATATTAATTGAGACATATATCAAAGCAGGTCCGGTATTCCTTAGTAGACAATCTTTAGCATATCCCTCTCCCCCCGTAAGGATTTCTTAAAAATTAAAATGATTTTGTTTTTAATTAAAGTAAGGCAAATGCGAAGCACCTTAAAAACAATAACATGAACACAGTTTTCACATAAAAAAAAAAAGAGTTTGTTAAAAATTATTGTATAATAATAGCTCAATGAAAATATAGGAACTATTAAAGGCAAACAAAAAAATACAGGGAAAAAAATATTTTTCTAAGAGTAAACAATCAGGATCAAAAAATAATATAAAACCAAATAAATTAACAAGAAAGTAAAAACATTATATATGCCTGGAAACTATACTCATTTAAAAAAAAATTTTTTTTTTAAAAGTCAAAGCAACAAAATTCGAAATTATATTTCGATATTGCCTGAAAGTTTGTGATGACGGTATATTAGATGTGATATGTTGGACTATTTCCATCATCTATCAGTAAATATTGAAGGTATAGAAATTTTTAAACTTTATTTCAACTTTTCAAATAAACATCACATGACCACTGTAGCTTGCTGTGTGTGGCAATACGTATAGTGAGTTTTGCCTGTTTTAACTTTTCAAATGCAAACAACTTGTTAGTAATAACACATACACAGACAACACAGGTTAGTAATTACACAATGTTTCGAGTAGTAGTATTAGTCTCCACTTTTCTTCAGGTATTGCTGATTTGATCAGTGACAATATTCGTATAAGAGTCAAACTCATACCTTTAGATTCTCGAATATCAAATTTTAAGGTAATGTTCTAACCAACTGAGCCTTAAAATTTGATATCTAAAAGTGTAAATAATACTTTTATGCTAATATTGTATTGTCATTGGACAGGCTCCGTTGTTTAGAGCATTGCCTTAAAATTCATGGTATTAAAGTGTCTTGGAAACATTTTGAATTATAAAATCTGAGTTATAATCATCAGATTGTTTTTTAATCTATATCTTTAATGGTTTCTTGATATTATTATTTTTCTAGATATGATAATATGATGGATTATTTCCATCACCTGTTATTAGATGTTAAATGTATTCAAAATTTTAAACTTTATTTAAACTTCCCAAATACAAACAACTTGTTAGTAATAACGTACAAATAGACAACACAGGTTAGTAATGACACAACGTTTCGATTAGTATTATTCTCCGCTCTTCTTCAGGTGTTGCTGCCCTAACCACTAACAGTATTAGCATAGAAGTCGAACTCGCACCTTTAGATTCTCAAATATCCAATTTAAGGAAAAACACTCCAACCAACTGAGCTGTCAAAGCTAACAGATAATAGAATTTGAACCAATTCTTATAATATAAATATAAGAAAATTCTACTATCAGATGCCTTTGACAGAATAGCTCAGTTAGTTACAGCGATTGCCTTAAATTTGATATTCTAGAATCTAAAGGTGTGGGTTTGACTTCTATGCTAATACTGCCACTGGTCAGGCCAGCAATACCTGAAAAAAGGTGGAAAATAATACTACTCGAAACATTCTGTCATTGGTAATCTGTGTTATCTATTTGTGTGTTTGTATTTGATAAGTTTAAATAAAGCTTAAAATTTTCTATACATTCAATATTACTGATAGATAATAGAAATAGTCCAACATATTACCACATATTATGATACTGCACTTGGAATAGTGTCATCAATATAAGTTTTCATCTCATTTGTAAACAACAATGCATTAAATAAATATCACAAATTGAAATGATGCATAAGACAATTAATAAATCTATTAAAATTTAAGTGACTTGCAAAAAATGCAAAGCAACCAGAACAAATTATGCAAATATGGAATATTCTCTGAACACACAACTATCAAAATATAAAAGGGTTCTGGTCCACCAACCCTCTATAGAATCAATTTCTAAACATTTCTCAGAACTATATATTTTAATGATACAAAGTGCCATTAAATTTCAGGATATAGATCTAAATAGTGAGATATTGAAACAAACTTGCAAACTACACTTATGATAGTTAAACATTGTCTGACCACAGAGCTTCATTGCTTAGTAAAATTCAGTTATTAGACACAAAACATAACATTATAAATCTTTACAATCTCTATTTATTAAAGAAGAAATTGGTCATGCGTTTAATTTTCTTTTCATAATTAGCATTGCAATAAATCCTTTCTCCACTATTCCTTCGAATAGCAGGTATTTAAAATTTTATCTTTGCATTTTATTACCTTATTCTTCTCTTTTATTTTCTTTGCATATCTTCATATATATATATATTGCTTATAATAACTTCTTTCATATACACTTCAATGCAAACAAATTTTCTTAAAAAACTTCTTTATTTTCCTTACAGTTTTCGACTGTCCAGCAGTCTTCATCAGAGCTTTTCAAACCTTCTCTGCTTGATTTTAAGAAGTTATTATAAGCAATATAGACATTTTATTACCTTTTTAATATTTTCCTTCTAATCTTAATCATTAGCTTTTCTATTCCTTAAGGTGATCATCAAAATTCTTTCACAAAGAATTATCATTTTGGCTTCACAACCCCCCCCCCCTCGTATTTTCATAATTTCATAAATATTTTTTTGACTTAATTCATTATTTCATTTCCCACTTTTGTTGTAAGTTGCAAAGTATACTTCCTACTTTTATAAATAACTATAGTTTTCTTCCTAATTTATTTGTATCTCACAATTATATATTTTTTCCAATATTTCTTACTATTTAATTTTAAAAATCATAAGACAAATGATGTTTTTTAAAGGAAAAAATTTTGCTATAAAGTGGGCCAAGATATACCTGACGGGCCAGCATTTTTGGACCAGAGATTACCTAAGATGCACTAGGAGCACAGAGGAAGCAACTCACACCAACTATACTAAACATAAATGGAAACTTGTTTGTAGGAACACCTATGCTAACAAAAATAATGGAATTTTTCCAACAAAAGCTGCAAGATCCTATAGAAACAACACCAGGAAAATAAAAAGAGAAAATATGATCAACAACTGCGATAAAACAAGCCTTCTTCACTTTGCATCATTGTGCTCTGTGCACATTAACTCAGCTGAGGCTAGTTAGAAGGTGTGGCTGGTAGCCCTTTCATGCTCTACAAATATTGAGCTTATCAACTGTTATGTATAGCTTCATTAATTGTGTATAAAATGCAAGCTTAGTATAATCACTTTTATTATTTATTTTGTTACTAAAAGTAATGAGATTGGGATAGAAAGATTATGGATGGTGTTCCTATAGTTGGAACTAAGTTCAATATATAATATTCCAGCTTCTTTTTTTGCTGATGATGGCGTTTTTTTGAAAATAGTATAAAAATATACAAAGTTACTAATAGAGACATGTAAACTTAAGAGCATGCTAACGCTCTAAACAAGCTTTTTTTTATTATTATTATGATAAATGCTACTACAAGAGAAGGCATTCAAATCATCTTTATCTTAGATTGTCCCCATCCCCAGACCGGTTTCGACCTATGGGTCTCTTCAGTGAGGAGTTGAAGAGACCCATAGGTCCAAACCGGTCTGGGGATGGGGACAATCTAAGATAAAGATGATTTGAATGCCTTCTCTTGTAGTAGCATTGAAAAAAAAAAGCTTGTTTAGAGCGTTAGCATGCTCTTAAGTTTACATATTGGTAAATGCAAGCTATATATAAGTCATGTGACATCTGACTTTTTATTATTACTATAATAGAGACATGTGGAGAGGCAGGAAGAAGGATGGATATTAAAATTCAGTGAATACAAATCTAAAATTTTAGCATTTAATGGGAACAATAAAATTGAAAGATGAAAAATGGGTGATATTTGTCTTGAAGAAATATAGATGTTTAGGCATTTTTTTTAAATTGGGGAGTGGGCTTGATAAAGATAGTTTGGAATTAGAATTGAGACAAAAAAAGTAAAAAGTAGAATGAGATTGACATGTTTCTCATAAAATAAATATGATGAAAGTGGAATTATTTTAAAAAGAGTAATGGTGCATGTCTTAACATTTGAAAATGATCTGCTCTGTATTGGGAAAAGAAGTCAGAAAATTTTAATTGAAATAAAAAAGAAGTACAGAGATGTGCTTTGGATGGTGAATTTGAGAATCAAGTAAGGATATTCGAGATGAAATAGTTGAACGTCATTTTTAATATTATAAGTGTACAAATATATTAGTAAAAATATTGATTAATTGAATTATGGTGGAAGGACAACAAATATATAGGGCATGAATGATTTTACAATATACAAAGTTAAAAACTAGACAATTTATTTCCATGTATATTAATATAATTATGATAAGAAAAGGGGATACATGATTACAAAAAAGAAGTAGTAGTTGTGGAAAATGAATTATTTAAAAATATGAAAAACATACGATAACACTAAAGAGAACTTATTGTTATTGCCTGATACAAGGGCAGGAGATTTAGATACCAGAGAGAGAAAGGCAAAACTGGGATAAGGATTTGAATTATAGATATAGTTTAAATGGAGTGGTGTGTGAGAGAGAGAGACTATTGATCATTTATTTTTGGAGTGCAGAATGCTAAAAAAGAATTAGAAAAATCATGTGAAAGTTAAAAAATTTAAAGGTAAAGAGAATGAAAAAGATATAGCTTTTATTTTCATCATCCAGTTTGGTTACTGGTTTTTGTTCTCGTTAGTGATGCACTTATGAAACTAACAGCCTCATTTATATTTTCCCAAATATCCAGAAATTCAAAAAATCTGTTTTGTATTAATTTTATACCCTTTTTCTCTAAAACTAAAATATGGTTAATGACTAGATATGAAAACTACAAAGTGAATTAGTTTGAATTCAAAACTTTATATACATATATGCTTTTAATTTGAGGCTATTAGCTGATATATTACAAGGAGGACTGCTACATACATAAATATATTAGTTTTCAGCTTTGAATTCTAAGTCTTCGCTAAAAGAGACAAAGCCAAAAACTTGTTTGAAGATAGTACGGCCATCTAGCAACAACCGAATACTCAAAGTTTATAGTGAATGGCCCTAGAATAGGATAAAAAAATAATTCTTGGAAGCATATGCCCAGAGTAAACTGAAAATATAATGGAATTATAGTTAGCATGAAAATGAGACCACTAATACTTAATTACTGACCAGATAACCTTATCTACAACTATTCAAGCCAACTGGTTTCAGTTCAAAACCAGAGGATTTTTTTAAACTTCAGGTTATTGGATAAAAAATAAGTTATATGGCTTTATTGTTTTCTAGTTCGTAAAAAGACCAAAAACCAGAGCTGCAAATGCCAAAATCGATTCTGGGACCTTCCGATCTCAAATCAAATGCTCTACCAATTACACCAAAGCATGCAAAGTAGGCTATTAGATGAAATAATGTAAAAGAGTTAAAAGGTCTGATAGCTGATTAAGTGCAACAGTTTTAATCTCGAGTTCTAGGATCTCGAAGAGAAAGGCAAAATCCAAAAACTGGAAATATATATATATTGTAACATTATCATTTATTATTTATTGATTACTCAAGTTTACAGGGGATAGCTCGCAATTAAGTAAAAAAAAAAATTGCCCTCGGAAACATATGCTAAGGGTAGACCAAAAAACCGTATGGCATTTCGATGGTATTAAGTATCCAACCAAAAAGTCCACAGAAGTTAATGATTTATGCTCATGAATTAGTTTGATCCAGAACCTTAGTTTATATACTTTGAGTCTATTAGTTGCAAAAATATAAAAGAGTTGATACAAGTAAAATTTATAAATACTTTATCTCTGTGAATGTAATACATATATAAATACAAAAACTGTATTAAGAGCAAAGCTTTATTAACATTAACAATAATGTAGTGCTTAATATGCTTTTGACTGAGTGGATGATAAATGCTGAAGAACCTTAGTTTCATATTTGGTTTCTAACCCCCCTCCCCCACTGATAAAGGAAAAGCCAAAAAATATATTTTGTGGATATGAATATCATAACATTGCTACCTATTACCCATACATTATTGAAGCCTACAGTAGATGACTATGAAAAGGTGGAAGATATATATAATAAACAAGGCCGAGGAATCCACAAATGTTTGAAACAAAGGACAGTTACGCTGATGTTTCCGAGAGAATAGTGGAAATAAGAAAAATACGTCACAAGTCAATGACGATTATATTACAAAAATATTATTTTCATGTTTATATCTTACTTTTTATAAACATTTGTAAATCTACATATATGTACTTTCAAGCACACACATGTATACAATATTTAAAGAAATATAAATAAAACTCCATAAAATATAATAATCCACAACTTTCATAATAACATTAGTTAAATATTTTGTAATCATTTTAATTATTAGGCTGCAAAAACAAGTTTATTTGTCAAGCGTTGTTAGCTGAGAGGTCATCACAGCCGCCTTGCAAGCAAATAGTTGTTTGCAGACAGTTGTGGGTTCGCCTCCCAGCCGATGCTATGACATATAGAAAAAAAAAGTTTGTTTTAAACTGGAAGGATGTCACCTTGATTCCTCTTTGATGCCATAAAAAAACTGAACAGGACATATTCTTAATATCCTTTCCATACCTTTTTGCAGTTGTAGATATTACTATATGATTATTCTTGCAGTTAAGAAACATGGATAGTGGGTTCACAAACATGCATGCATTAGACAGTGTGGTAAGCTTATTGACATTTGGTCTCTGATATTAAAATCAAAAATTCTGTGATCTTTTTTCTCAGTTTCCAATCCTTAACTGCAATATTAATTGGGGTTTCTTGAAGATAGTATGAATAGGTGTGGGAACTTACTTTTAGATATTTATGATCATGACAGATAAAACCTAAATTATGGTCTATATTCCAAAAAGACTATAAGAGATGTTCTTAAAATTTAGCATCTGACATGATCCATAGTAGTTGTTCCAAAAGGGTCTTTTATACAAATTGTATGTAGATACAATTCTTGCTAATTTGCAAAGAGTTATACTATACTCCTTAATGTTTTCACCTTTTGTCTTGCGATGATTTCTAAAATGGAATCTGACAATGGATCTTGAAGGAGTTGGGAAAAAGTACGAAGATAACTTTTTTATTACTTCATTATAAGAAAAAATTTCTAGTTCTGCAAATTCTATCAGATGGTTTACTATTTTTGTATCCTTCAAACTTGCAAAAATCAACAAAATTACTATTATATTGTCATCTCAGATTACATTAGTATGAGGATACTTTGTGATATGCGTAATATTTAATGGCCAGCTAATCACATTGACCAATATCAAATTTTCCAAAATGCATTTGTGTCATGATAATCTAATAGATAAAATGGAGTTCATGATCTATGTTAGTTGGCTCTCAGAATTATGCCCTGCTGATAGCACCATTTGGTGGTTCATCTGAATTGGATCAAGTATTAATGCAGATCAGAATCATGCAAACACTATTAATTTAATAAACAAATCAGTTTACTTAAAATAACAGCTTTAATAAGCACCACAATATTATTTAAACAAATATGTCTGTCTACCCCAGATTTTCTGAGTCCATAGTCTGATTTTTCTCTCATTATGCATCGCTTTATTTTGTCCTTATTAATAATTTGTGGTGAGAAGTTGTGTGCAGCAGTAAATCATTAATTAGATAATGATGGGCATCAGTAAAACAATGTGTTATATATACATAGACAACACACATGAGCCACAGGAAAAAACTATCGCTTTAATATCTTGCTAGCAATTGGTTATCTTTCATGATTTTGTATTGGCTTACATTTTTAATGATGTAAAATTTAGTGATTCGCCACTGTAATGTTAATATAAAAAATCTAGAACAATTATTATTGGTTGATGCTAATTAACTTGGATGTTTGAAAGTTATTTAAGACCTCTAAAAAATCCAAGCGTCTATAAAATTTTTAATTTAATATCCAACTAAAGCATCTCAACTAATGGATCAAGGTTAGTATTATAACACTCAACATCATGTGATCACCATTTCATATGCTTACGCAGGCTGTTAGTAACAGTAGCGAACTTTCCATACAGTAGTGTACTTTGTGGCACTACGATATGAAGAATTTGCTACTGTTATTAACACTCAATAAGTTAATTACAGTAAATCCTAACAACTGAAAATAATAAGATCATTCAAAGTTCAAATAATCTTTTCATCAAACAGGTTAAATATACAAATGGATCGGAGAATCAGACATATTTTTGTTTGTGGTCGAGTAATCTCAACAAAATTTATTTCTTCAATTCAAGGCATTCTCAAATTATATTTATAGGCTTCAGTTTCTTTTAACAAACTAATAAAAAGACAAAATAATTACCAGTACCTTTAAAAAAAGTTATTAATAAAGAAAAAGTCACAATAAAACCAAGAAAACTTCAATACAGTAAGCAAAATGTCTACAATCAATGCAAGACATTTACAAATATAATATTTAACACCACAATAATTTTTGGCTTTATTGTATTATTTCTATATCAGTTGTATTTATCTCAGACTTAAATTTTAAATCAATTTTATTACTTCTACCTTTTCCTGTATTCATGAGTTTGATGTGTGGTATCATTTCATAACTACTAACAAATGAACCTTCTTGACTAATTTGTAAGCTTGATGGCTAGATATATTTCAGAATTAGCAGTAATATCACATATTTTCAGAGATTGGAAGTTGGCTATGTATATTTTACAATTTCCAGTAATAATATGTTTGCAGAAGGTTCAGAGAATATGAACAACTGGCATATTTCATAACTCTGTACTTTTTTTGGAAAAGAGTATACAGCATTGTTTTTTCTCCTAGACAAATATTTAATAGTTTTTTGATTTTTCCATATTTTGCAATGGTTTTTTTTTTTTCAAAATTTTTATTCAAAGTAAATTCCCGACACCTTGCCAGAAGAATGATATAACTTTTCAACTTATTAATTTCTTCAAATATCATAGGCAAATTTTATTTGATCTTAAATTTAGTCAAATCATTTTTATCTCAAACTAATATGTGTATATACTATTTTATTTTATATACCACTTTATAATGTGAGTTAAAATTAATAATATACAGAGTAGGTGAATTTTATTTTATTTTTTAAATAAAAGACTAGATATTTCTAAAAAAATAAATTTCAAATCTTAAAAATTTATTTCACCAAGTTACAAAATGATTAGAAAGTTATATATAGTACAAAGTAAATGTTAAAAAGACTAAAGTAATGTTTAATAAATTTTCTCAAAATATGAAAATAAAGACTGATTATGATGAGTTAGAAGAAGTTAACAGTTACAAATATCTTGGTCAGATTATTAATACAGATAGAAATATAATGGATGAAATTAATCATAGAATTAAACTTGGTTGGAGTGCTTTTGGTAGAAATAACTTGATACTAAAAAAAATATGGTCATGTGTTTGAAAAGGAAGGTTTTTAATAAATCTGTTTTATCAGTTCTTACTTATGGATCTGAGACTTGGACACTTAATAGAAGAGCAATACAGAGTCTTCAGACAACTCAAAGAAGTATGGAGATATGCATGTTGGGAGGAAATTTGAAAACACAATATATGGGTAAGAGAACTGACATCATTGAAAAAATTAAAAGACTGAAGTGGAGTTGGGCTGGACATATTGCTAGAAGAAATGATAATAGATGGACAATTGAAATCTTAAACTGGATTCCAAGAGATTGTAAAAGACCCAGAAAGAGATCACATGTGAGATGGATGGATGAAATAAGAAAGAGTGTGTGGGTGATGTGGAGTACAGAAGCTAAAGATCAGAGGAGATGGATTGAACTTGGAGAGACCTTCATCCTGAAGTGGATTGATAATGGTTGATGATGATGAATTCCAAAACAGAGTAATATTTTTTCAACAACAGAAGTTACTTAAACCAAGACTTATCTACTTCACAAATAAAGGTAGTTTAGATATGTATACAATCAATAAACAGAAAATAATATGGTATAATAATGATTAATAACAACTAAACAAAGATTATTAAAAATGCAATAAATAATTAAGGAAACTAACTGTGTTTAGCAAAACAATTATCTGCAAACAGACTTGTCATTAAATTTCTATAACTATAAAAAATAATAATAATAATTGGATCAAAAAGTAGACTTTGATGTAAAAAAAAAGTTGAATAAGAAACAAACATCATTCCACTAAAAAGTTTTCAATAATAGTTAATGATAAAACAGAAACAGCCTTCAAATAGACCAATGTAAAGCAAAAGTTTCTTCACCAATCCTTCAAAAAAGAATAGTAGAAGGGCAAGCATTTCTCGCTAGGTGGCTAATAGTTGAATGTGATGCATTGTGGCTTCTCCTTTTTCAGAATCGGGAATCTCTCAGCCACTATGCCCAGAGAAACCTGTTAGCCACTTTCCCTTCCCATTTCCCACACTAAGTTTTCCCCATATTCTTCTCTATCTTGCTCTATCCCATTTCCACAATATAATCTTTGTCAACTCCATAGCCTTTAGATCTAAATCCCTCTTATCTTTTCCGAAACCCAACATAAAAACCAGGAACCCACTTTCTGTATAATCATTTTGTACATTAGATAAAGTGCTGGGCTTGTCCTAGTATTTTTAATCTAATGAATATCCTGGCATCTCACTGACGACGCCACAAGCAGAAACCGGTCTGGAGTTGAGGATGTTCTCAAAGCTTGTTAAGAGCTTGTTTTGCGAGCTCTATATATAATCAATTTGTTTATATTTATTCTTCCACAACTCCATTACTTGTACCATTTCTGCTTGCAGGCATTTACATTTAATTAACAGATGCCTAATATTTTCTATGCCTTCCTTACATAATTTGCAGACCAAATCCCCCATATTTTCCCATTACTTGTGCATTTTCTGCTTGCAGGCATTTACATTTAATAAACAGATGCCTAATATTTTCTATGCCTTCCTTACATAACTTGCAGACTAAATCCTCCATATTTTTCCATTTATGTGTATATTCCCTCGTTGCTAAAGATCCTGTTCAAGTCTTAAACAGTAAACTACTTTCCTTGCTATTATCATAAATTAACTCGCACCCAATATTGTTTTATTTAAACTCTTTTTACTCTCCATACTAGTTCTCTATCTCTTCAACTTCCTATTCTTTATTAATGCATATATTCTTGCATCCCATTCCTTGCCACTACAAAACTCAACAATGCTCCTAATACAATGACCCCACCTTTTGTATAACTATACTGACATAAATTCCTCATCCAAATCTTCTACGTATCATACTACCTTTCTCACCCACCTTGTTGCCTGTCCTTTACTCGTAACCCAATTAAATAATATTTTGGCTATTCTCTTATCATTCATAATGATGAATGTTTTACAAGTGCGCCACCTAGTTTGAGTATTTAGCTAAGAATAGTAAGATACTCATTTACAGACTAATTTTGAATGTCTTGCTAAATTGTCTATGCAAAATGTATTTGAAATAAAAATCTAAGCCTATTTATAACTGGAAAAAAAAAATCCAAATTTTATATGACCCTGATTATATCCCATTTTGTAGGCATAAAAACAGAGATGTATTAGTCATTGCACATTGTGAATCATCAAGATTTAATAAATTTATAGCATATTTGCATTTATTAGTATGTATGTATTTCTAGATAGAAAGATTTTCATGTATAATAGGACAAATGATCATCTCATTATTTACAGAGGACTTAGAAGAATGATGGAACTAAAGCTTATGCTTTAGTTCAGTTCTGATATTGGAAGATTGATGGAACTGAAGCTTATGCTTTAGTTCAGTCCTGAACTTGGAAGAACAATGGAACTAAAGCTTATGCTTTAGTTCAGTCCTGAACTTGGAAGAACAACGGAACTAAGCTTATGCTTCAGTTCAGTCTTGAACTTGGAAGATCGATGGAACTAAAGCTTATGCTTCAGTTCAGTCCTGAACTTGGAAGATCGATGGAACTAAAGCTTATGCTTCAGTTCAGTCCTGAAGTTGGAAGATCGATGGAACTAAAGCTTATGCTTTAGTTCAGTTCTGAACTTGAAAGAACAATGGAACTAAAGCTTATGCTTTAGTTCAGTCCTGGACTTAAAAAAATGATGGAACTAAAGCTTATGCTTTAGTTCAGTCTAAAGCTTATGCTTTAGTTCAGTCATGAACTTGGAAGATCGATGGAACTAATAGCTTTAGTTCAGTCCTGAACTTGGAAGATCGATGGAACTAAAGCTTATGTTTTAGTTCAATCCTAGATTTGGAAAAACGATGGGACTAAAGCTTATGCTTTAGTTCAGTCCTTACTATATCATGAGTGCAGATTTACTGTTTTGTGTTTATATCATCCTCCATGCAAATGAACATCTAAATAAAAATAAACAAATAAAAAGTTAGTTTCATGGGAGGAAGAGTTTTTGAAAATTGATGATGGTGTAATTAAAATAAAGATCCCAACAATCCACACACACATATATATATAATTGCAAATATTAATAAATGACCAATAGAAACAAACTGAGAAATATCTTTGATGTTTTACTTTTCACAAATATGATAAATTATCCATTTTTTCTATCTTGTCAAAAACGCTTAAGTTATAAATATACAATTTTTAAAAGATAAATTCTCGAGTATATATGTATTATTAACTTTAATAAATCATTCAGCATTCAACTTTTTCTTTTTTGGCATTAAAACGAATATTTTGTATAGTTGATTTTTCAATAAAAGAAAAAAAAATTAAATAATACACTTAAAAGAGCATAAATAGATTGATAAAAAAAACAAAACCCAAAATACCATGAACATTTCACCTTTACCCCCCCCCCTTTGCTTACATGCATAATTTTATTGATTTTCTTTTTCATTTATATATATATATTGGGATATATACTGGATTCATTCTATTCTTGATCTTCTGTTCAACATTTAGGATGCTTTTAAGTGATAGTTTGGGGAGAGTGATTTACTCCCTTTGTTTACATATATACTGAAGTATGTTTAATTTAAAGTTTACATATTGGGATAAATAGTTATCTCTTGATATATACTGGTTTGGTGCAGTTGGTGGAGTGTCCGACTTGGGGATTAAGAAGTCCTAGGATCAATTCTGGTGCTCAAACTTATTATGAACTCCCGAGCAATAAAGCCATAAATAAGCCCCCCCCCCCCGATAAATAGAAATAAATAAAAAATAGTTATAATTATTACTGATTGTCTACTATATCCACGAGAGAGAGAGAGGGAGGGAGGGGGGGAGAGAGAGAGAGAGGAAATGATAAAGAATATTAAAAAACAGTCGTTAAACATATGTTAATGAATAATCAAGATATACTTATTTAACAATAAATAATAATTACAGTTATTATTTGCCTGAAGGTTTGTGCTGATGGTATGTTAGATATGATAATATGTACGACTATTTCCATCATCTGTCAATAAATGTTGATTATATAAAAAAATTTAAACTTTTCAAATAGAAACAACTTATTAGCAGTAACACAAATAGACAGCACAAGTTAGCAATCATGCAAAATTTCGAGTAGTATTATTCTCCACTCTTTTTCAGGTGTTGCTGGACTGACCAGTGGCAGTATTGCCGGAGTCAAACTTTCACCTTTAGATTCTCGAATATCGAATTTCAAGGCAAGCGCGACAGAGATAATCTGTCAAAGACAACAGATAGTAGAAATTTCATATATTTATATGTGGGGGTTAGTTCAAATCCTCCTGAGACTTTAAATTTTTTTTAAATACTTTTTTCTAAGAGCAAGCTTAATAAGATGCTTCCATACACAGTGCATTGCCACACTGGGTTGACATATAGGATTCTTTGCCATTGTCATATGAGCAGCTTCCTTGAATTTTCTTCTTTGCACCGTTTCCTCTCTATTTAATATTTTTGTATTTTCCCAATGGTCATTAATACATACATGGTCTGCTATTGTAGGAATATCTATTTTTTCTCTTTTAACCTTTAGTTTGTGTTCTTTCAATCGCTGTTCAACAAGGCAACAGGTCTCCCAATAAACTTACTTCCACTTGGTATTTCATAGATGCAGTTTTGTTCTTCAGCATTTCCAGCTTAGGCTTGTTAGAAGTTAGAATTCCCCTAAGTGCGGTATGGCTCTTTAAAAAGCTGTTCTAATGTTATATTGACTAGAAATTTTTTTAAACTTTGTCTGTCACTCCTGTTATGTATGGATACACTACAGTACCAATGATTGTTTTTCTTTTCTTTTGGTGTCTCTTTTTGTTGTCTATTAGTTAGAGTTATCTTTATATAAATTTTTAAGAAATTATTCAAAAACATGTATATATATATATATATATATATATATATATATATATATATATATATATACACACACAGTAAACCTTCAAATTAATACCATCCTTGAAAAACCTGAGCATATTATTATTTAGTTTATCTGCTACCTAAATTTATTTTTTAATATATTAAAAGACAATAATTTGGTTAAAGAAATGATTGTGGGAAACATTTTCTTTTCTTTTAATTCATAATTTTATTTAGAACGTGTTCTCAGAATATAATATTAAATATTAATACTCTGAATATTTGACTTTTATAAATTTTTCAAACATTATTATTCTTTCCATATTACTTTGAATTTAAGCCGCAGTAGGATTTTAAAATTAGGAAAAAGATATAAAAATGATTTTATAATAGGTAATATTTAAGAATTAGATAAATGCTTGGCTTGAGTTAATATTTTGAATCTTATGTCCTAGCTCCTCACTGATGACAGCCATAGCTCGAAACCGGTCTGGGGACCATCATAGATAAAAGCTTCATGTATTTTCTTTTATAGCATTTATCATTAAAAAAAAAAAAATTAAGCTTGTTTAGAGCTAGTAGCAGGATCTTTATATATTACATATTATATAATAGGTAATGAAAAATTTCCGAATAAACTGCTATCAACAATACTATGAGCGCAATAGGATTTTAAAATTGGGGAAATTGATATATAAAAGTATTTACATGAAAAATAACTAAAAAATAATACACATACTAAATCAAAATTTTAAAAAAGATGGTTTATCACATTAAAAAAAACATATTTAAAAAAAATATTGCAACTCATAATTTATAATAATTACTCTATCAGGAATAGTTATTTCTATGGATTAATTTCGAGATGTTATTAACATATGAAATCTTTATAACAAACAACAATAACAACAACAAAGTCTTGCATTGGTGGTCGAGAGGTCAGCGCGACTGCCTTGCACTTGCAGGCAGTTGCCCGGGTTGCGGGTTCGCGTCCCGGCCGATGCTATGACACTTAAAAAAAAACAAAAAAAAACAACAACAATAACAACAACAAAAAAGGACCATTAATTCCATATTATACATTTTTTACATAATAATGTATTCTAATAAGGACATATCCTAATACTGTGTAGAAAGAACACAGTATATGTCATAATAAATTAATATTATAACCAGCGAACAAAATAATTCAATATAACAATTTATCAGGACAGAAGTCTAGAGCATATTTCATCTTTTTAACTCTCACCAATAAAATTGATTTTGGGACTTTTAAGTTTGTTATTATAATATGCATCTTTCTACATCCAAAATGCCAGCAATTTCACGTATATATAAATTGCATGCACACACTCTTAAGTTTATTGCAATAAATAAACTTATTTCTCATCATTTAAGACATGACAATTTCTTTTTCTTCCAAGGCTAAGATTAATATAACATAAAACTGCAATAGAACCTAAGATTACAAAAAATATTAATTAATTTCTTCCCTATGCTGCCATTATTTATATCAGTTTTCAAGTTTTAACATCTTAAAATAATATATGATAGAGCTAAGATAAAAGATGGGCTCATAAAAAAAAAAAAAAAATTTGAATATATATATATTAGATTTTTGTGTTTTCCTAAAGGTTTGTGATGATGGTGTTTTAATTGTACTTATTGTTTGGAGTATTTCCGTCATCTAATATGAGTACTGAATGTCTTTAGAAAAAATTAACTTTATTTAAATATTTCCAAATACATTGAACTATTTGATGTGCTATTACTAACAACAGTTGAATATATTTGGAATATTTAAATAAAGTTACATTTTTCTAAAGACATTTAATACTCAGATGATGGAAAGAGTCCAAACAATAAATACAAATATTAGATTTTTGTTTCTAATCTTTATAATTATATTAAAATATATTTAACATTTGGGACTTATAACTTCCAAATCAAAATGAAATGTCAAGCGTTGGTGGCCGAGTGGTTAGCACAGCTGCCTTGCAAGCAGTTGTTCCGGGGTTCGCTTCCCGGTTGACGCTTTGACACATAAAAAAAAAAAAAAATCAATATGAAATATTTTTTTTTGCTGATATAAGTTGTGGAATATCATTCTCAATCAGTCATTAATAGAAATGGAATGTATTACTCGACTTCCCTACAATTTGTGAGAATGTAAACAAAATTAAAAAAAAAAAGAGGGTTGCCAATTGAGCATATCACATTTACATAATTCATAAAATTAAATCATCATCATCAGCGAACATAATGCAGTTCTCATGCACCAAACTTCTGGATTTTGCACTAGTCCTTAGTCTTGGTAACTCTCCTTAAAAACATCACAACTTATTTTTTCTTCCTATTTCCTTTTTTTTTTAATTGTATATAATCTTCTCCAACATATCTTTTATCATTCCCTTCCTTCGAAGCACTTAGCTAATCAACCCCCCCCCCCCAAAAAAAAAAATTTAAAATTTCAGTAAAAAAAAAATCTTTTGGCATTTTTTTTAAAACTCATTTATTATTGCTAACTTTATTCATTCAATATATCTTTCATTTTCCTTTTTTTTTTTTAAATTTCCAAATCAATGTTCAATATTTGTCTTGCATTGGTGGTCGAGAGGTCAGCGCAACTGCTTTGCACTTGCAGGCAGTTGCCCGGGTTGCGGGTTCGCGTCCCGGCCGATGCTATGACACTTAAAATATATATATATAAAACTATATTCATAGTAAAATATTTTAAAATCCCCTTAATTCTACTTTAGTAGGATATTAAATAATCTATCAACTTTAATAACAACCTGACTCCTACTTTAATTGCTGCTCGCTTACTACTACTTAAATCATAGTTATTCAACTTCTCAAACATTTAAACATATTAGTGTTTTTCTGAAGGTTTGTGATGATGGTATTTTAGTTGTATTTATCGTTTGAACTATTTCCACCATCTAATATGAGTATTTAATGTCTTTAGCAAAATTTAACTTTATTTAAATATTCCAAATACATTCAACTGTTAGCACATCAAACAGGTTATTATATACACAACGTTTCGAGAGGTATTATTATTCTCCACTCTTCTTCAGGTGTTGCTGGCCTGACCATTGATAGTACTAGCATGGGAATCAAACCTGGATGCTTAGATTCTTGAGCATTGAATTTTAAGGTAACACTCTAAGCAACCGAGCCATCCTGCAAAACTTAAGAGCGTTACCTTAAAATCCAATACCCAAGAGTCTAAGGGTCCAGATTCAATTCCCATGTTAGTACTGTCACTGGTCAGGCCAGCAACACCTGAAAAAGAGGGGAGAATTATACCACTTGGAACATTGCATATACAAACCTGTTGGATGTGCTATTACTAATAGTTGAATGTATTTGGAATATTTAATTAAAGTTAAATATTTCTAAAAACATTAAATACTCATATTAGATGATGGAAATAGTCCAAACAATAAATACAACTTATTTTTCAATTGGTTTAGTTTGAATCTTACAGACCTTCGTTATTAAGAATACCAATCTCTTCGTACAGTAGTGCCATCAAACGCAAGCCTTTGTAATCAATGGCTGCAGGACTTGGTGTATGGAGATATGTGTAAGCATAAGAAATGGTGATAATGTGCTGTTTTGATGGTTTTAGACATTCATTGTATTAAACTTTACTGCATGTATATCATTAACAAACAACTCTGATGATAATACTAAATATCAAACCATCATTAATTTAACACCTTATGTAAATGTGAAATAAAGTAAAACAAAAAAATAGATATTCATTTCTTACAGCTTTCTATATATTTATCACTGGCTCTTAAGAAAACCATTTAATTTTATAAACAACTTTTAATTGATTTTTAATGTATTCTAATAAACATCTTTTCTTCTAATTTACACATTCTATTTTCAAAATATTGCACAAGGAAACCCAATTCAGTAACATATTCTTTTTCTCTGTATATTTCCCAACAATACTGTATGGAGAGTTTTGCCTTGTTTAATAACAATTATGTGCTAGTATAAGAGATGGTGATCATGTGGTATTTATGGTTTAACACCAATCCTGCCTAATAGGATAGGGGTGGCTATGGTTGTTAAAGAGCCAAAGACACCAAAATGTATGGGTGCTGAACTGAGTTCAGACCCATATGACTATATAAGCTATTGAGCTTAGATTGAAAATATTATTGTGTTTTCATTCTCATAGTTTTGTAGTTAAGTAGAGATAAAAGGTGGCTGCTGGAGGGTTGCATTAGATCCTAAGATCTAGGTGCAGTGCTCTAAGATCCAAGGCTCCTCACTGACAAAGGCTACAAGGTAGAAACTAGTCTGGGGATATTGGATGAGCAGGCACTAGATAGGGATTTTATGCACAAGCCTTCTGGCATCCATTGTTTACTCTTGTTGGCACAGGGTGGCACTACTGTATGAAGAGTGTTGCCTTGTTTAATAACAATTATGTGCTAGTATAAGAGATGGTGACAATGTGATGTTTAATAGTTCTTCTGATCAACTATGTTTTCATAATCCAAACTATTCTTAGAAATGCTAATCTATTGAAAGCACACCAATGCTCTCAGCTATATGTGGACTTAAATTTATTGTTTTAAAATCCTTAATGCCTTTTTGTAAAAAAAATCGTAATTGTTGGGGTAGGATAATGTATAAATCCCACCTGTGAGCAGTAAAATATGCCCAAACGTCAAAAAAAATTGTCTCAAATGTTTCATTCAATCTTTCTTAATTTACCTGCAATCATAGTTTTTACGATTTGTTTTCATTATTGCAAAATCTATTTCATCTTTAACTATCGCACTTTCTTTTTCTACTAATGATGATGAAAGACTATTATTTATACTATTACAAATCATTTATCTATTTCTTTTCATTTTCCACATCAATCACGTTCTTCACTAATAATTTATTACATCTATCTTTAATTACTGTTACTTTTACCTGCCACTGATTTTCTCATACAATCTTTTTTCTTTTACTAGATATTCAACAAATCTTCCATTTCTCTGTAGTTTCTTTATTTCCATAAATTCTATTTCTATAATTCTCTCCTAGTTTTCTCTGTTGCTTTTCCTTCTAGAGATTTTATCCTCATCTTTTTATCATTTTATAAATAATCTCATTATTAACTTATGGGTTTTTTGACATCTTAATTGTCTCATAATTGACTTTCTTTACTGTAGCATTTTTGAAAATTTTCTCAGAATTCAACTTTTTGAAAATACAAATTTTTTTTATCAAATATGAAAAGGGGTGGTGGCAAAAATAATCGGAACTATTTTCTGGTAAGTATGCTTGTTGTCTTACATGTTTCTACTGTTACATATCTCTTGCAGGACTCTTTTGCATCCATCTGCCAAATTACATTATCATGTAAAATTGTGGGGCCATGTAGCACATTTTTTGTAAAGCGCGTTTCGTATATTTGGCGATTTATTGAAATGGCTGAAAAGTTGGAATAATGCGAAATTCTGTTTTCTTTTAGAGAAAATGGCAGAGAAAACTGTTGTAATGCTTGAAACAGATTAAAAGAAAGCTGTTCTGGGGAAAACACAAGTTTACAAATGATTTAATGAAATTGTCAAATTCACCATGTCCCTCAAAAAGTGCGGAAAGTAAAGTCCAATGTCAAAATAGTGTTGATTTTTTTTTTATTGATGCAAATGGCATTTTTCTCTCAAAATTAGTTCTTAACAGACATTTTATTTACGAGTTCTGAAACATTTGTATGATGCGGTAAAACGTAAACAACCCATTTTGCAGCAAAGTGAGGAGTGCCAAACTTCACCACAACAATTCCTCTGCAAGCAGTCTTTAATGCAAAACAATTTTTAATTAAATTCAATATGATCCAGTTTATCTATCCATCACACTCACTCAATCTCTATATGACTTTTTATTCTATCAAATGAAAAAATGCTTATTTTTGCTGACGTAGAAATGGTGGGAAAAACCCCCACCATAGGCATAAAAAGGCTTCACTTTGTGTTTCCACTACTTTGAAAAGTGAAAAACACATTTAGACTGGTGTTCTGTATT
Source organism: Epiperipatus broadwayi (assembly GCA_028023455.1). NCBI lineage: Eukaryota > Metazoa > Onychophora > Udeonychophora > Euonychophora > Peripatidae > Epiperipatus > Epiperipatus broadwayi. The sequence continues at coordinate 805,848 of JAQFVV010000239.1, read as the reverse complement.
AAATGGATAGTACTTTGAAGGAGATTACATTTATAACATGTAACAATAAATAAACATTTTTTTTTTTTATAAAATTCTGGTTACTTTTGGGTCGGCCCTCATAGTACTGTTTATGTTAATATATTTTTCCAAAAAATTTGACCCATCTCCTTCAATATCCCTTTCATTAATGATTGATTTTTTTGTTTGTTTCATATATACATACATTTAAATAAATATAATTCTATCACCGCCAAATTGTGGTCTGAAACCACGCCAGCTCCTAAATTCTACAGCCTATATGAATATTGTTCCAATGTTTCAATCAAACATAATCTAATTGAAATCTATTCTTATCATATAAAGTGTTCCATCAATAAACTCTCCTCTTGTGATCTTTAAACATTGTGTTAATCATTATCTTGCTGCTTTATAAAATCCCAATTTCTTATCTCACACAATCTTTCACGACTTTATCAGATCTTTACAATTCTACTATTGCACTTCAACACTTCATCACTAATGTGATAAATAAATACGATACTAGAAATAAGTCAAGCGTTGGTAGCCGAGAGGTCAGCGCAGCCGCCTTGCAAGCAAGAAGTTACTTGCAGACGGTTGTTGCGGGTTCACTTCCCGGCCAATGCTTTGACATATGGGGGGAAAATAACATTTAATCTTTATTAATACATCAAGAACTCATTAAAAATATGGAGATAACTAAAATAATGGCAAGCTGCTACTGACTATCCAAATAAATTTACAAAAAGTTGTTTAACCCAGAATAGAATTTACATTATTAAATCGTAAAAAAAACACCCAACCAATTGTTTATTTTATTAAAAAGGAAATTTACATTTTTTATATTAATAAGTTTATTCGTGGAAGGAAATAATAATAGTAATTTCTAATATTTTAATACACTAAAGGTTTCTATTAAGTCATTTCATGATGACTTTATTTAAAACCGAGGGTAGACTTTTATGATAATCTTTAACAACATATAATGATACACATACTCATAGGATATATTCATAAATCTCAAGTTTTAATCAAAAATATATTGTACGCGTACTTACAAATGAATAATTACATATACCACATACAATACATTATGTTTGGAAAACACAATATATATAAATACAGAGCTGTAATTATGGATTAGCAAATGCCTAAGACATTGATTGATTGATTGATTGATTGGAAAGGGGAATCCTCCCACATTATATTGATACAATTTTATTTTAACTATTTTCAATTTTATTTTATCAGTAGGAATTATAAATTTATTAAACGCACATTGATTACACATTGATTACGTAAGTAATATTTACTGAGGCTATAACCTCGATAATATGCGTACAAAATGCGATAGTAGGGACCTCTACAGGTGTTTTAACCACAAACTTACGCTATTCCCCTCTTTTCTTCCATAGTGTAAGCTTGTGGTTAAAACACCTGTAGAGGTCCCTACTATCGCATTAGCCTCAGTAAATATTATTTATCAGTAGGAATAATTCTCTCATTCAGTATATCTGAAGTCAACCAACTATTATTTATTTGGTAACAGGGTTATCAAAAAAGCACACTAGTGCTCTTCCTATATATGTATACCAAGTTAAGATTTTTTTACATGTAATATACAGATAGCTTATATACATGGAAAGAATGAAGTTCTGTATACATGTGAATTTATTGTTTAAGAAGTTCATATAAGAAAAACAATTGTTCTTATTCAATGGCATATATTTATTAAAATTGATCATCAAATAAGTTATTCGCTGTGTGGTTCAGTTGCATAAAGTCCTCAGATTCCAGTTTTTGGCATTCCAGAGCTCAAATTTCTTATGAATTCCTGAGTATAAAGCCATATGATTTATTTAATTTATCAAATAAATTAATACTGTAAACTATTAAATCCTTTATTATCTTTATGTAATATATCATTAAATATATTTAGGTATGAGAAAAATACCAGCAGTGTTGTATAGCACATTCCTGTCCTAATGGTTCCTGCATATAGGTCAGCATGCCTTCTCTTGTATTCAAACAACTTTCCAAGCAATTAACTAATCAATTATTTATTTACAGCATAGTTCTCTATCAATTCTTTCAATAAACTCATCAATTGTTTAATGTATTTTTAAAATCAAATTATACATTTTCCTAAAACCCTTATAGTACTTAGTTTAAGAAGTATATGAACTTAATTGCATAGAGTAAATGAATGCTTCAGAATTAAATAAACCACACCTTCTATCAGGAAATTATATATATATACCTTAAAATATGGTAAATCATACTTTTCTTCTACAATCTGAACATTGGCACCCATATGATCAATTGACTATTCTCAGACCGTTACTCTTCAGCTATCAATAATCAGATACTTACTTTCTGACAATATTAAATTATTATCAGAACAACTTATTTTCTGACTAATATTGAATTATAATCTGAGTAGGTGTGGAATAGCCATCTGAAAAAATCATGAATTTTCTTTAAAATTTATTATCTTCCTAAATAATTCTCCCTTTTTAAATTGTGTTTCAATTTCAGATCAAAAACAAAGAAAATTGATACACTAACTACTATATCAAGAACGTCTTCAATTTATATATTATATATTGTAATGGTATAAAAATGGCAATGATAATAAGAGGTTTAATTAGGTCCTACAGATTTGGGAGCCAAATTGTAATGGTATAAAAGTCTTTAAGAAGTCAACACTTCATATTGCCCTATGAATTGCTACATCAAATTGTAATAATATAAAATGATGATGATGAGAAGCTCTTATTTAATAGCCTCGGATATGGCTAGCAACTTGTAATAGACTATACTTAATCAACAAAGTTCAAACATTAAACACCAAATTGCAACTAATTATAATATATTATCATAATAAATATCCAATGAATAACAATTTAAAATTATATACTAATATCTAAACAATTTAAAATTATATACTAATATCTAATTATAATAACCCTTATTTATTTTGAATACATTAAAATATTCATGCCCTATAAATTATTAGATTAGCTCAAATATAAATTTTATCCGAGATAACTTATATTCTTTCGATAGAATTATATATTTCTAAATAAATATAATGTAGATGAATTAAAAAATGGATTTATTTTTATCAAACTATCATAAATAGAAAGTAATGAAATCTTATTTAGGATTTTACTATTATTTAATTAAATCAAATATATCATTAAAATCTACTTAATTAAATTTGCATGTTTTAACGTGTTTAATCAAATTTAATGAGTACCACTTATACTTATTGTAATATAAAATGCGTAACTTATTGAAATTACCAGATAATAATTTATTATATTAACTGCACCAAGCTTAAATAATAATCATATATATAAAATGAAGTAATATATAATGATATACACACTTATCAATCCAATTGTAAGTTTCTTGATTATTTTATAACTACTTAATGTAAAAATGTACGGTGTAATTAATATATAACTACTAAATATTTAAAGTTACATTAACACATATGTGTGCATGATTGATTAAAATGATCACTAAATCAAGTTTATTTATTTAACTGAGTCAATATTTATTATTAATAATAAAAAAGATAAAATATATTGTTATCTACATTCTAATTAAATATTGTAAAGTATATCCATCTGAATTGTCATAAAAGAAAATAGATACTTATGAAGCAAAGATTTGTTTATTTTATGTTTATTATATAATATAAAAAAATTCATGTAAAACGAAAATGTTGTTGAACAAATACATAGTAAAAATAAAAGAAAGCTATTAATAATAGCCAAAGATATAATTTATCAAAATAAATTAAAATAATAAGTAATGAATTGTTTGTTTCTCTTATTTACAAAATATAATATCAATAGATAACTGTTATTAAAACAGGCAAAACTCTCCATACAATATTGCCACTCTGCAAGCCAGAGCAATCAATGGATACCAGAAGGCTTGTGCATAAAATCCTCATCTAATGCCTACTCACTCAATATCCCCAGACTAGTTTCTATGGCTTGTGCTTCATCAGTGAGGAGCCTTGAACCTGAGAGCAATGCACCTACATCTTAGGATCTAATGCAATCCTCCAGCAGCCATCTTTTATCTCTACTTAACTACAAAACTATGAGTCTTAAATTGAAAGCACAATATTTTCAATCCAAGCTCATTAACTTATATAGTGCACAAACCTTCTGGCATCCATTGATTACTCTGGATTGCAGAGTGGCAATACTATATGGAGAGTTTTGCCTGTTTTAATAACAGTTATAAGCACGCTTAAGAAAAGGTGATCATGTGATAATATAATCATCCAAATGTTGTTGCATTGAAAATAAAACATAACAAATAAACATATTGTATTTTAAATTAAAATATTAAAATTTAGAATACAATTAAGATTTAAATTAAGATTACCAACATATAATATAATAACCAATGATACTAATAAAAGAGAATATAAATGAATAAGTAAATAAAATACATATTTATATATGACCTAAATGAAGTCCTATGTACATACTCCAGAGAAACACAATAGTTCAAATGTTTATCCTGTGAGTTTCAAATAATCTAGTAAGATTAATTAATTTAATCAATGTAAAATATATTATAAATAGTTATCCAAAATAGAATATATTATCAAATTTCAACTAAATTCCAATTACGATTTTATTATCCTTTGTATACGAACTTAATTTTAAACTTTACATGTTTGGGTAATATTCTGTAATTCAATACTAGTACTATAAACACATAAACACAAAGCTAATATTTAATAACTTATTAAACCATAGGCTGAGCGCTTTCGAGTCACGGTCCTCATAATCATAGTTCCTTGTGAAATAACTGATTGTCTAATGTTATGCAAATCTATGCAAAGTTCAAGTATTCCATTTCCTGGAGATAGACTAACATGTTTCCTTTCTATTAATGGTGTTGCTGCCTATTGTGATAAAGCAGGCCTCTTTTAACTTCTCAAATTCTTTCCCTCTCTGCAGACTAAGGTGATTATTTGTGATTCACATGGATGTCCTGCAAGCTTTTGGTACTGTGCGAAAATGGAATTGTGTGCTGGATTGGATTGTGCCTTAGTATATGAGTATTTATGTTGAGATAATCTAGTTTCGAGTGCTGCTTTGGTTTCCCCATAGTATGAGGCTTTACAATTTTTGTCAGAGCATAAGATATTGTAGACCACTTGTGGAGTTTGAGTGAGAGTTAATCAATCTTTTGTTATTGATTAGACTGTTAGAAGTAGGAGGTGTGTGAAAGCACAACTAAAAGCTTCTATTGAAAATTGAATAAAAAAATTTTTTCATGTTCGGTATGTATGGCAATAATTCCCTCTGTCTATCCACATTGAGTGTGTTGTTGGTTGTTTGTATAGTAAAATGTTTGATATCACAAACAACATTATTGAAAATAAACAGATGCTGACATCTTTTTATAACATAAGCGATACATAAATAAATTAATCCAAATCTAATATTAAAATAATCCATCACCATTATAAATGATTCTTTTAAGTAGAAATAATTCATATTTAGCATCATATTACTGATTTTGACATTTAATAATTAAAACATATGTTCATCCATATTAACATTTTTTTAGCTGAGAACATTAAAATGAATTTGAATGCTAAAAGTTCTTCTTTCTCCTTTTAATAAGTACTTTAGAAAACCCAGTTTGGTCTCCCAAACAAATATATTCCTTTCTATTCCATTATTTGTAATTACCAAACTAAATGAAAAAAATGTAAAGATGTCCAGTTTTGTTTCGATGAAAGTTACAATATTAGTGAGTAATTTTGAATTGTTCAGCCCTATTTATAATCTTGTTATAATTGATATAATATTCATAAACAAGGAAAAACTCTCCATACAGTAGTGCCACCCTGTGCCAACCAGAATAATCAATGGATGCCAGAAGGCTTGTGCATAAAATCCCTATCTAGTGCCTACTCATCCAATATCCCCAGACTAGTTTCTGGCACTAGATAGGGATTTTATGCACAAGCCTTCTCGCATCCATTGATTACTCTGGTTGGCACAGGGTGACACTACTGTATGGAGAGTTGTACCTTTTTTACAACAATTATGTGCTAGTATAAGAGATGGTGATCATGTGATGTTTAGTGGTATGTAATATTCATGATTGTAACTAAGGATACGCTCAAATTTCTTTCACTCGAATATTAAAACTAGATTTATCCTGCATTCCAAAACTAAAATTTCTTTTATAACCATGAAAATAATAAAATATTTCACAAATAATTATATAAAGAAAAAAAAAATTACACTGTGAAAATACACGACACCCTTTAACTTACTACAAACTAAAATAATTTAAACTATGTTTTCATAATATTGTGTCAGAAATATATAATTTATATATTATCCCAATTTAAATATTAATTTGTAGTGTCTAAGGGATACCAATTATGACTACAATAAATAAAAAATAAAGAGATCAAAAAAATATCAATGAATTTTATTAAAATTAATACTAACATTTTATTGTTTATATGTTTTAAAAAAAAGATTATGTTATAATGTTTCTTCCTTTAGCATTTTGTTGTCATAGCAACCATTTCAATACTCCCTAGATTAAAGCACAACTTTTAAAGCTATTAAACATTTTTTTAAATGCTTAATCCTACATCATATACTGAAATTGAATGCAATTCCGGTAGATACAATTATTGAAAATAAACAGATGCTGACATCTTTTTATAACATAAGCGATACATAAGTACTTATTAAAAGGAGAAAGAAGAACTTTTAGCATTCAAATTCATTTTAATGTTCTCAGCTAAAAAAATGTTAATATGGATGAACATATGTTTTAATTATTAAATGTCAAAATCAGTAATATGATGCTAAATATGAATTATTTCTACTTAAAAGAATCATTTATAATGGTGATGGATTATTTTAATATTAGATTTGGATTAATTTATTTATGTATCGCTTATGTTATAAAAAGATGTCAGCATCTGTTTATTTTCAATAATGTTGTTTGTGATATCAAACATTTTACTATACAAACAACCAACAACACACTCAATGTGGATAGACAGAGAAAATTATTGCCATACATACCGAACATGAAAAAATTTTTTTATTCAATTTTCAATAGAAGCTTTTAGTTGTGCTTTCACACACCTCCTACTTCTAACAGTCTAATCAATAACAAAAGATTGATTAACTCTCACTCAAACTCCGCAAGCGGTCTACAATATCTTATGCTCTGACAAAAATTGTAAAGCCTCATACTATGGGGAAACCAAAGCAGCACTCGAAACTAGATTATCTCAACATAAATACTCATATACTAACACACAATCTGATCCAGCACAGAATTCCATTTTCGCACAGTACCAAAAGCCATTAGTAAAAAAATATCAAAATTTTTAAAATAAGTATAATAAAGCAAAAATCAATAATCTAGTAAATAAAGTTTATATATATAAAGAGAAGGGAAAGGATTACTTATAACTTATGCACATTAAGTGGAGTTTGAACAAAAATTCCAAGCCATATTATATCTTACTTTATCATGTGAGATTATACTTAAAGGAAAATATATATACTAATATTTTGAACATTGGTTTAAAAAAGGATTATTCTGTAACAATTATAAGAAATGTGGTTGAGCTGAGCACCCTTTTGCCCAATGAAGCCAGAATCATAACACTCATAAACAATAGGGGTATGTAGATTTTAAATAGAATACTAATTTATGTAAATTGCTAATCTAAATATTCCACTTTATAGAAAGTTGCACACTGTTTTCATTTTGTTCATTGTGTGGGAATTGTTAGAGATATACCAAGCTTCGTTTACCTTTCACTTTTTGTCATCAAAATGTGGCCCAAATCCCAATCATGCTCAAGAAAAACTGATTGGTATTCTGAGTCATTTTTTGCATGTTTATATAAGTACTTATGGTGTGCAACTCTGGTGCCAAAACATGGACCAAGAACATAGAAGAAACCTGAAAATATATGCAAAGTAATAATATTATTTGTGTTAAAGAAGACAAAGGAAATAGATTTGTCTTAATAAATAGCAATGACCACATTCAAAAAGTCACTGCTCAAATTCAAAAGTGAAGCTTCAGATCTATAGAGACATATAACAAAATCTACAAAAGACAGATTTATTATATCAATACAGATCAGAATATTTAAAAATATATCCCTGCAATTATTCACAAATATAAAATTACACAAGTTAAATCATCCCCTGCACTTGATGATCAACTTTGGAGGAGCTTATTATTACAAAGCTCCGAAAACAATTGCTGAGTAGCATACATCTTATCTAGGTTTTGGAAAGTATATGATTAAGTTCTCTTAGAATTTGTCCAATATATCAATATCCACAAAATTTACCAAAATTATAAACTTGCTTCCTTAGATATCATGTAGCTTTATGGGTCTGTGGCATGCAAACAATCAATAGATATAATTCATGAAATGGTGCATAAAATGGAATATGACCATAAAAAGTGAATTCATCATTAATACATTAAAATGGATAGACAACAATATTACATCCATATTTAATAATAAACACTTCAGGATGGACAATGGTTGGCTCATGGGTTTACCCATCAGTGGGATTGTTTGCAATATCATATTAGACAAATTTGAAGAGATTGTTATCCTTAAATACTTAACCCACAAGCCTAATTTAATTTATGAATAGTATGGTGATGTATTTATAGGTGTGCTCGAGTTATATGCAAAGATTGAAACAAAAAAAACATCATTGTAATGAACTACTGAACATGAGAATGCCTCCAGAGATTTGAAGTTCTTAGATCTATATATGCAACAAAATAACAATTATGTGGACTACAAAATGACCATTCAGCCTATAGAAATTGATGGAGAAATTCATCCTTAGTCTCTTACACCTACCACACATTAATTTGCTGGGATTAAAGGTTTCTGAAGTAGAAACTTACATCTTTGCAAATATGAGGCAGATCGAAAGGCTAATATTGAAGTCTATATTAAGGATCCACGTAAAATAGGCTATAATTATAATTTATTAAAAAATATTGTTAAATTTTTTTTTATAACAAAATAAATCATGCATCTATACAACAGGTAGGCAACAAACCTTGGATAAATCTATCTTACATACCAATACTTCTGCAAAAAAAAAAAAAATGAAAAAAGTCTGCCCTAATCCATACAACATCAGTTTGAGAACACCCTCCCCTCCCCAAATTAAACAGATTATTAAACAACACAAAGTACATGTTATCCCAAGATCAAACCCCTCAGATAGTATACAGAATAAGAGGCAGTAATGTTTCCTGTAGATTTGTATACTGTGGAGAGTCTTACACAAACATTGCTACTACAGTACAAATAAGTTTTCCTTGAACACAGGAATCGGGCTACATTTTTGATATCGTAATGATAAACCTTATATGTACTAAATGTTATGACAAAAAACGAAAAATAAAAGCATTGTATATTTCTAACAATTCCCACGCAATCAACAAAAAAGAATACAGTGTGTAACTTTCTAAAAAGTGGAATATTTAAATTATCAATTTACATAAATTAGTATTCCATTTAAATTCTATACACTTTCTGCTGTTTATGAGTGTTACGATTCTGAATTCATTGGCCAAAAGCACACTCAGCTAGAGCAAATTTTCTGTAATTATTAAGAATAATCTTTTCTTAAACTAATTTTTAAAATGCTAATATATATATTACAATTAGTCTAAGAAAAGAAAAACTTTCTCGAATTAAAGAGAAATAGTAATGTTTATTTTTTCATTATTTAGTTTTTTCTTGTTATACTACACCATTTTAAAATTTACATTCCCACATGTTAATATTTTAAACTGAAATCCTAAAAGTTTATCAAATTCATTAATATAATTGACCTCAATGTTCATTATTCAAATGAGAAATTAAATATGTGGTACAAATGCAATTTAATTAATTTAAAATATATTTACTAAATCAAATTTACCTCACTTTACAAAAACTATACTTTTCATTAAAAAAAATTCCCAGCACCTGTAATTTTTTAAACAGTGCTGCCCTCTTTTTGCATTTTTATGAAATCATTTGAAAATGGTTTGAAGAATTTTTTATATTGCAAATTACCAAAGTTTTTAAAACAATTAAGCAAAAATTCATAACCTATAAAATTCTCCACAAAAACCCAAAGAAAATTATGCAAATTCATCAAGATTGGTGCAATATTTGTTGAGTTATAAAGTAACAAACAAACAAACTTTCATATTTACATAGTAATAAAGTTGTGCATGTTCTTACTAATCAATTGTTAAGTTTCAAAAAAAACTATTTTTGAACTTTAATAGAAAAGCATATAATATAAAATGCAGGTTTTAATTTAAAAGTATTAATATTTTATTTATTAATTTAAATTAAATCTATTTTTGAAATTATTAAAACATTCTATTCTATTACTTTAGTTCACATTTTAACATATTTTAAAGTGTAATTTCATATCATAAAGGTAAAACAATGTGTAATCAATTGATTATTCTGAGATCTTTACTCTCTAAACTATAATCAAGAAATTGTAGAATGGCTATTCTGACTTAAATACAATTCCATCAATCATATATCAGTGTATAGATTTATTAATAATATAATCCACCCCATATAAATATATACACCATATATCTAAAATGTATTACATTTAAATTATATTTTAATAATATGTTATTGACTTTATTTTTAATGTGAATAAGCTTTTTCTAGCCTAAAAATTTGTTTTAAAATTATTATTATTATACATACATATATTTAACTTAAATACACACACAGCATTTTAAATTACAATATAAAAGATAAATAATGTTGGAAAAGCATAAATACATACATATGTTTAACTTAAATACACACACAGCATTTTAAATTACAATATAAATGATAAATAATGTTGGAAAAGCATAAATAAAAACCACAAACTGCTTTCTAAATCTAAACATATTAATCTCGAATACCACTAATAATATTAAAAAATTTAGAATTAAAAACTATTGTAAAAGAAATACTAAGAAGAAGAAAAAATATATTATCAGAAATGAAAAAGATTTTGATATTATATTAGATATAACAGCGAACATAAAAGAGATTATGCTGTCTTAGGATAAAAGGGAAGCAGTGATTAAAGTAAATATTATAATAAAATGAAATGATAAAGACTGATTTGACTTACATTCAATATGCTTTAACTGCACTAACATCACTCTGTTGATAAAGAATCCATGTAAACAAGAATAATGAATGGATGTCAGATTCAAAACAAATTCACAAACTGTATTCTAGGTATGTGATTTCCCCAGTTCAGATCATTGTTTTGCATGAAGTCAGTTGGGGCAACTGCAGATACCTTTAATCATCTTACTTTTAGCCAAAGAAAAAAAAATCAAAAGTCTTTGAAATAGTTTAAACTGCTAATGGGGGAAAAATATTGTAAGACTCTTGTGAATGTTGTTAACTGATTAGCAATTAACATTTTCTATAGTTCATTTTCCAAGAGCAGAAAGAATTCCATATTCTAAGAAGTTTCTATACACTACTGCAATAACTTTTATCTCCCCAAAATATTCGGAATGAATAACTGTCTTTTAAAACCGTTTTACAAAAGTCAATAAAATAATCCTTAAAATCACTATTATACAAAAGATCCTTCATATTTATGAAAAAAAGATAGCATTGGGCAATTAAATATTCTAATTATTCATGATAAACTACTGTTTATCGATGCAATGTTTGCAAATCAACCTTGAATTTATGGTTCATGATATGTTTTATAAAATTTAACCCAGATAGATTTCAAGCATTTTCATACACTTACTACAAAAAATCAAAATTATGGGTATCACTAAATAACTTTTGTGTAATTATTTTTAAAAAATTAACATTTTTTTTCTTTTTGCTTTGAACAAATGACATCCATATCATTTTATTTGTTAGACTAAATAGGTAAACATGTAAATGAAGATATTTCATTATTGATTTACAACTTTAAATTGATTCAAAATATTTCTAAATTTAAGATCTAAATATTGACTCATTGTAAATCAAAAGATTCCGTGAACGTTAATGTGTAACAGAAACAGTGGACTTAATCGGTGAATAATTTATTAGCTTCATGCTCCCAAATCAAAATGCTTTAGATTTGCCTATATAATTAGAAAAATAGGTTGAAGATAAGAGTGGCCACTCTTATTTTTATAAAGTCGAATCTTGCATTAAGATTTGTAGAGGTCTCTTTTGTAGCAAAATTAAGCACACAAGGCACATATACTAAGGTTATAGCCTTATATAAGTATTGATAAAAGAAAAAAAACTGCTTCAGTTTTAAGTGATGTTGATTTCAGATAGACGGAATCAGATATGGAATACTACTATAACAACAAAATTGATCTCACTGATGGTTGAAGTAAAATGAAAACTGATATTTAATCAAAGAATGAACATTTCATTATTTTTTGCAGTTCTATACAACAGTTCTCATTCTTATATTGTGGGCAATGCCAATGTTAACTTTTAGTACTTACGTATTAGACCTGCTACCTGTGTTTGCAATGACAGAAATGCTGAAGTTGACTTTGTATTCTGCCATCACAAACACCCCTCCCCCACTTACATATTAGACCTACTGTTGTATTTGCAATGGCATAATGCCACATATTTCTCTAGTGAGAGGGGAGATATCTTTGTGACAGCAGAATACAGTAGTTGTGATTTTTTAATATGGCATTCTATCATTGCAAACATAGGCAGTAGGTCTAATACGTAAGTACCAATTTTTTAGCAGCCCTGTTAAGAATTCTGAAATATGACACATCTTGGAAAATAAAAAAATCATTATAAAGAGGGAATAAACATGATTGGTTTACTAAAAAAAAATGTCATGTAAAAAAAAAATGTAAAAATTAAAGATATATTTAATCTTTAATAAATTTTAAAATCTATAAGGAAAAAAAAAACTTTGAACTAATAAAAGTGATTAAAAAGCATTTACGATGTTCTTAAAATAATGGATATTATAATTGCAGGAAATTTAAATCGCATTGAGAATTTCATTTATAAAATTCAAATTTAGAAGCAATAGAGAAATAGATATCCTTTTAGTTTTGTTGAAGCTTATACAGTCTTAATAACGTTTGCTCATACATGTTATTAGAGTTGTAAGTAAATGACCACATTTTTAGATCTTGATATAGAATTTAAATCAATTTTTTGTAAATTAAAAACTGAGAGCCATTTATGGGATATACGAATAACAGTAACGTTCAGAAATATTAGCAAATTTACCACTTCCTTTATTTTGCTGTAATATCGTATATAAATGCAATTTACCCACTCTACTTTGAATACATTTTAGCAAAAAAAAATTTACTGTACTTATATGTATACACAATCTTACATTTTGACTGTATGCAGTCTTCAGGGCAGTCATAATGTAAGATTATGTGTATATATTAGTAAAATAAAAAATTTGCTAAAAAATGTTCAAAGTAGAGTGGGTAAATTGCATTTATAATAAATAGGTTATTGATAAACCCTGTATGCTTATATAAATAAGAGGTATTTGTTGTACAGTTTATATAACTTAAACAGGTTTTCTTTTTAATTATAAACATATATTGTGCACATATTGTCTTAGAAACTATCTAAGTAAAAACGTTATTTTATTTAATATGATTTGATTTTTTTTTAAATCTTTAATTTAATTGTAGAACTGCTGATTGGAGAAGAAAATCAGTGGGAAAGATATTTATTCATATTTCACACTTAACTTGATCCGCCATTTAACGATTAAATAATACTAAAAAAAAAATTCTCAACTGCTTTGTTGGATCATTTATCACTTCTTGACCAGTCAGAGTTATTAAATGATTTATGTAGCTTTAATAAAGAATCATTGAGTTATTACCATTAAAGAAAAAAGAAAGAAAATAAGGGAAATGAGGAAATTGTATTAGAATTTATTGTGCAATGTATGGCGGCACTTTAGGATACTTCCGGTAAAATATATAGTATTTTATTTTTACAAACATACATACATATTTGTGGGTCTAAAAATATAATACATTTTATTTCCTTATTTTAATATTTTAATTATTATACTTGCAGAGGAAATTTAAAAAAAAATTTTTTTCTTTAAATTAAAAACATATACAGTATATATTTAATTAACGTTGTCGAATGGGGAAAATAAAATTACTAATCTTTTTGTATCATATATTCATTTATAATAAAAGAATATTGTTTAACAGAGGAATGGTCAAATATAAGATCAATGTATGGTAGTTTAAACCATAAATATGGGGATTCTGTAGTCCATGTCTTTACTTGACAATTGCTGTTTTTGTCTGTCATATATATAATTCATCATTATTATTTTTCTATTTATTTTATTTTACGTCATCACCTCTGATATCATAATAAAAATGAGAGCAGAAGTACCTTTGGTTATTTAATAATAACAATAAGTATTAATTTACAAAACTGGAATTGATAGTATTTTTATCTATTCATATACATATGACAATTAGTTACATGTAATTATAATACATTATATTACAGATAAACTGTTGGTATAGCCATCATTAGTTACAATTATCCATAAGGCAAACAGAAATTATAATATAGACCAGTGCAACCTCTTTCATACCTAAATCCCCTTTCTTCACCTTCAGTGGGGATTCTGCAGATTGAAGTGCACTCAGCTTCCGGATACATATTTATACCAATAAAGAAGACATTGAATAAATAGCAACCAGTTAATTGTAGAACACACATGGTCCTCAGAGAAAACTTCTATTCTTTTCTTATTGGTTAGTTCATTAATTGTCTGCTCAATAGGTTTTTCTATTTCTATGTTTATTTGTCTTCTTTAACTCATTAACACTTGTTGTTTTGACGTACTTGTCTTCTTTAACACGTTAACATTTCCTGTTCTGATGTACTTGCCTTCTTTAACACATTGGCACTTCCTGTTCCGATGTGCTTGTCTTCTTTAATACATTAAGACTTCCTGTTTTGACATATTTGTCTTCTTTGACACATTAACACTTCCTGTTCTGACGTACACACACACAGCAACCTCCGATTACTAAATTTAACTCAGGCACCATCATGAGCCTTTCATTCCATACTGAACTAACTACGTCACTAGGAATGGGTTTGTCAGTTACATTTTTATCCTTTAATTATTTGCACATCAATTCTGAACCCAATCATTTCTTTTTTCCTATCTTTTATTTTTTGCCTTTATATTTTTGATTTTTTACATTTACAATAACCAGTCATTTATAAATGATTGCCAATGAATAAATGATGTTCACTGTAGTTAATTCAGGGCTAAGAGTGGTTGTATCAGTTTCTCTGAAAAAATAAATCAGTCTATCCTTTGGGGCTAAAATTTTGCAAGATATTTCAAGCAATTGAACACATGATAAAAATAAAAAAATTATGGCTGCAGATGCAATTCATAAAATAGCATTAAATGATATATTACCATAAAGGTCAACTCTTACGCAATGCCCGTTAAATTGGCACACTTTAATTTTTTTAAAAGTCTCTTTACTAATAAATATATGTATATATTGTCTTGAGATTTCAACTTCAAATGAACTGGGCATATTATCAAAATATACATCAAAGAATGCATAATGTTATTGTCTTTTCTTATTATTAATATCTGCGTTAAGAACAGTAATTTATTTTGAATTATTCTATCTCAGAGTTGTTTACATTAAGCTTGAGTAATCAATGGATATAGCATTATTATCCAGTGTCCACTGATTACTCAAACATACAATAGATGGCTCTGGAGTACATAAAGTAAATTACTATTCTTTAACAAAACATCTTTTTTATTTTTAATATGACAGCTTATTGATTTAAGTTTTAACAATTCATTCATATTAAATTTTATTTAATGGATATTTTGATTAGTTTTTACATAATTGTTCTAATGCAGATACAATAGTGAAATCATAGAGACTGAATTTGGAACTTGCATATTTTCTGTCTACCAAAGTCTGCAACCCATATTTTTGATAAATATACAGTCTCAGGGGCATACAATAAAACTTTACAAAAAAATGGCTGATAGGAAATGTCGTATTCAATATTTACATTCTTTTTCCATTAGTGTTATTTAAAAAAAAAAAAAATGTGCAAAAATTAATTACAATACTTATTACTACAGAATATGCATTGGTGGTCGAGAAGTCAGTGCAGCTGCCTTACAAGCAATTGTCCCGGGTTAGCAGGTTCGCTTCCTGGCTGATGCTATGACATATGAAAAAAAAAACTTATTATTGCGGAATATGCATTAGTTGTTAATTAGAATTAATGATACTAAACAAAGAGTAACGATATCTATATCAATTATAAAGATGTTTCACATTTATTTTTTATTTTTAGATTATTAAGTTAATCAAATGTACTTACTCACTTACCCTTTTTTATAAATAACACATGTAAAGACGTTTTGTGTATTTTTATTTTATTTTAGATTAATAAGACGAAGTCTGCATTAAAGGATATGATATGACACATTACATTTATATTTTTTTTTATATTAATAAATTGACTTAATATATAAATAAATAAAGTGTAAATATTGTAATTAATTTTTGCATAATTTTTTTTTAAATAACACTAATGGGAAAAAAAAATCTAAATATTAGATATGGCTGTTTTTATGGTATGCCCCCAAAATTGTATATTTATCAAAAATACAGGCTCCAAAACTTGTAGACAAGAAACCGCATGAGTATCCTGGATTATTATTATTATTGGGAAGAAACATTTAGTTTATTTTACACATATGAAATTAAGAAGAAAAAATTAAAAATATTTATTTCAGTAAATTATAAATAAATCTAGTAGTATAAGTTAAAAAAAAGATAGAACATTTATTTTGATAAATACACTTATAGTTTAGTGTTGTAAAAAATTAAGGCTGTTATTTTATATCACTGAAAATGAATTAATTATTTTCATCTAATTTTACTTGACTGAACTATCTTTTTAAGATTTGCACTAGACTTTAATACATATTATTATTGCTATAATGGACAAATAGTCAATACAATTTATTTGTCCGTGATGTTATCACAAATACATAAATAAATAATCAATCAAAATAAGATTGAAGTAAACAATTATTAATAACTATGTGAACTGTATAGTTGAGAAGATCTCAATGGAGATGAAAGCTGATTGGATAAATAATATAGTTATTGATAGTTGTTTATTATTATTATTATTATACTTTCCTATATTAATTTAATAATTACGTATTTTATTTATTGTATATATGGTATTACATTATCATTGCTAGGTTGTTTTTTTTGAGCATATACATTTTATAAAATTTAATTTTTTATAAAGCATTTTAAAATATGTATACGATTTAAAATATTTTTGGGATGATTGTAAAGTATATTTGCATTTACTTAACACATTTGCTATAATGAGCAGTTGTTGATTGGACAAAATAAATATGCATATGGTAATAATATTTAAAATTTTAAAAAGGTTTTCTGCTTTTGAAGTGTTTGAAAAAGAAACTTTCAAATTATTATATAGTTGAATACATCAATTTAGATAGTATTATTAAAGATTTAGAAATGTTAGTACAACAAATAAATCAGAGAAGTTAAATAACATATTATTTATGTAATAGGGATATTATAAATTATAATTTATCTTTAAAGCGCATGCGCATTGGCTTAATTGCTAATATCACTATTACATAAATAAAAAAAACATAGCCTACATAAAATAATATCTCATAACATATTATTAGAAATGAAAAATTAAATAGTTTATGACTACAAAATAAGATGAGAGGACTACAAGAAAAAAATGAAGAGGGTATACTTTTGTATTAACTATTACTTTGAGATCAAAAATTAAAACAAGTGTTTTCCATTTGATAAATGAGCGATATTTATTTCTCAGGAGTTCATAAGAAGTTTGAGAACCAGATATGTAAATGCCAAAATTAGTCCTAGAACCTCCTGATTCCAAGTCAGAAGCTCTACCAACATTGCCAAACTGTGCAGGAAAAAAAGGCATATTGTTCGGGAGTTCATAAGAAGTTCGAGAAACAGATCTGCAAATGCCAAAATTAATCCTGGAACATCCTGATTCCAAATCAGATGCTCTACTAACTGTACCAAACTGTGCAGAAAAAAAGGCATATGGATTTATTGCTTGCAAGTTCATAAGAAGTTTGAGAATCAGATCTGAAAAAGCCAAAATTAATCCTGGGACCTCTTGATTCCAAATCAGATGCTCTACCAACTGTGTCAAACTGTACAGGAAAAAAGGCATATGGATTTATTGCTCGGGAATTCATAAAAAGTTCAAGAACCAGATCTGCAAATGCCAAAATTAATCCTGGAACATCCTGATTCCAAATCAGATGCTCTACCAACTGTGCAGAAAAAAGGCATATGGATTTACTGCTCAGGAGTTCATAAAAAGTTCGCAAACCAGATCTGCAAATGCAAAAATTAATCCTGGAACTCCTGATTCCACCAATCTGTGCAGGAAAAAAAGGCATATGGATTTATTGCTTGGGAGTTCATAAGATGTTTGAGAACCAGATCTGAAAATAGCAAAATTAATACTGGGACTTTCTGATCCCAAGTCTGCACAAGATGTATTTTTTTAAAATATGAATTCATCCATTGATGGATCATTTGAAATCATAAAAAACTCACTGGAGTTTAGAGAAGCTATAACGAATGCACAAATATTAACCACTTAGCACTTTTGAGGTGGGTTGCCTCATATTCATAGCAATACTGAGCTCAGTATTGCTATGAATATGAGGCAACCTGCCTCGAAAGTGCTAAGCGGTTAATATTTGTGTATTCATTATAGCTTCTCTTTCAAGCGGTACACATGCTTTTAATTTTATTTATTATAATATTAAGAGAAAGATGTAACATTCTTATTAAGTTACTAAATAGTTAAATAAATAAGTATATAAAATAATTAAAAACATAAAATTAATCATATGTTACCTTATTGTTTGAAATACCAAACAGTGCAGTTATGATATGTTTTGATGTAAGAATGCTAAACAAAATTAATGCACTGATATATTTTTGCAATGGGTAGGTGTATAGTAAAACTATTTTTTTTAAATGTTTGTTTAGCACATTTTTTAAAATTTTATTTTATCTATTACTATCCCTTTTTAAAAAAAATTTAATAGTGGTTTTTAAACTTTTTTTCATATATATATAATTAATCTTATTTTCATTTAACATTCTTTTTCATTAAAAAAATCGATTTAGTCTTTTATTATGTAGACGTTATTTTTTTAAAAAAATTAATTATATTATTAAATTCAGCGGATAATAAGAATAGTAATGCATAAATATAGTTTGTTGCATCAAATTTCTATTTATATAATCTCATAAAAAATACAAAAACTCTGTCAGATAATAAAAATTATTCTTCATGTATAAAGTGTAATAAACAGACTAGCTAAATAAAGTTCAAAAAACATTAATCACAAAAAACTATTTGCCAAGCGCTTTCGTCGCCATGATTCTGGTGCACGGTACCAAAAGCACTTGGAAAATAGTTTTATATTACCATGATTGAAAAGTGAAACCGATAACAGAAAAGTTACAAAAATGTACAGTGATATGGTTAGATCACATTCAGAGAAGACTAACGATATATTAAGACGTGGAATGGAAAGAGTGTAAATGAATGAAGTGTAACCATAAAGCTAATGAAACAGAAGAAACAAATGCATAAAGATTGAGATAAAACTCTGTTGAATCATAGCAACATTAAAATATAGAAGAGAGCAATTAGAACAACTATCCAACTTCCTAAAAAAAAGAAAAGAAAACAGATGCCACAAGAGTAGGATATCATTACTTTCAGCACCATACCAAAATATTAGTATTAAACATTTAAAATTAAAATATGGATATTACATATATATTGTAAAAGACCCAGAAAGAGACCACATGTGAGATGTATGAATGAAATAAGAAAGTGTGCAGGGGTGATTTGGAGAAGAGAAGCTAAAGATCAGAGAACTTGGAGAGACTTTCACCCTGCAGTGGATTGATAATAGTTGTTGTTGATGATGATCATTGGCATTATTTAAGTGTTGGCAAGGATTACTCACAAACCCATTTAGTCTTAAGCATTATTACACTTATTATTTAAGTATTATTTTGGGTACAATTTAAAATTTATAATTACAATTTGTAATGTTATAACTGACTATTTATTAGTCTGTATTCAGCTGTTTAAAGAGTTTTATTTAAACTTCTTTGTATCAATAATTTCAATCTCTGTGATCAAGTTGCAATCTTTAATGTCTATATAAGTATATTAGACCATTAATAAAGGATTGTTAAAAGGAGGTTGCCTTGACAACAGTTTGAAATTGTTGATTGTTATTGATATTGGGATTGTCTAAGTGTGGACTGGTTTTTAATGATTAATTAAATATGTGTATTATAAATTATTTATTTATTATTGCACTTACAGTTCTTATATTTTTGTAAATTTAAAAAATACTTTAATAAACAAGTCATAAAAATCAATATTCTTTAATTAATATTACAACTTTTTATTATTATTATTATTATTATTATTATTATTATTATTATTATTATTATTATTATTATTATTATTATTATTATTATTATTATCTTTTTCTAAATTGAATTATTTATTATCTGTTCAGAATTGGGATGAGATTTTTATGATAGATAATGTAAATGATGCATTTTTGGGGTTCCAAGCTATTTGTTTAGATTTAATTGCTAAAGCAAAGTTTCATTTAAAATTGACAAGTAAGAATAGAAGAAGATCTCTTTGGGTGACAGATGCGCTGGTATGTAAAATTAATCAGAGAAATGTGTTAAAATCTTTGGATGGCTCATCAGATGTTTTAAAAAAACTTAATGAAGAGCGTCGTCTGATATTAGAAAGTTGAAGTTTAGATATTATCAAGAATTTCTTAATGATAAAAATGTTTCTTTGAAATGGAGAACAATAAATTCTTTGATTAAAAAATCTTCTCCTGATTGTATTAAATGTATTAAATATAATGAAAGTTTAATTGAGTTACAGAATAATGAAAAATATTTAGCTGATCGGTTTAATGAGTATTTTGTAAATTTATCGATGCGTGATGTGCCTGAGCAGATTTTGTCTTCTTATTCAAGTTTGAATTCTTTTTTATATTCTGATGTTTCTGAATCTCAGTTGTCTGTAGCAATTGATAGTTTAAGAAATGTCACTTCTTTTGGACTAGATGGTATAACACCTAAGATGCTTAAAGAAAATAAGGTTGCATTTTTGCCTGTTTTAGTTCATTTATTTAATTTATCTTTGCAGTCTGGATCATTTCCAGAATGTCTGAAAGTTAATGTTATTACTCCTGTTTATAAAAAGGGTGATTCTACTCTTATGGTCAATTATAGGCCAATTGCTATTATTTCTGTTTTTTCTAAATTATTGGAAATGATTGTTAGGGATCAAATGTCATTTCTGTTTAAAAATAAAATTTTATCTGACTATCAATACGGTTTTCTTTCTGGCTGAAGTACATTAGATGCTTTAAAACATCTTCATTGGACCAGGAACTTAAAACATTGGCTATTTATCTTGATTTATCTAAAGCATTTGATTCTGTTAATCATAATATTTTGATTAAGCATTGTTATTTGTATAGTTTTCATGGATCTATTGGTAGTTGGTTGGAGAGTTATTTAAATGATAGGAAACAGTTTACTAATATTTATGGTACTTTTTCATGGATCTATTGGTAGTTGGTTTGGAGAGTTATTTAAATGATAGGAAACAGTTTACTAATATTTATGGTACTATCAGTGATGTGGTCTTGATTAATTCTGGAGTTCCGTTAGCAATTCAGTACTTGGTCCTCTATTGTTTTTAATTTATATTAATGATTTATTTTCATTGAAGTTACATTCTAAGATTTTTTGTTTTTGCTGATGATATTGCTTTATCTTGCAATGCTGTTTCTTATAATCTTCTTGAAAAAATTAGTGAATGAGGATTTGGACTCGATTAGTAAATGGTTGACATATAATTCATTGTTGGTCAATTTAGATAAAACAAAAGCTATTCTTTTTTTCTTATAAGCATACTTTTTTTCTCTTAAGATTAAAATTTGCTGTAAGTATATTTTGCATTATAATAGTTATATGTACTTGTGGAATATTCCTTTGGTTGATAATTATTGTTATTTGGGAATATATATTGACTCCAGATTGTCCTGGACAAATCACATTACCTATCTTTGTCAACGGTTACTAAATTTAAACTATATGTTTTATTATTTAGTTAAATTTCTTCCTAGGTCTGCTCTCATTTTTATTTACATTGCCTGTTATCAGAGTATTTTATCTTACAATATCATTATTTGGGGTAATGCTTCTCCACATATTTTATCTTCTTTGCGTGTTTTGCAAAATTATACTTTGCGCATTATTTTTGGTAGATCTCGTTCCTCTTCTGTTCGAGATATTTATATTGCATTTGGTTTATTTGATGTAAATCACTTATATCAATATAGAGTTATTTTTGATATTTTTTGTGCTAAACCTTTTCTGAATTCTAGAGTTTATGTTCTAAATACTCGTCTTTCTAATAAATTTCAATTACCTTTACCAAAATTTTTTAAGGAATCTAGTAGAAGACAATAGGTTTATTCTGGGTCAAAGTTGTTTAATAAATTTGTATATGAATGTTCAATTGATCTGAATAATATTTCTTATATATCATTCAAAAAATATTTGTGTCAATGGTTTTGATTGTATTTTTATTTAATTTATTTTTACATGTAAATTCCACACACAAGATTTTTCTTGTTTGGAGTTTTTAAATATTTGTGATGTACTTTGTTTTATTTCATAGAATAAATTGAAATTATTATTATTATTATTATTATTATTATTATTATTATTATTATTATTATTATTAATATTAATAGCATAAAAATAACAATAATAACATCCATTGTCGTAGGCTTATATAAATATGTTTGGTTAATAAAATAAAATATTAAAAAAAATTAATTTACTTGGTCTACCTTAAAAAATGAATTATAGTTGTACTAATAGTCTGTGGCGATTTGATTTCAAGTCTTTGAGTTAAGGCATAAAATCGTACACAATAATAAACTATATCTACACTTCCCAAAAAATTACATATAACAACCTATTACAATTAAATTATAAAATCTTTAAACCATCACATGATCACCATTTCTTATGATTACCGAGTAATGTGATGTGATGTATTGTGGCTTCTCCTTAAACAAAGTCAAGAATATCTCAGCAATTAAGATCAGAAGAACGTCGTGTAGGGACTTTATTTTCCATTCCGCACTCTAAATTTTCCCATATTCTGCTCCATATGCCACCCAGTGAAACCTTTAGTAATCAATGGACACAAGAGGTTTTTGCTATAAAATCCCTATCTAGTGTCTACTCATCAATATTCCCAGACAAGTTTTTAGCTTGTGGTTTGTCACTGACGAAAGTCACAAGCTAGAATCTTGTCTGGGAATATTGGATGAGTTATGCAATTAGGTAGGGATTATATGCACAAATCTTCTTGCTTCCATTGATTACTCAGGCTTGCACTAGGTGGCACTACTATTTGAAGAGTTTGCTACTGTTTTAATAATTTAATTATATTATTTATTATTAAAACACCATCAACAACAAAAAATGTTTACCAAAAAAATAAAATAATACTGCAGTTTTGAAAAAGACAATACACTAATAAATGTGGAAAAGTTTGTAGCAAGTACACATTGAAAAAGTAAGAAAAGAAAAATGGCTGAGATATGATGTAGATGGGTGCACATTCAATTTTAGGAATTTCTCACCCCACCCCCCCATCATTAATTATTTAAAATAAGAATGATGAACAACTGCATCTCAATTACTTTATTGCAAAATTTGAAATAAACTAAAGAAAACAAAAAATAATGTTTATTATTTATATTGTCAACATAAACTAGAAATAATACGATTTAAAATAATTTTATTTGCTTATAAGATTTGAAAAAAAAAAAAATCTTTATCAAAGCCACATTTTCCTAAGTTTAATTAAATGAATTTTTGATAAAAATACAGTGGAGTTATGATATCTGCTATATTTTGTTCAAAACCATATTCACATACATCATGTAAAACAGCTCATGTTTTGTTGATAAACATTAATTAGAAAAGAATATGACCACTAATCATCACATGATCTTTATGTTTACACAAAATCTCCATACAGTAGTGCCACTCAGTGCAAGCCAGAGTAATCAATGGATGCAGGAAGGTTTGTGTATAAAATCCCTATCTAGGTGCAGTTATCTCAGATCCAATGTTCTTCACTGATGAAAGCCACAAGTTAGAAACTAGTCTGGTGATATTGGATGAGTAGGCATTAGATAGGGACTTTATGCGCAAACTTCCTGCATCTGCTCATTAATCTGGATTGCACTGGAGAGTTTGCCTCTGTGAGAATAGAATATGCTCTAGGCAATTTTTTTTTTCAATAAATTTTTCCTCTCATAGAAACAATAAATTAGTTTGGTTACTAAAAAACTATGATCTCTCTCATTCTTTTGATGTATTGAATCAGTATCAACTTTAAGTATGTTCTAAAATTTTGTAAAAAAAATTTAGCATTATGTTTACAAAACATTTTATGGGAAATACTGCTCAACAAATTCAGAAAGTATAATAAAAGAATAATAATATGTATATACTCTTATTCTTCTCCTTTACTTTCTTTGCATTTCTTCATATATTTATATATCTTGCTTATAATAACTTCTTTCATATATATTTTAATGCAAAAAAAAATCTTTAATAAAACTTCTTTATTTTCCTGACAGTTTCGACTGTCCAACAGTCTTCATCAGAGCATTCTCAAATTTCCTCTATCTTTTTAAAAGGTAGAGGAAATTTGAGAATGCTCTGATGAAAACTACTGGAAAATAAAGTAATAAAATACAACCAACTGCTATAGTTTCAATCATGATATTTGTGTTTTAGTTTAAAGTATATATGAGAGAAGTTATTATAAGCACTATATATATATATGTATGAATAAAATGTATACATTTCAACATAGACAGATGAAATTTTATTAATAAACATGATTGTCTATATTAGTTTGTGGATTTAGTTTGTATACTTTTTCTCAGAATTTATTATTCCAAATTTTGACATTACATAATCCTCAAACAAAAAAATGAAATTATTGTACAATAAAAAAAAAAAGAATTTAATATAATTTTGACATCAAAATGTATCAAATGTCAACATAAAAAAATGTAGTGGGGCTGTGAGCTATGCTGTATCTAAATAAGTAATTTCATTTATATGTTACCCACAAATAAACAAAAATATAAACAAATAAAAAAAACCCATTAAAATTCACAAATTTTAATATTTGGCAACCATTTTTTCTTCTTTGAGCTGAATGGTACAGATTACATATGTTAGTAATATATCTTCAGTTTACGTTAAAAGCACATATATTTAATTCTTCCTTTATTTACCTTTCTGAATTTGATGTACAGTATTTTGCTTTAAAAATGTTTTCTAAATCAAAAGTTTTACAAAATTTCAGACTATTAATTAAACAGTAATAAAATCGGGGAAGATATGAATTTCTTGAAAAAGAAAAGAGTCTATTGTTTCTTTAAGAGGAAAAATTATTGAAAGAAAAAAAAGTTGCCCAGAGGATTTTTTGCTATTTATTTTAAAGATGTAGTTTTTTTTTCTTATTCTTAATGCTTCAACAGATGTGTCAGTGAGCAAGCACTTTGTAAATAAAAATAAATATCTCCCCATTTATTATTAATAATTAGATTACTATTTTTTAAAAATTTTGTTTAAACTATAATTTTCACTTACATATACACCTGGGTTTCATTTTATGTGGATTATTTTAATGCAATTTTGAAGTTATGTGATTCATGTTTCTTGTTAATATCTTTCATATTTCACTATATTTATTAGATATAAAGAAATTTAAATTATTAATAACTTATTTTGACTTGACATACTTTTTTTTTTCAAAAATATAATGTTATATTAGCAGCTGATGTGAATATGGCATGAAGCTGTATTTAGAATCTTAGCTTCTATGTAAATAACATATTTTTACTAATGAGTAAATAATAATAGTAGAATTAATATCACAATAAATATTCAAAAATTTTAAACTTTTAAAACGTGTTTTGTTAGATGTAACAAAATAAATATTTTTTTAGATTTTTAAAATAAATAATAATGAAGATTTTATAAACTGAAAATAATCTTTCTAATGATAATGTATAATCTTTTTGTTTTGATTGCAATCTCATTTTTTTAATATAGAAACAGAAAACCATTAACATAGCACAAGACTGAAAGTGGCGCTAGTTGTACATCACATCACGAATCTGATTTCTTAGCAATTCAAAATGAATGCATATTGTCAAATAGTGGAAATGATTAAAATATTAAAAATTAAATACTGTAGTTAATAAAAAAAAAGTAAAAAAAGTTTGTCTTGTATTAATTTTTTTCAAATATTTGAAATTTTTTATTAGTCATACTTTATTTCCTTATTTTTTTAATATGAATTTTAAAGTAATTTTCCTTGTTGCTTTGCTTTTATGCCGATTTCTGAAAATTACAGAACCTATACCCCATTTTTCAAGGTAAATTAAGTTTATTTTTGTGCACATTTTCTGAGGAACCTATCTACCACATAAAATAAGACCCAGGTATACATGTAAAAGAGTATCTGTATTACATACATGTATGTTTTGCAAAGTATTATACATTTGCAATTCAATAAACAATATTTATTGGATTCTAAACAATGCTTATCAACAAAAGATGAGCTATTATACACTATTTCTTTTGAATATGAGGGGAACTTTGATCAAAATATAGCGTAGTTGAAGGTTCCACTGTAAATATAATTCATTATGCTATTTTCTGCCATTAATTTGTAATCTATAAATAATTAATACAAAATATTATATAATATCTAACTATATATTTATAATAGTAACACATAAAAGCTTTTTTGTCAAATAGTTTTTGTCCTCCTCAATGTAAATGTAATCTATTTTAACTTTTAATTTACATTACATACATAACATCTAGATTTTTGTATATATAAAATTAATCAGAATGAATAATAATAAAATGATGATAAAGCGATTGAAATACTTACAAACATAGTAATTATTACAATATGTAAAAAAATATAATACACTATATAAAGATAGTTAAGGCTTTACTTCATTAACATTTGATATCAATTAATATATATGTGCTCTGTGCAGTTAATGAAGCTATTAAATGTAAATAAAATTATTAAAATTTATTGCCAAGCACTTTCGGGACAGTTTATAGTCCCATATTCATGGCAGCTTGTATTTGGTTAAAAACTGTAATGTTAATGCAAATTTATACAAATTTGTGCTTTAATAGCTTCATTATCTGTTCGCAGAGCGCGCGCACACACACATACACACACATATATATATATATTGTACCAATCGGAATGCAAGTGAAGATCGAATCTAACCGCAAAAACAATATCTGCTCTACAAGGCGCCATCTAGGCATTTAAACCTAGAAAAATTTATAAAGTAGGCAGATACGCGCTGTTAAGATTCCACTTTCTTCAACTATTCCGACCGTTAGCCCAAGTCACTAGCTCAGCGGAGACGCAGAGATAAAAATCTATAAATCTTATATCTTAACTATAAAAGAATAAAAGCCACTGCCAGAAATTAACACATAAAAATATTTATTTACGCACATATAAAATAATATTTAAATTTTGAGGAATAAATTTAACGTTTATAATTTTATAATTTTATAAGTAGATTGCAAATAATGAGTTTACTATTTATTTAGAGGGTCGAGT
This sequence comes from Epiperipatus broadwayi, assembly GCA_028023455.1. Lineage (NCBI taxonomy): Eukaryota > Metazoa > Onychophora > Udeonychophora > Euonychophora > Peripatidae > Epiperipatus > Epiperipatus broadwayi. The sequence goes on along the minus strand of JAQFVV010000239.1, from coordinate 777,842 downwards.
ATGAATGGACTACATAGGTCTGCATTTGAAAAGAAAATATTCTTCCCTGATTTAACCTTAGGCAACAAATTTCGCAATCAACTGGCGCCAATCCATCTGATACATTCATGTATTCAATGTAGCATGATATGACAACACAAAATACTATATTGTCGGGAATGTACATCTGAACAATAAGTAGAAATAGAGAAGAGATTGACTCTCCACCAACAGGAATGTGACATCTGTTGGCAAGTAGATCAATAAACAAAAAACTCCATAGGAATGGACTGCGGTCTTCTGCCGACTTACAAACCCATCCATAGGCAAACAGAGGATGTGTGGCGTATATCCAGAATCCTGCCCGTAGTGGACCTCATACTACATCTACTAATTACACAAATATATCCAATCCATTGAACCAATTCAACTACGAAATGAATAACCTAAGATTACCCTCCCTTAATATAACTTTACAAACTATATAGCCATTCACGCCCAACTTAATTTTAACATTTAAATACGTTCGCACAGATTTGTTTAAAAATGTTGGGTATAGATCGATTACATAGATTCCACGGTCAAAAACATTTCAAAATAAACATAAACGATCAAAATACAAAATTATTGATACCGACAATCGCAGAGGGAAACTTATAAGTAACCCAATAGTATTCACCATAAGATACTTGCGTTGTCACCAATAACTTAAAAGACATCCGAATAAATACATTTTAGATACTCACCGTAAGGTATCATTATTTATCGAATGTCTATATATTTTGATCAAATATGAAAACCAAAATATAATTAACCGCAAACGAATCCATGCAAGCGTCTATAAACAACTTAAATTTCATACATTTAACTAATCTTTACAATAAGAAAAAAAAAATTGAAATGATGTTTATCAATCGGAAAACATATAAAATTAAACATTATTAATTTGATTTAAAAACTTACAAAAGTCAGATAAGAGTCTGTTTTAACATTTCAGGTGGCTTGTTTATCAATTTGTAAAACTTGACGAAAGTTCTTGATTGATTTTAACAATTGTTCATTTCATATAGCTTATGGTATAAGAGTCCAGGCCTCTGCTTTCAATTCCCGCGATGCCTCCATTGGAAGGTAATGTTCTGGAGATGGCAATAGCTGGTTCAAGGTATCACAGTCTTTTCATTTTTTTTTTTTTTATAGAGAGTGTGGTATGTGCATCATATTACATCTCTCAAACACACAACGCTGGAACTGTCCGAAAAAAACTGTATTTCCCTTTTTATATTATCCACAAGGATTCAATGAACAAAACGTCACTAGTCTATCACTTTCGTTAGGGTCCGAGCCAAGGCTTAGTGCTTCCATTGGTCAAGCTAAAATTTCTTTCTTCTCTTATCTAACTTTTCATCTGACTTTTTAATTACACAGCTTTTAGATAATTAATAAACATCATTTCCATTTACAGATTACAGGAATTAATTAATACCTGTTTTTACTTTAACTTACGTTATTTTTTTTATTAAAATATTTTTATATTTCAACCTTGTATTTTTTTATTAAAAAAAATACGTTCAAATACTTTTTTTTTTTTGTTTATGAAAAGAATATTTTTAAAGTTTAGCATCTGTGCGAATATATACGTTTAACAATATTTTAATTTTAGCGTTTAGTTTTTTACTTTTATTTGCGAACTTTTATTTTAAATTAATGTAATGACATATTTATATATCGTTACAATATATATATATATATATATTAATAAAAAAAAAACTGTTATAGTTTCAACATGATATCTGTGTTTAAAAATCCAAGACTGAATCACACATCTTAGATAAAAAAAAATTCTCTTATTTAATAGGGTGCAAGTTAAATATAATTGATTTCAAGATTATTTCGATCACGAGCACAAATTTAAATAAGTTAAGATCTTAATAGCTGTTAAACAAACATATAACATGTTCCAAATATAACATAATTACTAAATAAACAATTTATGCTTTAAAAAACACCCAATATAATTATATAAGAATACATTAAAAAATGCACAAAACTAAATAAAACTCATATAGTAATAGAATATTACTACCTGCTATAGTTTCAACCACACTACCTGTGTTTAAAAATCCAAGTCTGAATTAGACGAGTATTTTTAAACTAAAACACAAATATCATGATTGAAACTATAGCAGTTGGTTGTATTCTATTACAATATGAGTTATATCTAGCTTTATGCATCCTTAATTTATATAGCTATATTTATATACTACATATTTTTCCATTCACTTTTAAATGACTGATTAATTAAATTTATTTATATTTTGTATATATTCATATATTTCTCTTTATTATAATCCATACAATTAGTTTCATATATTTTCATAAAATTAGATTTTTTAATGTAGTTTAATCAATATTTTTATCAAATTATTTTGTTTATATGTTAAATAATGAATGTATTAGACCCACATATCTTTTATTAATGGCATTGTTACATTCTTTTGCTCTTTCATCTAATCATTTTCCTTTATTTCCAAAATAAATTATATTACATTTATACAATAATTTTATAAACTATTCCTTTTTTATATCATCTTTTATTTTATAATTACACATTAATTTGTCTAAATTTTTACTATCTGAGCACCCTATATTTATACTTTTATCAATATACGATTAATTTTTTTTAAAAAAATTTTAAAATAATGTATTATATATTTTAGGCATACAACAGTTTATCAATTTTATATTATAAATTGTTATTATTATTTAAAATGAAATTATTATTATTATTATTTAGTTTGAATGTTTTAGAATTAAAATATATATTTTAAATATTTTCTGTTATATCCACATAGTTTTTGTATAACTCAGTGAACAGTTCCTTACATAAATTAGCTATATTTTATCCGTATTATATTTATCATTTTAATATTTAAAATTTTTAATAACTGCCATCTTTTGTATCTATGCTTATTGTGAATCTACATGAATTATTTTTCTTAATTTATCTCCTTTAATGAAATGTATTAATATGTTAATTTCTATATGTAAATATTTAATTTTACTTTTAAATTCTACTTTTAAAAATTTAATATTCTATATATTAATATTAAAATCATTATAAATATTACACATAACTCTTTTATTACCAACAATTAAAATATCATAAACATATCTAGAATAATGTATTATTTCTTGACTAATTATTCTTTTTTAAAAAATTATATTAATTTCTAATTTGTTTATAAACATTATGACACTAACCCACTAATTGTATGACCCATTTCCCATTCTTTATGTATATTCCAATATTCATTATAATCATAACAACAGGTTAATAAATCTATTGCTTTTATATATACAAAAATGAGAGATGTTACTATATATGTAATATAAATTGGCCTAGTGGTTAGCATATCAGCCTTCCAAGCAGCTGGCTAGGGTTTGCTTCCCGGTCAATGCATTTGACATATGAAAAAAAAAGAAAAAAAAATATAATTTATATTTAGAAGGGCAAAAAATGTTTACCCCCAAAAAAGCTTTTATGTATTAATATTATAATTATATGGTTAATTGTTATATAATGATATTTACTTATATATTAATCTATATTTAAACAGCATTTGTGCATATAACAAAAAAGGATTATAAATTTATAGTGTTTAATTTGCTGAGCATACTTTCGACATTTATGGTCAAATTCACAGCTTTAGTTAAATGCTTTATAAATTTAAAATCGTTTCTTGTTAAATATGTAAAACACTGTTTAAATAGAGAATTACATTTAAATAATAAAAGAAGTAAAGAATCATATATATTGCTTACAATAACTCTCTTCATATACACTTTAATGCAAATTTTTAAAAAATATAATTCCTTTATTTTCCTGACAGTTTTGACTGTCCTGCAGTCTTCACCAGAGCATTCTTAATTCCCTGGTTAAGAACACTCTGATGAAGACTACAGGACAGTCAAAACTATCAGGAAAATAAAGAAATTATATTAAAAAAATTTTGATTAAGAACACTGATGAAGACTGAAAGATAGTTGAAACTGTCAGGAAAATAAAGGAATTATATTAAAAAAAAATTGCATTAAAGTATATATGAGGGAATTTATTGTAAGCACTATATATGAATATATGAAAAAATGTAAAGAAAGTAAAGGAGAAGAATAAGAATATACTTCTAAGTAAAGAATCACAGAATTACTTATAAATTATAAAATAAAAAGAAGCGTAAGAAAAAGTGCCTATATTATATTTATGACAATAACATATAAAAAGAAAAACTAAAAAATCTACATATTTTTTTAATAATATCACACCATAAACTAACTTATGACCAGTTTTGACCCCTTTCTAGAGCTTGAGCTTTCCCCAAGAGCTTTTTCTCATTCAAAATTAATTGTTGGTTATGATTTTTTTTTGGTACAAATTTCTATATTTTATTTATAAGCTTTCTCAATAAATGAATTATTAAATAAAGCATAAATATTGTGTTTGAGAAGAAAATAGATGGATATTTACTAATTAGTAGAGCTATAAAAAACCCAATTATTATCATAAAAAAAAAAAGTAAATATATATATTGTAACGATATATAAATATGTCGTTACATTAATTTAAAATAAAAACTTAAAAGTTCGCAAATAAAAGTAAAAAACTAAACGCTAAAATTAAAATGTTTTGTTAAACGTATATACATTCGCACAGATGCCAAACTTTAAATTTTTTTTTTTTAAAAAACAAACAAATAAAAACAGGTATTAATTAATTCTTGTAATCTGTAAATGGAAATGATTGTTTATAAATTGTTTGAAAAGCAAGCTAGCCTTGGGCTCTTGTATAATTAAAATGATCTGATGAAAGATAGATAAGAAAATAAAGAGAAATTAGCTTGACCAATGGAAGCACTAAGCCTTGGCTCGGACCCTAACGAAAGTGATGGATTAGTGACGTTTTGTTGATTGAATCCGTGTGGATAATATAAAAAGGGAAATACAGTTTTTTCTGACAGTTCCAACTTTTTGTGTTTGAGAGATGTGATAGGACGCACATACCACACTCTCTATTTTAAAAAAAATAAAAAGACTGTGATACCTTTAACCAGCTATTGCCATCTCCAGAACATTATCTCCCAATGGAGGCGTCGCGGGAATTAAAAGCAGAAACCTGGACTCTTCTACCGTGAGCTATGAACTTTACAAATTAACAACAACACAAAAAAGTAACTAAGAACTTTCGTCATTGTTTTTTTTAAAGATTCAGCTAATTTAAATTTTAAAATGAACTTTTATTTGGTTTTCAAATTAATAATTGATTGTTTAAATTTATATAGTTAAGTTTTGCTAAAATCATTTCCATTTTATTATTATTATTTGTAGTAATATTTTTTGTAGAAATTATTAAATGCATTACATTTAGGTTGGGTATAGATGTTGCATAGATTCGTTAGCGGTTGATTATGTTGAAGTTTTCACATTTGATTAGAATATATAAGTCAACGATGTTAATGCAGGCATCTTACGATGAATGCCATGGGGCCTTGTGTATTCCCTTTTGCAATTGACGTTATCGATGATTTTGTATTTTGATCGATTGTGTTTAATTTGGATGTTTTTTGACCGTGGAATCTGTGCAGCCGATCTATACTCAATATTTTAAAAACAAATTTATAAAAATAATCTGTGCGAACGTATTTAAATGTTAAATTTAAGTCGGGCGTGAATGGCTATATAGTTTTGTAAAGTTATATTAAGGGAGGGTAATCTTAGGTTATTCATTTCGTAGTTGAATTGGTTCAATGGATTGGATATATTTGTGTAATTGTATATGTAGTATGAGATCTGCTACGGGCAGGATTATATATATACACCACACACCTTCTGTTTGCCTTTTGGATGGGTTTGTAAGACGGCAAAGGACCGCAGTCCATTCCTATGGAGTTTTATGTTTATTGTTCTACTCGCCAACAGATGTGACATTCCTGTTGGTGGAGAGACAATGTCTTCTCTAATTCTACTTACTGATCAGATATACATTCCTGACAGTATAGTATTTTGTGTTGTCGTATTTTCATGCTACATTGAATACATAAATGTATCAGATGGATTGGTGCCGGTTTGATTGCGAAATTTGTTGCCTAAGGTTAAATCAGGGAAGAATATTTTCTTTTCAAATGCAGATCTATGTAGTCTATTCATACTCGACTATCTAAATAAAATATTAAACTCATTGAAACTTACCTAAATGTAAAACTAAAGATTAATAGAAAAATCTAAAATGTTGAATTTATTCCTCAAAATTTAAATGTTATTTTATATGTGCGTAAATAAATATTTTTATGTGTTAATTTCTGGCAGTGGCTTTTATTTATTTATATTTAAGATATAAATTAAGATATAGATTTTTATCTCTGTGTCTCCACTGACCTAGTGACTTGTGCTAACGATCTGAATATTTAAATAAAGTGGAATCTTAACAGCGCGTATCTGCCTACTCTATATATTTTTCTAGGTTTAAATGCCTAGATGGCGCCTTGTAGAGCAGATATCATAGTTTGCGGTTAGATTCGATCTTCACTTTCATTTTGATCGTTATAATATATTGTTTTACTTAAAATGATTCCATAGACTATAGTGAAGTTATATTTGAGAAGGGAGAAAAAGCAACACACGCTACACATGCATATGATGAACCAGGATGTAGATAATTTCGTCCTCTTTTCAATAGTATATGACTTAGGATTTTTTTTTAAAGAATTTTTTCATAAATGTTATATATATATTTCTAAAATAATTTTTAAAGAAAAAGGAGAGTTCATTTACAAGATTTTTAAAAACAAACTAATAGATAGATGTCAGGGTAGGTTCAGACACTAGATCTAAAAATACCAACCCAAAGCTAAGCACTAATAGATACTTTGAGCTATCTACAATTTTAATAATTACATTTTTATATCACATTAAAATGAATTATCTCAATATAAAATTATGTTTAATCATAAAAAGAAATATTAATTATATATTTTAATTATTACTTTGCAAAAGAAATTGGTCATATATTAAGATGTACAATGTATATCTTTTTGCATGTTGCCACCACGAGTTTTCTTGTAGTATATAAATAACCAAATAAAGAAAACAATTAAAAATCATCTGTTTAACAAAAAATATTTATTGTTTTGAATGAATTTGGAATAAGTAAACCATTTATTTATTAAATAAAAAAAATGAAATATTTTGTTTAAATTCATATCGAATGACAGGGTTAAGCATTGGTGGTTGAGAGGTCAGCACGGCTGCCTTACAAGCAGTTGTCCCGGGTTAGCGAGTCCATTTCCCAGCTGATGCTATGACACATGGGAAAAAACAATGCCATAATAGAATTAGAAGAGTTCCATAATCACAAGCCAGTGTTTAAAAAAGGAAAAAGACTGAATTTTGTGCTGCTATAACTACATAAACGATGTTAGCAAGAAAACACAGACTTTCTTTTGCTAAAAAATTTGTGTTTATTTTGCCTTACTTTTATAAACATGTTTGAAACATATAGCAAAGAAATATGCAATGTGAATAAGACAACATAGAGAAGGAGACATGAGATTTCCTCCCTTCATTTGGTATCTTTATGATTAAAATGAAATGGATATTACGAACATTATGCTGACCATCACAGAGCTAAGATAATTGAATTCACCTTGGATTGTAATATCAAAAGAAAGAATAATTGGATTCACTTATTGATTCAAATTGCTTATGGATCCCTATGTTTGTGTTTTTTCTAGCAAAAAAGGTATCAAAGGAAACGTCATCGAAAATGAAATATCAGCTGAAGTCATGTATATGCAAAACTGTGGTAAAAGATGCTAATAAAAACCTGCATTAAAAATAATATTGTCAGACAAGTTTCATTTAAAAAAAAAGATTTAAAAAAAGATATAAAGATAATTTTAACAATAAACATTTATTAACGTTTTTTTTTTTTAATTAATAATTTCCATTAGTATAACTTACTTGACATTTTTTATCATTTAAACAATATGAAAAATATATATTTAAAAAAGTAACAATACTCTAATTTTTATTAAAGAGTTTATATTTAACCCTTTTATAACTGTATGCTTTATAATTTAATTGTATATCACATTTATCAATTACAATTGTAAAAAGTAAAAAGGAGGGAAAGTAAATTATAAAATATATGATAGTATATGAGATTGCAGTTGGTAAATTAGAATTATAATCTTTATTTTATTCACTTCAATGAGTTAATGCTTACTTCAATAAATTAATATTATTATTAATAACCTAAGTTCTTTGATTTGTCTATTGCATCAATCAATATAAAAGTATTTTATTACCCAATTTATTTTACAATTAAGATAATTCATTGTAATACCGTACTATACTTTATCATCAAATAAGTCATCATTTATTAAATTGTATCTTCTTTGACAGGCAAGGCACTTATTATTTGGACCATTGGTATATTAGAAAATTAATCAGTCCATTATAAATATATATTTACATTACTATAGAGCCATTTGTGAATCAACATATTTATTTATCTATTATAGTTATATATATATTAGTTGCATAAATACAACATTTATGTAGTATATTTTAGACTGCGAAGGGAGAAACCCATTTGGTTCACAATTTTCTTTATTGCACATGGTTACCCAAATCTATGCAGCACTTGCAGGTCAGGTAGACCTGTTCAGTTACCATATTTTCTATTACCTTCATAATTACACAAAATATGCAAGTTGTTCAGTGAACAGCACTTATTTTAGCTTTACATTTTGGTAGTCTTTATTGGTTTTCCTTTACATTTTGGGTCATCCAACAAGGAAATATTGTTATTCATAAAACAATGCTCCTTAGCATTTTTTTTATAGGTTTTAGAATAAGTTTCCTTCATATTATTCATATTGTAATAGTATAAATTGAAAATTTCTCTTTACATGGCCCCACATCTTTGGGTACACCAAAAATGTAACAGTATAAATTGAGGAAAATCCTTTTGTAGGATTCCACATCTTTAACAAAATAAATTTGAGCACTCATTTTATCTAAGCCCTACAAATAAAATAAATCAAAATCTATATTGGAATAAAATGAAAAATCTATTAATAATGTAATATAGGGAGCATACCAATAGCTCAAACAAGCTCTTAATTGATAAGTGCAGTAAGAGAAAATATTTAAACCCTCTATCCAGAACATTCCTATCCCCAGACCAATTGTTTTCGAACTTATGGTCTAGGGATAGGAATGTGCTGGATAGAGATTTTAAATATTTTATCTCACCGCACTTGGTCTGGGGATAGAAATGTTCTGGATAGAGGGTTTAAATATTTTCACATACCGCACTTATCAATTAAGAGCTTGTTTGAGCTACCGGTATGCTCCCTATATTACATATCTGTAAATACAAGCTCATAAAAGCAATGTCACACTATATATGACTTGCATTATTGATTACTATTAATAATGTTTATTTATTAAACAAATGACAATCTGACTGGATGACAAAATTGTAATACATAAAATAATTCATTTTAAAATTTATAAAAGATATATTAAGTAATAGTTTATATCAGGATTAATCCACAAAATAATGTTTTTATTACTATTTAACTAAAATTTATAATAGTGTTAAAGGATGAATAAAATTATTTTGACTTAATGATTATATATAAAGTTTATATCGATAATTTATCAACTAGCTCTTTATGTTTGAATAATACCAATTGCTGTCTATGAAAACATTAGGTTAACCTTTGATACTTGCTGAATTGCAATAACATATACAATTATGCTATTCTGATTAATTAAATTTCAAATATTTATGATTGCATAGAGACTATGAATTATTATTACCATATCATGTATCTACCAAATCATTTAAAACTATTAATCCTAGTTCATAAATAAAACAATAATTTTATTCAAAAAATAAATAATAAGATATTAATTAATGTTTCATAGTTTGAAATAGTTTATTCTAAAATGTTATATTTGTTTTAATTATAATATGATGCTAAGACATTACACATATTTACCACAAAGAAAATATAAATAATTTTAAAACAATAATAATACAAAAATTTTTTAAATAAATAAGGTATACAATCCGTTAGTCCGATGATAAAATATTAAACAAAATCCATACATACAGAATTCAATTATCCTAAAGTTTCTTTGTTAAATTCAAACAAAGAAATCCATGAAATGATGATATTTTCAAAAGTATAATAATCCCAAGAGCTTATTTCCCATTTCTTTTAAATATACGAAGTTTATTCAGATAAATAATCCTTGGTAGATTATAACAATGGTTAACCCTATAGTTAATATGAAATAATAAGCATTGTTTTATCCTTCTTAAAATGATTAAATCATTATTTCATTACATCCAAATCAGTATCCATTTAGTCATAACCATGTCAAATTATTTATTGGCACAATAGATCCATATTATCCATTAGATAAAGTGCTGGACTTGTCCTGGTATTTTTAATCTAATGCTTGAATATCCTAGCACCTCACTGAGGAAGCCAGAAGCAGAAACCAATCTGGAGTTGGGGATATTCTGCAAAGCTCGTTAAGAGATTATTTGCAAGCTCTTTATATAGCACATTAATCCATATGGCAAAACTTTATATGCATTTTATAAGTTTTAGAATGCACTTAAAATAATTCCATTTTTTATTTGTTATTCTAGATCACCTTTCAAAAGATGAATCCTCTTGGAATAAACATTATTATTATTTAGCCTTGTATTATATCATTTAAATTAAACATTAATATATATATATTACATTTTCTACTTTAATTACTGCAGATGCAGTATACACACTACATTGATAGAAAAATATGTCTTAATGATTCATGGGCATTTTATATAATCTTACTGATATAACATTTAGGTCATTGATATAGAAACAGTATCTAATGAACAGCTAAAATAATAACTTTTGACTAAACAGAATTATTAGTTTACTTGACCAGAGCTTTTACAAACACGTCAGCATTCTTGAATAAAAAATTTTCTTTTAATTTAAAAAAAAAAAAAATTAAATAAAAAATAAGAACAATAATTTTAAATCTCTTCTTATTAAATTACAAATCAGAGACTAAAAATAAATAAAACCAAAAAGAAAAAAAATACATTTGCTTGTTTAACAAAAATATTACAATTTTCTATATCATTAATAATACTATATTAAAACATGTGATTTTAAATTTATACAATAATTTAAACATGCATGCACATATATTAATATATATATATATATGAACATTAACCTACTATTTATTTATTTAAGCCCAATGATGTTAAAATATGCAATAAAATAAAATGTTAATGCAAAAACCTATCAAAATATACATTCAAATTTATGTAATATTTTTATAGTAAGATATAAAATTTAACATACGCAACTACCTATCTTATTACTGAAATAATTTAAAAAAAGAAAAAAAGAATTGTGAATATTACTTTGTATTCCGGTGCATCTACAATTATTCCAAAATTAAAATAAATGATGATCTTAAACAGTTAATAATACATATAAAATCACAACAATATACCTATTTTAAATATAATCAATAATGGTACAATATATTAGCACTTAACTTAGAACAGTAGTTAATGAATGCAATCAAGCCTGTCAGTTTTACTTTAACACTTTGGCCTGGGGCAGTTGGCTTTCATTAACTACTGTTCTAAGTTAAGTGCTTTCTAATTAAACAGCTACGATAAGTCCACACATTAAATACTTTCATATATATATATTCACTTCTCTATCAACTGACCAAATTTAAACAATATTTTATTTTTCACTTTACCAATGTTATTTTTTAAATAAATACTTGAAAACAAATGAATACATAATCTAATATTTATTTTGTTAGAAAAGCAAAATTGCTGAAGGGATATTTTCTACCAAGAATTTACATCATATAGAAGTTTTATAATATGTCTTTTTATGGCAAATTTTACATAGTATAATCTTAAATAATGGAAGAAGTTCTAAAACTAACATATCAAAATTACTATTTATAAATAAATCTAAAATTAATTACTTGTGGCATACCCATGTTGACTTTAAATCTACAGAAGAGGGATGGGCAGAAGACAGGCTTAATATGTAATATTCATATATAAATATAATGTTTGTAAGTAATTTAAATTGCGCTTTACACAAAAAAGTGAAGCTTGTCTCAATCTTATTAAAAAGTTATATGGCTTAGCGCTTTCAGAGACCTTGAGTCTCCATAATCATAGCCTACTTTTAATTGAAGTTTAGCTGTGGTTTATTGCAAATGACAATTGTGCAATAAACCGGAAAGAATCGTGCTTTGCAATCTCCAGAAAATGGTCGTTATAAAATTTGGATAAATTTTACATAAACCAGAGCTAAACTTCAGTTAAAAGTAGGCTTATGGAGACTCAAGGTCTCTGAAAGCGCTAAGCCATATAACTTTTTAATAAAATTGAGACAAGCTTCACTTTTTTGCATAAAGCACAATTTAAATTACTTACTAATCAAAGGTGAAGTAGAAAACTAGTATTTTATTATAATATTTAACCTAAACTTAATGTAATTAGAAGGAATTTGAACTCAGACTTTCAACTCCCCACAGCTATGCGCTCCATATTATACAACAAATACACCTGACCACATACATGTGAAAAAGATAAATGATCTCCAATATACATATTTTGTGCGGAACTGAGACCCCTCACTTGGTCCAGATCACCATCTTCAGCACATATATACAATCAGAGCTCAGTTTATATTAAGATAGCAAATCTTCAAACTTTAAAGGACAAGCTTCAATTTACTTTACCCTTCAACAATCCATTTTATTGAAAATACGATGACGGAACACTCAAAGCCCTTTTTGGCACCAATATTATTGTCATATACTCATGTTCCATCATCATATTTTCAAAACTTTAATGAACAAGGTTCAATTTTCTCCATTCCCCAACACTTCAGCCATTCATTGAAAATCTGATGATGGAACACTTAAAACTCTTGTTAGTGTCATAATTTTGTCATATCCCTGTTCGCTCATCAGATTTTCAATGATATGGATGGATGAAGAGTTGAAAGCTGGAAAAAATTGAAACTTGTCCATTAAAGTTTGAAGATTTTCTATTTAATATAAACTCAGCACTCATTATATATATATACGTATGGAAGATGGTGATTTGGACCAACTGATGGGTCCTGGTTCCGCGTGAAATGTGTATATTGGAGATCATTTATCGTTTCCATGTGTATGTGGACATGGGTATTGGTTGTATAATATGGAGTGCATAACTGTTGGGAGTTTGAAATTCTGCATTCAAGTCCCTTCTAATTACATTAAGTTTAATAAACAATATATTGATATTTGAAAATTATATCTTTAATCTCTATTCTGCCCATCACTCTTCGGTGTATTTAAATGGCCATGTTAAGGTCCTATATGTGTGTAGTCATAGTGAATAAGTTACCATGTTTATAACAATAATACTGGCAGCAACAAGGGTTGTGACTATTCCATCATCAGATTTTCAATGATACAGATGACTGAAGAGTTGGAGAGTGGAGAAAATTAAGGCTTGTCCCTTTATTCTAATTTCATTTGTCTTTAAATTAGATCTAATAATTCATTATACTACACTAGATACAAATATTAGATATAAAATAATTATGATAATAATTATATAGGGATTTGAACCCAGATTTTCAAGCTCCCTTCAGCTATCCAATCTATCTCATGCAACCGATACACATGGCCACGCACGTGAAAAAGATAAATGATCTATAATGCTGGTATTTCATGCTGAACCAGCACTCATCAGATGGCCAAGGTCATCATCATAATGAAATGCCCAAATCCATTGATGATGCCATTATTATTGTCATGCCCATGTTGACTTTAAGTCACTCTGACCCCTCATGTACAGGACCTTGTCCATTTAAATACACAGAAGAGCGATGGGCAGAATAAAGGCTGGATAATAATTACTGTAGTTTATATTCCTTCCAGCTAAAAGTATCATTTAAAAATATATTTTCTAATAAACTGACTACAAATAGTTACTTTACAAATATAAAAAGACCAACATAATTATTTAAAAAAAAAAAAGAGATAGTAAACCTTAAATTGAGAGAAATCATTAAAAAAAAAAAACGTATTTCTAAGAATCAATCTATTATCGGGCTTGAGATGTAAAAAAAAAAAAACTAATTATCAATGCCATTTAAATGTGACCGAAATATTTCTGACCTTTCGTATTTAGGCCTTGGAATAAGACTGATCATGTGATAGATTTGTTGCTATTTGTGGCACAATGCCTACCATTTATAAAAGCAGCAGCATTCATGTCTGAAACACAATACAGGCTGGGGTAAACAAGGACGTAAGTGCCTTAGAAAAGAATCGGATGACCTCCCTAAGAGAAAATATATATGATGCAACTCCAGAGTTCACCAAAAGTAGATTAGCAGTCAGTGTGGCCAATTTTTAAATGTATAAAATTATATTCGATAGAACACACATGCAGTCGTATATGCATATTAATGTATAGTGTGTGCGCGTGCGTAAAACTAACTAAACCTAGCAAAAATGAACTGCTATGTATCAAATTGTAGTTAAATATTATCGGATATAATAAACATCAAACAAAACAATCTCTTGGTTTTCTATATCTTTGAAAATACAACAACACACACAGGTGTTGATATGTTAGATTTTTCTATACAAAGTTAGATTTTTTATATACCAACAATATTATGTAATAAAGTCACAAAAATATTTTTTTAAGTTATTAAGATATGTATTAACCGAGAGTCACGTTTTTGTTTTTTTGTTTTTGGTAAAGATCAGATAATTAATTTATTTAGAAATTTTAATTTTACTGAAAATTGCAATAACAAAAAATAATCACGATATGCAGAGCGATTTTTTAAAATAATGACAGTTTGTGAAAAAGAAGAAAGACAACAGCCAAAAAAGCTAAGGGAAATCTATAAATTTTAACTTAGAACCAGATTGTAATTTTTCAGCACTGTTAAATTCATAGAATGAAACGTCAGACAGTTTCTTAAATGAAGTCTTACTACAATACACACTTTAAATAAATAAAAATAAACTCCTTTGATTTTTGTTTTTAATTTTCCTTTAACACTTATTTATAATAACTATAAATTTATAGTATTAATCTCATTCACAGTGAGGTATAAACACAGTTTTCTTTCTTTCAAGGTCACTGGCTTTTTAACTTAAGTGAAGCTAACACCACATAATTTAACATTTAATGATTTGAAATTTTATTTTCTATATTTAAAAAATTTGTTTATTTGGAGTTTCATTTATAAAAAGATTTATTCTTTATGAATCATACGCCAAGTGGGCGGATTTTTTTACTTACTACCAAAAACAAACAATCTTTTGTTTATATAACTAAATATATTGAATAATAATAAATTATTCCTTTCAAAAAATTGTTGAATAAAAAAATGTAAACAATTAAACTATGAAATTGTCAGGAGTTTTGTAGGCATGTGCCAGAATTTTCTTTTTTTTTTTAAGTCTTAAATTTGTTTAATACATCCAAGAGATTGTAAAAGACCCAGAAAGAGACCACATGTGAGATTGATGGATGAAATAAGCAAGTGTGCAGGGGTGATATGGAGAAGAGAAGCTAAAGATCGGAGAAGATGGATTGAACTTGGAGAGACCTTCATCCTGCGGTGGATTGATAATGGTTGATGATGATGATGATTTGTTTTTACATAAATAAAAATAATTTAAAATACAATTAAAAATAATTTTCTAGATGCCAGTATAAAAAAAAAATCACTATCTTTTATTGTAATTAAAGGGAATTTGAACTAGACTTTCAAGTTCTCCTCGGTCATCCACTCCATCTTCTACAACTGACACATATGACCACATAACATGAAAAAGATGTGATCATGTGTGTCAGTTGTATGAGATGGAATGGATGACTGAAGAGAGCTTCAAAGTCTGAGTTCAAATCCCCTGTAATTACATATAGCTTAAGTATATATATATACTATACTTGTATTTAAAGTATCTTTTATTGTGTTAAATTCTGGGATTAAACTATAATTAATAGAATTAAACTTGGTTGGAGTGCTTTTGGTAGAAATAACTTGATACTAAAAGGAAATATACCTATGTGTTTGAAAAGGAAGGTTTTTAACAAATATGTTTTACCAGTTCTTACTTATGGATCTGAGACTTGGACACTTAATAGAAGAGCAATACAGAGACTTCAGACCACTCAAGAAGTATGGAGAGATGTATGTTGGGAGTAACAAGAAGAGATCGAAAACGCAATGTATGGGTAAGAGAACAAACAGTTGTTACTGACCTCATTGAAAAAATTAAAAGATTGGAGTTGGGCTGGACATATTGCTAGAAGAGATGATAATAGATGGACAATTGAAATTTTAAACCGGATTCCAAGAGATTGTAAAAGACCCAGAAAGAGACCACATGTGAGATGGATGGATGAAATAAGAAAGTGTGCAGGGGTGATGTGGAGAAGAGAAGCTAAAGATAGGAAAAGATGGATTGAACTTGGAGAGACCTTCATCCTGTAGCGGACTGATAATGGTTGATGATGATGATGAATAGAATTTAGTTCCAATTAACTGAAATTTAGCTATTCATGATTTAAAAAAAAATTTTAATTAGCAGTGGACACCTGTAAATATATGTAATACATTACAGCATTGTAATATATTTTTATTTCACCATAATAGATACTATTATCCATGACTAGGATTATGCAAATCTGTTGTAAAAGAATATTCTAAATATGGTAGATACTGTTTGTCCAGTTCCAAATCTGCTTTCAACTATTGATGACCTTAGAAATAATAAAAAAACAAAGGTGGCAGTAATCCAAACCTTAAATTATTTAATTGAAAAAATGTTAAATCAGGAGCTTCTAATATTAACAGAACTAAACAATTTCCAAATCCATCAATTATAAGGAATTACTCTAAAAATTAAATCATAAAAGCATGAGCTGCAACAATAATATTAAATAATATAATTGATCATCTACTAATAATTTCCCATCACAATTAATCCTGTCCGTATTAACAATCTTAAAGAAGTTCCAAGGTCAAACCCCCAAAATAAAATATAATGTGCCCCCAAAATAAAATATATTGTTCCAACATCTTTATAATTTATTTGAAAATATTCAACACAATAAAAATAAATTATTCTAACCAGAATAGTATAACCAGCATTAATATTATTGTATATATATATTATCATAAAACAAGCATCTCTATAATATACTGAAACTAAATAATCTAAGAAGTTAAAACAGGCAAAAACTCACTATATATATTGCCACACACAGTAAGCTAGAGTAATCAATGGATGCCAGAAGGCTTGTGTGTGGCAATATATATAGTGAGTTTTTGCCTGTTTTAACAACAGTTATACACAAGCATAAGAGGAGATGGTCATTTGATGTTTATTAATCTAAGAAGTTGTTTCATCATCATCATCATCATTATTATTATTAGCTACTTCAGGGTTTCATAGGTCTCCATGTTTGAACCCAGAAAAATCCTCAAAATGCACTTTTTTCCAATAAGAATCAAATATACATAGATATTAAGTACAATCCGACAAGTGAAAATAGCTTTTCTTTGATAAAAATAATTAATCACGGAAATATCTCAGAAAACAAATATTTTCTCAACGACAAAATTTATTAAAATGGCGACTACCAAGTCATGTGACCCGCAGTAAACTCTAGAAGAGCTACTTCAAAGTTTCATAAGTTTCTGTGTTTGAACCCAGAAAAATCCTCAAAATGCACTTTTTTCCAAGTAAGAATCGAATATACATAGATATTAAGTACATTTTAACAAACGAAAATAATTTTTGTTTACCAAAAAAATTAATCACGGAAATTTCTCAGAAAACAAACATTTTCTCAATGATAACATCTAAATAAAGGCAGACCTGCAGTAAATCCTTCAAAGTTTCATAAGTTTCCATGTGTGAATCCAGAAAAAAATCAAATAAACGCACTTTTTCCAAGTTAGGATGAAATACGTATAAATATTAAATATAACTCAACAAATTAAAATAACTTTTCTTTATTAAAAAAAATATATTACCCATGGAATGAATAATTAGCCGAAACTGTCATCCACCAACCTACACAACCCCCTCTAGAAAAGAACATTTCACCACCAAAAATACACCATGCATGATAGACTCTAATAATCACCCCCAAACATGTTTTGTAAAAAATTATTAATATTTGCCTATATATTATCAATATCTTCATAGGTATGTATCTGTTTGAAAACTTTGTAATCGTTTGCGTAAAACAGTGATGATCATTTGATTATCGCCTATTGATTGAAAATCATACAGAAAAACATTGAATAATATAAATGATAAAATATTTCCGTGAATGATTCATTGTTTTTAAATAAGAGGCTTCCTTCTTTCATATTCATAACAAAGCCTTCTCTGATGGATGTTGGTTTGTTATATGTACTATATTCATTTTTGTTATTAGCTTTCTCAATATATCTATTAGAAAATTATGTTTTACATTGTCAAACGTTTTAATTAGACAAAAACAAACGGTGTCCAGACCCACACTACCTTAATTGAATGAGGATATAATCATTCGAAACAATTGAAATTAAATCCAACACTGGACTCGTCTCATTCAAGTGCCAGAAGAAAAAGGAGGAGAAGAAGAAGAGGAGGAGGAGGAAGAGAAGGGGGAAGAAGAATTCCATCACAACTAATATTAATTTAAGACTATTATATTAATTCTTTAAAGCCAATATGGCAATTATTATATAAAATCTAGATACTAAAATATATATAAAAGATTTTCATTATTTTTCAGTACACAATATATATAAACAATAACACAGCCTCTTTAATTTTTTCATTAAAAAAAAAACACCTGTATGTGCATTAAAAGTACCGTTTCATAGTGGCTTGACTCAGTTCAAGTTTTTGAAGTATTTTAATGTCTGCACAATGTTGGCAGAAGTGATAAAATAAACTGCATTAACAGATGGTAAGCAAAGAATCAGAAATGATGTAAAACAGGGGTGGCCAACTTTTGTGTTCATAAGATCTTCTTTTTATTTTAAAAATGTGCTGCGATCGACTTGTTGTCATAGGCGATCGAATTGTTAATAGTCTAAATGGAGGGAGGTGTGAAATACATACTATTTTTATATATCTAACTAGTAAAAAATAACAATTATTTAACGGGCCAAAAAACTCATATCCAGGGAAATTAAAGCAACATGAGTAATTGTTAACAATATTTATTAATTCAAATTCGCTACATTAAGTCAAGATTAAAAATATTATATTCAGTAATGATACGCCTTAGTGGACTTCACCTATCTAGAATTGAAAAAAATAATTAGAACAAAAACTAAAATAACAAAAAAACTTAAAAATCTTGACTTAATTTGTTTCACTCGTTATCTGACAGCTCTTGCCAGATTGGCCTCGCGATCGACCAAAATTGGCTTTGCGATCGACGTGTTGGACCCCCCTGGTGTAAAACATATCTTCCACTGCTGGGGGGGGGGAATGTTATAAAAACTATGTATTAATATACAGTTGCATTTTATATCAGCGGATACTTGTTTAGTGGGATGTAAGGCACACATTTCTTTTTCAGAAAACACACTATTTGAAATTGAAAACTTGAAAAGAAAATAGTGTCCAGGGCATCAATCTATACACTAAATTCATATGTATCTCTGGAAATTTTCCAAAATTTTATAAAGTTGATGAATATTGTTTTAATACTTTTTAAAATATTTTATGCTAATTATGATATTTACTATTTTGCTTCAAATAAATGACATTTATGTCTAGTGTTTGTAATACAAATTAATGTTTTATTTTAAATGGCAGAGTAGAAATGATTAACCCTAAGTGAACAAAGGCATATCTATAATTAGTATAGTATCTTAACAAGGAGTGACATGGTAAACAATACCACTATAAATAATAGACATATTTATAAAAAGTAATAAAATTGTTACTTCTGTCAAGAATAAAACAATTAAAAAGTATGTTAATTTGATTGCAAAAATAATTGTTAATAATATGCTTTAAATATTAAACCTACTATGATTTCATTTAAGGCAAATCATTATTCAGAATAAAAACTTATTTAGCCCTATGAAAACTGATAACAGAAACTGCTGACAACAGATTCAAAGTTAGGCAGAAATGATTATTTAGAAAAGTCTTCATAATATGGTAATCCAGGGGGAATCTATTATTGCAAATAAGGACCATACATAATTTTTATTGGACTTTGGCCAACAATATCAAAGAAGATTGCCATACTAAGCAGAAAAACGTTAATATTCATTAAATGAGTCTATATTAAAAAGTGATGCAAACAGAAAAGAAAGAGTGACTTTCAAATGGAAAAGAACAAGGTTACTCTCTCACATTCGTATAGGAATATTTATATTTCAAGAATAAAAACAGTAATTATTTTAACTTCATGCTGCTGTTTTATATTAATCAATCAACAGGATTCTGTCCTATGGACAGATCCAGAGAACTGTTTCCACTCCATTCTTTTCATTGCCCAGCTCTTCAATTTCACATAACTCTACCCATTTCTTCTACCATCCAGCAATGTCAATCTTTCCCATTCTTTCTTCTTGTGTCAATTCACTATTCTCTCCAAAACATCTTTTATTAAACTATTCTTTCTTCTTAATATATGTCCAATCCAGTTTCTCTTTCTATCTCTAATTTCCTCAATCAATCGCCTTTTTTCATTTACCCTTTTCAAAATTTCTTCATTTATTTTATTCATCCAACTGATTTTTCCATCCTTCACCATAGTCACATCTCAAAGGCTTTCAATCTATTCCTAATTTTATTACCCAGTATCCATGTTTCACAATCATACAATAATACAATCCACACATAGTATTTAAGCTGGTTTATATATCTATACAGGATGAATCAAAAGTTATTATAATTTAGAAAAAAAAAAAAACTTCGACAATAAAATAGCTAAATTAAAAAATTTAGTTAATGTGATATTTTAATATCTGAATTTTTTTCTACAGTAAAAACTTTTTCATACCTGCCCTCCAATATGTAATATATATGGGGGTTTGAACTCAGACTTTCACATGATCCTCAACTGTCCACGCTATCTCATACTGCTGACACATGATTACACACATGTTGAAAAGATAAATAATCACCAATAAATGTATTTCATGCTTCAAGTTATAGCTGAACTATTATCAAAGACTCAATGTGGTTTTAAAGAATTAAGTAGCACTATAGACATGATTTTTGTTGCCAGGCAAATGTAAGAAAAGCATTGGGAATAAAGAATGATTTATATATTGCTTTTTATTGATTTTTCAATATACTTGATTCAATCAAACAGGTTTAGGTCATTGGTTGAAATGAGATCATTGACTATCAAAGTTCATTAGTATTACACAGCTTCTAAAAATGGAATAAAAGGATATTTATAACAAGCTGAAAAATCCTGAATCATTTGAAATTAAAACTGGTGTTAAAGAAGAACGTGCATTTGTTCCAACAGTGATTTCAGTTTTCATGATAGTGAGATTTAAAAGTGACTTGTTAAAACAAATGTCAAAAGACAATATTGGTTTGATGGTGGAATTTTTAATTTGAATTGTCTAAAAGTGAAAAATAGAATTTCCATCTTCTTGGAATCTGGATTTACAATATGCTAATGATTATGCTTTTTTTTCTATTTCAAAAGAAGTTCTACAAAATGTGCTTAACATTTGGAATGCAATGTATAAAGACTTTGGTTTAATAATCGATGTTCAAAAATCTCAAGATCGTTATCAATCGCGATGGAAGAAAAATTCCCGGCAATTTTTAGTTTGGATAGTTATCAACTTGAGAATATAAAAAAATTAAAATATCTTGATGGTTTTACAAATAGAACGGTGGACTTATGTGGTGAAGTACAACACAAACACCAATGTGCTACTGTTGCTAACATCACAGAGAAATAACTACTGCCGCTAAGTTAGCTAGACATAAAGCTATTATTTTACCAAATTGATTTTATGAAAGTAAGATTTGGAGTCTCTAATATGCAATATAAAGACATTAGAAAAGTTTCCCTTAAAGATGCTTGACAACATTTTAAAAATATAATGACAAGATCGTAAAATCAATCGATATATTCCTCAACTTTGTGATATATCATAAGAGTCCATCATTGTAAAATTACACCATGTGGCAACTTAAAAATAAATGAACAATGCAAGATTTCTGAAAGAGCATTTTATGATGAGCATAATTCCTGTGGGAGAAGTAGACACTCAAAGACATTATAAGAAATACAGAGTTGATTGTTTTCATTGGGAAGATAAAGAAACAAAAGAACACACTGGAGACATGATGTTGAAGTATTTAGAAAAGTTTTATGCCGAGGAAACTAAAAGACAACATCATAAAATAACAAATAAACAGAAAAATGGCCCAATATGTTCTAAATGTGGATGTATTTATAGTTCAAAGATTCATTTGCATAGTCATTGCAAAACTCACTTCTTGAACAGTTTTTTTCTCTCTCTCTTTTCTTTCATTGGCATTGGAGTGACCATTCTTGGTTATGAATGATTGTGTTTTCAAAACAGATATATATTATGAGTACATTTATGCATAACATGTATATATGCTTCTTATCTTTCTTTTCCACTAAATGAAACTTAAAATCTGTTTGTGTGTGTGTGTGTATGTATGAACTTCTTCTTCTAAGTGTTGTTAATTCATCCTTGTAGGGTTTTGAATGAGTTGAATGACATATAAGTTAAACAGTGATTTTTACATGCAAGACTCAATTCTTATACAAACAAACTTTATAAAGTTTGAATTAATTACTTACATTTCTAACTCATGTTTACAGAAAAGCTATTTTAACAATTTTCATATATTTTTCTTATCTGTTTGTTGTTTCTTCTTCTTTCTCTCTCTCTCTTTCTTTCCCCCTTTCCTCTCTAATGAAAATTATACTGATTATCTGACTAGAAGCTAATGCATTTAATTTAAATAAAGCAGAAACGTGTGTGTGCGCGCGCGTGTTTCGATGAAATTCTTTGCTTACCCGTTTTTAATAACAAACGTATATTTGTGTAAATCAAAATTAAGATGGATAGATATTTTCAGTGTCACAACCACTTTTTAGAATTAAATACAAATGAAAATACACTGGAACAGTTAATTATTAGTTTAATAACTGCTTATGTGTGACAATAAAATAATTATGCTGAGATTTCTTAAATAACGGTTAAATGTTTATATTATAATATATACATATTTTGACTCCATCCAATGGAACATTCTGTCAATAGTTTACATAATATGGATGTGGATATACATAGGAAATATTATGGTTATTAGATATTTCATATTAAAAGATTAAAAAAATTAGAATAGTTGACTTTGTTTTACATTTGAAATAGTGAAAGAACGTTATTATTATCTGACTGAAACTCTAAATGTGACATTTAAAATATTGACCGGAAACAAAAGTTTATAATATAAACATCTTTTAGATGCTTGCTTGACTATTGTAAGCTTTTACTTCCGCAATCTTATTTATACAATTCACTGAAGGAAGTTGCCTTGACAACAGTTTGGAATTGTTGATTGTTATTAATATTGGGATTGTCTAAGTGTTGATTTAATTCCATGCAGCATTAAATACATATGAAAACAGAGAGGATATGATTAAACTACATCTAGCCACGAATATAAATCCCTTATTCTATGTTAATGAGTTAATAGAAAGAACTATATATTCTTATGTTTTTTGGTATAAATAAAGCTACTTTTTCCAAATATGTTGAAATTTCAGAGTGAAATTAATATTGCCACCAGATATAAATATGTCACTAACAATTATGAAATTATATCTAATTATGCAGAAGATAAAGACTGTGTCCTATTTTTAACAATTTCTGCACTGCTAATCAAATATAAATCAAATAATAATAATAGATATTAAATATTAACTTTGCATAGCATTAAATGTATATGAAAATAGAGTAGAAATAATCAAGCCCCATCTAGCTATGAAATAAGTAAACAAATCCATAGTATTTTCCTGAAGGTTTGTGATTATGGTGTTTTAGTTGTATTTATTGTTTGGACTATTTCCATAATCTAATATGAGTAGTGAATATCTTTAGAAAAAAATAACTTTACTTAAATACTTCAAATACATTCAACTGTTAGTAATAGCACATCAAACAGGTTCTTTAAATGCACAATGTTTCGAGAGGTGTTATTATCCCCTCTTCTTCAGGTGTTGTTGGCCTGATCAGTGACAGAACTAGCATGGGAATCGAATCTGGATGCTTAGATTTTTTTAAGTATTGAATTTTAAGGTAATGCTGGCAGGATGGATCAGTTGAGTTAGGGCATTGCCTTAAAATTCAATACTCAATAATCTAAGAGTCCAGGTTTGATTCCCATGCTAGCACTGTCACAAGTCAGGCCAGTAACACCTGAAGAAGATGGGAGACTAATACCTGATCAGTGATAGTACTAGCATGGGATTCAAACCTGGGTTCTTAGATTCTTGAGTATTGAATTTTATAAGACCCAGGTTCGAACCTCATGCTAGTACTGTCACTGATTGGGCTAGCAACACCTGAAGAAGAGAGGAGAATAATACTTCTTGAAACATTGTGCATAAACTAAGCTGTTTGATGTGCTATTACTAACTGTTGAATGTATTTGGAATATTTAAATAAAGTTAAATT
The DNA here is from genome assembly GCA_028023455.1 of Epiperipatus broadwayi. Lineage (NCBI taxonomy): Eukaryota > Metazoa > Onychophora > Udeonychophora > Euonychophora > Peripatidae > Epiperipatus > Epiperipatus broadwayi. The sequence goes on along the minus strand of JAQFVV010000239.1, from coordinate 753,000 downwards.
TTTCTAAAGACATTCAATCTCATATTAAATGATGAAAATAGTCCAAACAATAAATACAAATCCATAATATATCTAGAAAAAGATTAATTATTTTTGCTCTACTTTCATATATATCTAATGCTGGATTAAGTTAATATTTAGTATCCATTATCATTATCTGACTTATATTTGATTATCGATGCAGAGATTGTTAAAAATAAGACTAGTCTTTGTTCTTTGCTTAATTAGATATGATTTCACAATTGATGATGCCAGATTCACATTTGTGTAAGTATCAATTCTCCAAAATTTAAACACATATTGAAAAGTGCAAAAATAGAGGAGTTGCTCTATTCTTTAGTTTGCCAAAGGCAATGAAATGGAATTGTTCAATGATTTCATAACTAGATGGGGTTTAATAACCTCTATTCTATTTTAACTTATTAAATATTAAAAAACTGTTAGTCTAATGGCTACATCTTAATTCATTTTATTTTTATTTCATAAGTATTAAACTATAAATATTAGATTTGTATCAACACACTTAATGTTAGCCTTAGAACCCCTCCCACTTTAAACAGATTAATAAATAATGCAAATGATAGGATATCTCTGGAGCAAACCCCATAAATTGTATGTAAATTCAGATGCAGCAATGCCACTTGCCATGCAGTGTATTACGGTAAATTGCATGCAATATTGCCAAGAGGGTGGCACAGCATAAATATCTGTATAACCACGCAAAAAAGAAGTCAGACTATACACTAGTATTTTTAGAACATGAGCGAGAATGCAGATACACTTTTGACCCAGCAAGAGTAAAAGTACTTTGCTCCGAGAAGGATGATAGAAAGTGTAACTTCAAGGAAGCATGGTTCATCGCTACCAATCTCCATGCTATAAGCAAAAAGAATTCTGCATTCCCTTATCAAACACATGGAATATGTAAATAGGGCTTTTGCATAAAGCACACTTCATTTAAACATTTTTTTTACCAAATATTTATTAAACAAGTACAATGTTTACAATGACAACTGTGTATACATGGTAGATTAAAAGGGAAAGCTAGAATTACAAACAAAAAGAAAGATTACCTGAGAATAAATAAATATAAGATAGTATTATTCTGGGCAAGAGGTAAACCTGAATACCCGGTCTGCTGTTAACACACAAGTAGGCCAATTAAGTTCACCCAACTCACACATGCGCAGCAAATTTTAACAATAATAAAAACAGCATTAAATTTTCCTGGGTAAACGTTCAAATTATTTAAATATATAAATTATTTTTTTTATTTTAGTAAAGACTAACACACAGCCAGTTTGAACACTTTATTTTAAGTATGAGAGACTGAATACTTTCCTTTTAAAATAAATCCTGCAGCAAATTACACAAATTCTATTGGTAATCTTCTCTTTCTTAAAATGTTATAATGGAATTCATTATCCAATTGTGGACTTCTGTGCTGTTAGAACAGTCCTTTTAGTACAATTTGTTTTAAGAAAGTTATCTGCTACATATTTGAAAATTTTTGTAAGTATATTTCTTCAATTATTACTATTTCTATTAATAAAACTATATCAGGTTTTAAAAATTCCTTTAAAGTTTTATGCCAAATTTTTTCTAACATCTTTCTTCTTACCAAAATTGCATCAATTTTCCTAAAAGATTACTGATAGTTAAACAATCATATTCCATAACCTTTCAGCCAATTATAGTTACAAAATTTGAAGCTTGATCTTTTATTGTATTTTGAGAAGGGGAGGGGGTGTTTGTACAAAGAAAGGGTATCTGTAATTGTGTAGTTAAAAATTAACAAATGTGGGCTGTACATTGAGAAATTATAGGAAATAACTGTTGATTTTTGGTTAATTGTTATTTGGTCAATATGCAGTATAAGTATGACAGCATTCTTAATTCTTATCTAATATGTAATATAGAGAGCATACCGATAGCTCAAGTAAGCTCTTAATTCATAAGTGTGGTAAGAGAAAATATTTAAAATCTCTATCTGGAATATTCCTATCCCCAGATCAATTGGTTTCGAGCTTATGGGCTCACCTCAGTAAGGAGCTAGAACATTCAGACAGTAGATCTAAAATATTAACTCATAAACCAGCACTTATTTAATACGTAATATTTAAGTAGAAACTCTGAAATTTTTGTTTGGGCTATTGCTACGCCCTCTATATTACGTATTTGTAAATACAAGCTTATAAAAGCAATGTCATACTATATATGACTTGCTTTATTGATTATTATTAATTCTTATCTATTTTTGAATACATTATTATTCTCCCCTCTCGCTTTACAAAAGAGAAAATTGACGGAGGTGGATCCCATTGCAATTTCTCCTGGATATTAATTAATTATAAAATAATAAAGGTCTCTGGTGAAATCTTCTAGAACCTGTCCTACTCTTTCGGAATATAGTTCCATTTAAAAAGTAAAGAAATAAACAGCTAATTAAAAATAGCAAAAAGGGATTAGAAAGGAAATAGGAATAACTTAATAGCCTATTATTGAATAAATTATTCTATATTGTAAAGTATTAAAGATTTTAAGACTTCTCATTCGATAATTTAATATACAAAATTAACAAAGCGTATGCCACACTTGAATGAGAAGCTATAAAGATACACAGAAATTATTACACGCTAAGCGCTTTCGAGGTCTTTTGCCTCATATTCATAGCGGTACTGTGAGCTGCAGAATGAAAAAATAGGGCAAGGGAAACAAAACAGTATGCAAAGCATATGCAAATGAACTAGATAGTCCAACGTTTGGAGATGTCAAAGCAGGTATCTCGTCTATTGATAGAGTTATTAATGCCATTAATAAAATTTGTTTTTTAAATAAATTGTAATTAAGGGATTAGAATGTAAAGAAATAATGTATTCACTGTAAATTGTTAGATCAAATCTATGCAAACATGTATTACTTAGTTCTTTTCTAAAAATTTCAAATTATATTCAAAGTACAATAAACATTACATGATCACCATTTCTTATGCTTGCTTATAACTGTTATTGAAACAGGCAAAGCTCTCCACACAGTATTGCCTCTTAGTGCAAGTCAGAGTAGTCAATGGATGCCAGAAGGCTTGTGCATAACAGTTATAAGCAAGCATAAGAAATCGTGATCATGTGACATTTATTGGCTTAAAACAAATCCTGCCTAATAAGATAATGGTGGCTATGGTTATTAAAGAACCAAAGATAACAAAATGTATAGGTACTAACTAAGTTCAGACCTATATGACTATATAAGCTAATAAGCTTGGATTGAAAATATTGTGTTTTCAATTTAAGACTCATAGTTTTGTAGTTAAGTAGAGATAAAAGGTGGCTGCTGGAAAGTTGCATTAGATCCTAAAACCTAGGTACAGTGCTCTCAGATCCAAGGCTCCTCACTGACGAAGGCCACAAGCCAGAAATTAGTCTGGGATATTGGATAAGTAGGCACTAGATGGGGATTTTATGCACAGGCCTTCTGGCATCCATTGATTACTCTGGCTTGCACTGAGAGGCAATACTGTATGGAGAGTTTTGTCTGATTTTATATTCAAAGTAAATAGTAAAATATATATTAAAGAAGCATTTCAGAAAAAAATTAAAGTAGCCATGAATGGATGAATATGTCCTGAAAATGATATAATAGCTAGGAAACTAATCAGATAAAGTGAATATAATTTATATAAGAAAATTTCCTATTATGTAATATTGCTTGAAAAACATATGCTTAAAGCATGAACAAAATTATAGAAAAAGAAAAGCAAGAAAATATATACAAAAACACAGAACTATTACACCAAAATCATTTAGAAGGTTATTACAATAAATCCAGTAAAAAAAAACAGCAAAACACATGCACACACATACATATTTTATGGACTATTTAATAAGTAAGCATACAAATCCTAATAGAAATTTCCACTTAATATCTAGAGAAAAATATCCAGCAATGATATTACTAGGTAACCTACCAAGTAAAAATTGACAGCCCCAAATTGAACCATGCATTCTACTAACTAACAATATAGATTTGGACTAAATTTACCTGGAAATAAAAGGCAAGTCACTTTTTCCTCACTACCTACAAATCTTTTATGAATAATAAATGCAGAAAGTTAGGTTACACGTTTTGAGGATTTTTGAAGATTTACAATTTCTCTGAGATTCTGATAGCAACAAATCATCTCTATATAAATTATATATATATAGTGTATCCCAGTGAAAAAGTGGATGTTTGTCTCTCTAAAATGCTTGCACTGCCATCTCTAAATAAATAACCTTGTTATATAGTGATATGGTTTAGTTATTCACCATAAAAAATTTAAGGGACTAACATGTCTGAATTGTGAGTTATGACATAAAATGCTACACTGTGTTATTGTATCTTTGTCATTACGCTTCAACACTCTCTCTAACATCACAGAATCCTGAAAACCACTTGAAAACAGTCTTATGATTCACAGCTTCATTTACAATTTGAATCACTTCAATTAGTTCCTTTACAATTTTGCCCAATTTAAAACAAAATGTTAGTACATTGATCAATTGTCCTTCATGATTCAGAAGCATGTTAATGCTTTAAATTTTTTGTGAATAGTTAATTATGTAACACATGTGAATATAGAGATGGTACTCTAGTCAATTTGGACAGAGAATCAGTTACCAGATTTTATAATTACATTTTGAATTATTGTATCTTTATTTACATGAACTTAAAAGAATGTGGTAATATTGAGGTTATTTAATATATTTATAATGGTATGCATTGTGTAACGTTAAATATTTTCAGGATTTATTTAAGATGTAAACATAGAAAGAAGCGGAAATTTGCATGTTGGTTACAGATCGCATGGTACATCTTGGGAATGCCATTATATAGACATTCCCCATTTATTTCTAAGTTTATATCTTAAATAATCCACGAAAAGATTTACTATATATAATTCTTATGGAGAGATAACTTGCCGCTGCTTGGAGTATATAAGAAAAGTTGTGAATCTTCAAAAATTGTTGAGCACACAAAATAAATGAGTTTAATATCCATTTAAAATCATAAATGTTGAGATAAAAGTGGATTACCTTTTATCTCTCAGTAAATTCAGACAAAAGATGGTAGTTCAACTTGGGGTTGTCACTTTTAATTAGTGTTTACCTAGTAACATCATTGCTGGACATTTTCTATAATTATTCAAAGAAGCAACAAGATTTTGAAAGTTGGCCGGAAATTGGACAAACAATATAAAATGATTTAATCAAAACACTAGAAAAAAGCATTTACATGTGACATAAAAAGCAAAAATATGCAAAGTAATATCAAATTCAACAAAAATAATGACATGTTTAATTACAATTAAAATCATTAAATAAGAGAACAAAAATCATTTAACAAATCATGGTCAAACATTTGGTGCTTGAAAAAGAGGGTGAAGAGAATCACAAAATAACTAATATTGCAGATTTTGTGTACTTTGAAAATGAAGTTTTTATTAATATAGAGTACTAAATAAAAATTGATAATAGTCTAGGCAATAATACATTTATAATCCATGAATAAAATTAGGAAAAGAAAAAAACAATAACAATAATAAATGTACATGATATGTATATATTTATTAGTAAATTGCATTATTGTAAAATATAATGATGATAAAATTTCAATGAGTATTATGACTAGGAAGAACATGTTTTAGAAAAAGATTTTAGCACTAAGCATCATCATCATCATCATCATAACAACAACAATAATAATAATAATAATAATAATAATAATAATAATTGTCAAAATAAGAGTTATAGATCCAATTCATAGATCATATGACCCTACAATAATAATAATACACCTGGGTCTCTTTTTACGCGGACATATTTAACATGATTTTGAAATTACGCGATTCGTCTTTCACAGGAAGTCGAAGTCCGATAATGCGCTATTACTTTAAATAATAAATTTCGCACACTTACGTTATATTGAAAGTAATAGCACATTATTGGAATTCGACTTTCATCTTAGTAATTTCAATATTTTCAGTGCTTTATAATAATAAGATTTTATGCAATAATAAAATTAAAATCATGATTTCCACATTTTATGTACACACACATTAAAATTTACAAGATTATAATGTAAATTTGTTCAAACATTGTGCATGTTAATTTTGCATTTTAAATCACATTCTGTTTTTGCTTTTTAAAAAAGAACATAATCAATTATTAATCATTTAGTGTCCACAAGTTTATTTTTAAAAGGTGAGTAATAGCAGTGGGCACAATTAAATTTGACAATTAAAAATTAAAATCTGATTTTTAATTGTAATTAACAATTTAAAAATTACTTACAGCGACTTGAAATTAATGTGATGTAAAACGAAATTTGATTTTTAAACGGAATTGAAAATTAAAAAATTAAAGACAAAAATAAGAATTTAATTTTTAGTTGTTAGTTTTAATGTCTTTTTATTATCATAAGTCTAAGTTCATAAACAATTAATAAAATCATCATCATCGTCAACAGAAAACCATTAACACAACATGAGAGTGAACTTGGCGCTAGTTGTATTTCCTCTTGTGAGAATAATTGCTGAGATATTCTTGACTTCATTTAGTTTGCAAACGAACGTCTTTTTGGGAAAATAGCGATAATAATTAAAACGTGTATAAAAAAATTTAAATTACTGTACTGTAAATTATGCATAAAAATATATTATTTTGAATAAAATTAAATATTATAGTTAAAAAAAGTTTGGCTTGTATCATTTTTTTTCAAATTTGAAATTTTTTATTAGTCATATTTTATTTCCTTATTTATTTTTTTTTTTGTGCGTGAATTTTAAAGTAATTTTACGTCGGTGCTTTGCTTTTACGCGAATTTTGAAAAATCACAGACCACATCCCCTCTTTTTCAACGTAAGTTACGTCTATTTTTGCGCAATTTCGTTTGTGCGTGTTTTCTGAGGAACCTATCTATCGCGTAAAACGAGACCCAGGTGTTGTTGTTGTAGCAGCAGCAGTAATAATAATAATAATAATAATAATAATAATTAATAATAATAATAATAATAATAATTATTATTATTATTATTATTATTAATTTCAACAAAGAATTATACCAAAATTTGAGAAATTTGTATTGAATAAATTCAAAGAAGTGAAACTGGAAATTAAAAATCTTAATTTTTGGTGTATTACAATTTTCAAATAATAATAAAAAAGACTAATAGCATTAAATAATAGAACTGTGATATAATATGGTTTTATGATCGGGAGATCATGTGAAAGTGGACCACAAGATAAGAGGCTAAACATAACAGTAGCTGTGGTGAGAAATTTTTTTAAAATTTTCCTTCTGCTGACAATAGATCCAAAAATGTCTAGTCCATGATTCTACTATTGAGTTAAGTAATATAGATGACACACACACGCACACATTAGAAAAAAACTAATAAAACTGGACAAATGTGGTTGAAAAACCCATTAGATCTCCATGAGCGTAGAATCATATTTTATGAGAAAATAAATAAGTATTGCACTAATGTTGCCATAAAAAAAAAAAATCACAAATGGAAATACAGATTCAATCAATTGTGATGCCAATTAACTAACTATGACTTTAAGATTGAAATGAAAAATATGTAAAGGTGACTTAAAAAAAAATAATGAGACTAATTGTCAAGCTAAATGATGAGAGTGATATTAGACAAAAATTTTATTTAGTCTTTTTTTTTTAAAATATATAAATCAATTTATATATAGCAAAAGAGATTTTTGTTGTGAGATAAATACAGCATGTATTCATAAAAAATCATGTGCGAAACTTCTAAACACTATTAATATGTGTGTACTTTTATGCACGTATAAATAAATATCAGACTTATTTAAACACATTCACATATTCCATAAATATGTTTTTTTGTTGCCAGTTGTTTACAACGATTCTAATCATGTGACGATGAATAATTTAGAAATGAAAAAGAAAAATTTTACAATCCAAAGGAACAAAAAAATGAGAGGAAAAAAATAGAAGAAATAAAATTGCTTATTTAGGAAGATTTTTTTTTTTTTTAAGTTCAGTTGACCATCTGCTATTGTGGTTACAGAAAATATTTAAGTACTAACTTATCTTACATATTCTGAATATGTCTTGATAACAAGACAGAGCAGATGGTTACTTACCTGTACACGTGTATGTGCGTGCATAGAAATTTTGTATATTTTTTTTTTTTACTACTTATAAGAATAACAACAGTAAGAATAAATATTTCTTTTTAAACTATAAATAATACACATTTCTAAAATAAAATCAACGTCCACTTAATTGCTTTTAATAATTATTATGCTTTAATTGTGAGTTTATAATCCATTAAAAGTATACATAGTAAATGTATAAATAAATGTACGTTCATATAATAATCAAAAATAAATCATAAAAGATAGAATTTTAAAAGATATAGCTCTAAACGATAAGTACAAAACGAAAGATTTTTAATATACAGTATAGGGAATTCGAACTCAGACTTTCACAGGACTCTCAACTATCCACGCTATTTTATACTGCTGACACAATTGATCAAACACATGTTGAAAAGATAAATAATCACTAATACACTTATTTCGTGCTAAACCAGCACTCGGCATCAGATTTTCAATAAAATGGATACTGAAGAGTTGTGGGGTGGAGTGGATTGAAGCCTGTCCATTAAAGTATGAGGAGTGGCTATCTTAATATAAGCTGAGCATTGATTGTATATATGTGTGAAGATGATAATCTGGACCAGCAGACGAATGCTGGTTTAGTACGAAATATGAATATTGGTGATTATTTATCTTTTCAACATGTGTGTGATCAAGTGTATCAGCAGTATGAGATAGCGTGGATAGTTGAGGGACGTGTGAAAGTCTGAGTTCAAACCCCTAAATATTATATATTTGAGGGCAGGTATTAAAAAGCCTGTACTGTAGAAAAAAATCATACATTGAAAGATTTTTAAATAAACAGTCATTACTTTTTTATTTTGCTCTTCCTATTCACATAATAGAATTGTGTTTAATACCACCTCACATATAAACAAACACGAGTAATAAGATTTCCAAATTGAAGTAAATGATTAATGAACTTCTGATTCAATCTTTTATTAAGAGAGGGGGGGGGACTAAATAGATATGCTATTATTAAAAATATAGGGGATTTAAACACAGACTTTCAAGCAACCTTCAACTATCCACACCATCTCATACTACTGATACACATGACCACACACATGTGGAAAAGATAAATAATCGCCAATTTTCGTATATCGTGCTATTATTAGTAAATGGAAGCTACCAATAAATAAAACTTAGCCATACTTAATATCAGTGTAAGAAATGAATATGGACTGAAAGTTTTATATAGTCTTTATTTTTAATATAAGCATAAAGCAAAAGAAAAACTGCGATATTACAAAACTTAAAAGAACTTTAACTTATCCATCTGAGATACTAACCCGAAATACAAATCACCCTCATACCGTTTATACATCTAAACAGTTAGAAATCACTTCATCAATGAGTGCAGAATAAAAATAAACCCGTAATTTATGCCACAAATCATGTATTCAAAAAGTTTATCAACAGTAAACTCTGATAAGACATATAATAATTTATGTGGCATAACTTAGAGATCCAGTGTTATAGTGCAAATATTGAATATTGTGATAAACCATTAATTTATTATAAATATATATACTGTATACGTACATTAGTGTATTATTTAACATTGCATATTGTAATCATTTAAAATATATGCAATGAAATCTCAATCCATTATCATTAGAAAAAATGGGGAACAAAAATGATATATAAGGGAAAATAATAGTTCTGGAAAACTATTAAAAATTAAAAGTAAAATAAGATATAATTATATATATATTAAATGCTTTTATTTATCAACACTAAAAATAAAAATTGTTTGTTCAACCACAATTGGGGTTTCTAGATTTAATTGAAATAAAAGCACGGGGCGGCGGGGTGGAGGGGGGGCAGAAATTAATTAAGTCAATTTCTTGTTATAAATAATAGAGATTTCAAGTTAAAATAAACTTGCAATATCAAGCAAATGAGTGGGGGAAATGTGCATTGGTGGTCGAGAGGTCAGCGCGACTGCCTTGCACTTGCAGGCAGTTGCCCGGGTTCGCGTCCCGGCCGATGCTATGACACTTAAAAAAAAAAAAAATGTTACATAAATTAAATGTCTGTTGTTTATAAAACTTCTGATATCTTTCAACAATATTCATTTATTTTTGTTATGATTTTAAATTAATACTTCACAAAAATAAACGAGAATATAGTTAAAAAAGATAGAAAAAAAAATCATTGATTATTAAGCATAATTTGAAAACTTATCCAACTGAATAAGATATGAGTTGAATCATTTGATCAGAGTCACATCTCAAATAGAATGATTAATTCTTTTTGATGTGAGTTCACTTTCAATTTTAAGATATAATTTAGAATTTAAATGCTGACCTATGCCCAAATTTTTAACCAAAAAAACCTCAGCGAATAATATCAATTAATATGACTATATCTTTTCTTGATTCGTATTTATAATGTGAACTTAAATATTAAATTGTATGAAATAAATGTATAACAACATAATGGAAAATCATCAATAATTTGATTCAAGATTCTAAGCTATTAGTAGATAATGAGCTAATGGACAGGAATGAAAATACATTTAAAATTGTTAAAAGTATTTAATAAATATTTGATTTCTTTTGATACATCTTCAAAATTTTCATCTTAAGCTAGTGCAGAAAACAATATAGGTAATGGTCCATCATTTTTATGAATTTGGCTACATATAATTTGAAAATTGTTGCATCAATTGGTAGTGATGTGCTGTTGAAAGAGAATAGAGATATATCAGTTCCCATATTAGTATTTTTATTTATTTCTTCATTATATGCAGGTATTTTTCCAGAAAATTCAAAAAGAAATATTGTTACATAGGTTTTCAAAAAAAAAAAAAAGAGGAAAATCTTTCACTACCAAAAATTACAGACTGATAGCTATGTTATCTTCATTTTCAAAGGTGTTTGAATCGGTAATGAAGTTAAGAATCATGTCACTTTTAATACATATATATCATAAAATTTCAGTATGGATTTGTACCAAATGGTGGCACTATAAGAGTGGTTCATGAATGTGTTAGCATTATTAGTGAGTTATTAGAGAAGGGCCTACATTTTTTTGGCAGAAAACATTATTTCTAAGACTTCTGATAGATAAATCATAAGTGCTTAATCTTATGGATTTGCAAATGTTTTACTTTTGTCTGAAAAGTGTTTTATATAATAGAATCTTAATGTTTCATATTAGCTCATCAATTAGTAGCAATCCAGGTACAATTAATGTTGGAGTTTGTTCGAATTTTGTACCACATATAATACTTTTGCGTATGTATGTTATTATGTGTAGTGGGTTTTTTTTTTTGTCATCCAATAGTGTTTGGCTAAGTGAACTTTCGGTGCCAAACACTATAATCATAGCTATCTTATATCATTGTGTTGCTGTTTCTATGGCATTTCTTTATGTAAATGGTCTCATTTGCATATTCCCACTTGTGTGATAATTGGATGTTTTAACTTCTTTTGTTTATAATATTCTTGTGATTAGTATGAACCATGCCTCTATTACATTCTTCTTTGTCATCATGTTCTAAGCACACCAGGTTGATACATTGTGGATCTAAGCCATGTTTGTGCTCTTTTTCATGATCTAAGAACACAGAAATAGATAAATTCAGAGTTTTCTTTAGCACATTTGCACAAATACTTGTGCTGCACTATTCTGGATATAATGTTAATCCGAGATTCTGCATAATATTCTACTGTGTATCTGCGATCATTCCATCAAACCTCATAGACTTTTTGTAGAATTTCTTTTTAGTAATTTGTCTTTAATATTGTCAATGAATTTATTGAGGCTTGCTATTATTCAGATATTAACATTGTATTTCTGTTTACAAATCTTTTTTCTATCTTATCAGCCAGTTTTGGTTTATATAAGTCATGCTAATCCACAGTTTATTATCATCTGGTTGTCTTAAATTCTGCTTCATTTTTATGTTAAGTCTTGATTTCTTTGTTTAGTGCATCTTGGCTGTATCTAGATTGCATAGATCTTTTGTGTATTCTTCAACATTTTGTTTTTCATTTGCTTTGTATTTGCAGAGGAGTTGTTTTATGTTGAGGAATCCTCTGCTTTGCAAAACATCAATTTGGTGTACTTAGAACATGATGACAGAAAGTAAAGGAGACATGGTTCATAGGTAATCACAAAAATGTTATAAATATAAGAGGGCATAGTACCAACAAATGGAATATAGAAATGAACATATTTACATAATAAAAATAACAAAAAAATACCATAAAAGTAGCAATGCAACAAAGTAAGATAGATATGATTATAAGGCTTAGCACTAAAAGTGCACTTGCCAAACAAATAATGGATGAAAGAACAATAAACCACTTCAGAAAGCAAACTAATATCATCATCATTGTCAACTATTATCAACCCATTGCAGAATGAAATCTCTCCAAGTTCGATCCATCTTCTCTGATCTCTAGCCTCTCGCCTCCACTTCATTACTTCATCCATTCATCTCACATGTGGTTTTGTTCTGGGTCTTTTACAAACTCTTGGAATCCAGTTTAAGATTTCAACTGTCCATCCATTATCATTTCTTCTAGAAGTATGTCCAGCTCAACCTGAACTTCATTATCTTAATTTCTTTCAATGATGTCAGTAAAACCTGTTTAACCTATTACCCATTGCGAACTCATTACATATACAAAGAAGTGAAAATAAAATTACCCATCAATATGAATATATGCAAAAAATCACAAAAATACAAGAAATTGATAACATTCCTGAATAAATGCCTAAAGAATCAGGCATTTCCAAATTGCAGTCATATAAGTTTAAACAGATCAATCCACCAACATGATAAAGTAAACATCTATATTAAAATCTCAACTATTAAAATACATAATAAAATGATGTCAAAAAAACTTAACAAATATAAAAGCAGGAAAAGAATATTAATATGCTATTATGAAATATCTCAACTGATATTAGCATGCTGTAAAACTTTATCAAAAACACCCCTCAGATGCACACCAGAAAACTAAATCTCCTCACAGGAAAACAAGCAAACAGAATAAACACCAACACAAATAAAAGCATCATCAATCTACCAAAAACTAATATATCAAAAAAAAAAAAATAAGCACACTGCTGGAATATAGTCTGAAGTACATTAGTGGATCATGGAAAAATCCATACCTAAAAACTATCACAGAGTTTGAAGCTACATATAAAAACACCAATAGGCAAAAACACAATATTTTAAAAAATAGAGCAAACATTTAAATCATTCCCCAGCAAACCTACAACTAGCAGCTCGCATAAAGAAATCAAAAACTTTAAAGGTTAACAAATGAAAATGAAATAATCTGCCCAAAAGATGATAAAGGAAACAGATTTATAATAATGGACAAAACAGAATACATTCAAAAAGGTAAAAAAATTGAAAAGTTAAATTTTGATAAAATAACATATAACATAAAAGCCAAGAAAGATAAATTTACATATTCTGTGTTGAGAAACCAGTGCAATAAAGCATACAACAGAATGAAATACTTAAAGATATACCTATCTGCAGCAATACACCCATGAATGTTCTCAAACATTAAGCTACATAAAGAAAACTCCTCCTTGTGATCAATGGTAGATTTTTGTGGTGCATATTCTAACAAATCTCAAAGAATCATAGCAGAATGGTTAAAAAACAATTAGAATTTGGTTAATTTACCATTAAATCATTCTTTAAACTGGTGCAATCAATCAAATATGCATATACAAAAGATAAATACAGACTTGCATTGTTAGACATGACTGAGATGTATGGATCAGTAGTCCTACAAAACATCAATAAAGGTAATTAAAAACTGGCTGGAGGAGAGAAGTAATAAATAAAAAGTCCTAAAATGGATTGATAATGACATCTCAGCCAAATTCAAAAATGAATATTACAGGAAACGCAGGGCCAATAAGGCTACCTACGAGCAGAATAATATACAACCTAACATTGGCAAAAACTGAAAAAAACATTATCACAATCTTCTTAGAGAAAGATCAGCATATGATATACAACAGACATTTCAATGATGTACTTGTATACCCATCTGAATAGACAATAACAGAAATGCACAATTTAATGACCACCACTACTACAATGGACTATTGAAAATGCCACAAAAGACATTAAATATTTGGAACTAATAATTAAAAAAAAAATCTTAAATTACAAAATGACAATAAAACCATTTAAGAGGTGCAATCCAACCACAACCAAACACAAATTCATAGAATTTAAAGGATTCCTCAACAGAAACCAACTCTTTGCAAATACAAAACAGAACGCATGAAAGATCTATGCAGTCTAGGTTACAATCAAATTACACTAAATAAAGATATTTAAAGATTAACATAAAAATGAAACAAAATTTAAGATGACAAGATGATAATAAACTGTAGATTAGCATGCTTTATATACCAAAACTGGCAGATAAAATAAAATTAAAAAAACCAAAATCACACTTTTCTTTATGTTTGCTGTAATATCCTATAAATATAATTTGTCCAAACAACTCTTTATTTGTACATACACATACACTTACATTTCGACTGACCTGCAGTCTTCTTCAGAGCTATTATATAATGAACAAAATAAAAAAAAAACATAACTATATAATAACACCATAAAAAATTTTTAAACAATAAAAAATAAAAAAATAAAAACAACATAAAATATATATATTAAAAAACTGAAATAAATAATCAAACCCAAATAAAACAATTAATATAAAATAAAATGTACTACATAAATAGAAAATAAATATAAATTATACATGTGCATTCCTAACTTTATACATATATACATTCAAGGACAACTATTAATAATAATAAAATATTATTAATAATAATAAAATAGATAATTTTTCAGATTAATAGTTGTCCTTGAATGTATATATGTATAAAGTTAGGAATACACATGTATAATTTATATTTATTTTCTATTTATGTAGTACATTTTATTTTATATTAATTGTTTTATTTGGGTTTGATTATTTATTTCAGTTTTTTAATATATATATTTTATGTTGTTTTTATTATTTAAAATTTTTTATGGTGTTATTATATAGTTATGTTTTTTATTTTATTTTGTTCATAGCTCTGAAGAAGACTGCAGGTCAATCGAAACGTAAGTGTATGTACAAATAAAGAGTTTTGCTAAAAAGTGTTTGAAGTTTGGACAAATTATATTTATAAAATTAAAAAAATTTTGCAAAAATACAATGTTAGTTTCCAAATACCAAACAGCTTCAATAGATTAATTAACAATAATAAAAACAAATTACTAAAGGAAGAAATCACACAAATAGTCTATGAGGTTCAGTGCAATGATTTAAGATGCACAATGGTATATTATGGTGAATCTCAGACCAACATCACCACTAGAATATCACAGCACAAGTATTCATACAAACACACTAAAGAAAAACCCTGAATGAATATATATATATACAGGCCCAGCTTCAATTCACAAAGCAGCAACTTAGTAAACTAAAAATGTGATGACAGAAAAAGTAAAGTAAAGGATGAATAGTTCATAGCTAATCACAAGAATACTATAAATAAGAGGAAAACAGCATCTAATTAGTACACAGGTGAAATATGAAAATGAGCCCATATAGTTAATTCAAACAATAAAGGACTATAAAAACAGCAATGCAGTGAAATAAGACAACTATGATTATAGTGCTCAGCACCAAAAGGGCAGTTACTCCAACAAATATTGGATGAGAGAAGAATAATCTACTTTGCCATACAACGAAATGAAAATAAAATTACGCATTTATCGCATGTATAAACGATTCCTTATTTTTGCCTTTATCCTTTAGTATTTTGGGGGTTTAGTAATGATTTGTCTATTGTAGATTCTGATGTCACTAACAATTAACTGGTTTATAATAGAGATCTTGGTCTGTTAAGTATGAACTTTAATAATGCTCACTTCTTAAATTAAAGCTATGATCTCTGAATTAAGGTGGCTGAATTTGTTATAAACACAGAGTATTTTTGTTGTGTTATGACAAAAAAATAAAAATAAAATCCTGAAATGATCGATATTTGGATATCTAGTTAATTTGAAATTTACCATGGTCTGACCACGTGATTTCTTTACAGACCCGCCTGTTTCAGCAGGGCTATTTATTTTTTCATGTATTCATTTTTATCAAGAATTATTCTTTTAAATATTTATGAATCATGTTTTATTGGATGTATGTTTTATTATACTTTTGTTTCATGAAATACACTTGATTATGTAATTTTAAATTTGCAAATACTGCAAAAATAAGTTCATTTTAAATAAATATTGATTTTTTTTTATTGTGTGGCAATATTTTTGGCATCAGATAATTCATGAAGCTTTTATTAATAAAGGCAAATAATTCATGAAGCTTAAATGAAGGCAAATTCAATCAGTTTAAACTACTTATGATACTAGAAGTTCCTTTTTATATTTACTGGAATTGTGAATTACTATAAAGTAAGATGCAGAATACAAAGGGGACATAATGGTTCAAATCTAGTTAATCAATATGTTTCTGATAATAAAATATTTGTTGACAAAATTGCAAAGTCTTGTTTTAAAAAGACCATAGGATTGGATTTGCAAGAATTTCAATTAAATAATTTTGTAGTTTATATATAAAACAATAATATTTGATATGCATTTTTCTCTCCCTTTGTTTATATAATGTTCATTTTGTATTTTATAGTTTTCAAATTTTCATATATAGAGATTAACACGCACACACACACACACATATATATATATAAGAAAGTTGCCTTGACAACAGTTTGAGATTGCTGATTGTTATTGATATGGGATTGTCTATGTATCGACTGATTTTTAACGATTACTAATAAAACCATTTAGCCTTGAACATTATTACACTTATTATTTAAATAATACTTTGGGTGCAATTTGAAAATTATAATTGCAGTTTGTAATGTTGTAATTGACTATTTATTAATCCACATTCAAGAACAGGTTGTATTTACCTGTTTAAGGAGATTTATTTAAAATTCTTTGTATCAATAATTTCAATCTGCAATCTTTAGTGTCTATATTAGTATAAGGGGACCATAAATAAAGATGGAGATTCCACCTTTATTATTAAAAGAAGGTTGTCTTGATAACAGTTTGAGAATGTTATTGATACTGGGATTATCTAAGTTCTGACTGGTTTTTAATGATATATATATATAATCTGATAATAATCTTGTATGTATAAAAGAGGATAAAGGTTTAAGAATGTGTCTATTACTAAAATCTGATTATGAAAATAAAATTATTACTCAAATGAATAATCTCAATTTTATAAAAGTTAATAAGGTAAATATTGAAAATTTAGGCATTCAATTTATTAATAGCATTTTAAAAAAAAGCCAAAAATAATGTGATTGATAATTGTGCTTATTATAGGATTTATCCCTCTGCTGCAATATTTCCTAAGATCTTTTCAAATATAAAATTCCATAAAGAGAAACAACCATTATGATTAATGATTGATTTTGAGGATGTGTTTTATTATGAAATGTGTTGAGTTACATGAAATTCTTGGTTTTGGTAAATATACAATATGTTCATAATTTGATTTTGTTGATAAATTAATAATGTTGATAATGATGTTTGCAACATAATGTGTACCTTTGATGTTAGTGAAATATAGGATCAATTGATAGAATAACTTCTATTGAAATAATTACTAATGCATTACAGTAAAAAATGTTAATATTAAAATAATAAAATTTATTGTTGAAATATTAAGCTTCATTGATAAAAATATTTATGCAGTTTTTAAGCATAATTTTTATAAAATGAGTAATGGCTGGCCAATGGGTCTTCCTATAGTTGTCCAAATATATAATTTTGTAATCTCTACATACAAAGAAAATATTTTGAAAAAAGAATGTTATCAAAAAATATTACTTTATACTATTGATACATTGATGATGTTTTTGTATGTGGAAAGCTAAATACTATTAAAGATTTGTTTGATGAAATAAATAATATAAAAGGCTTAAAATGGATTAAAACAGATGAAAATTTAATGTGTGTTCAATTTCTAGATCTTAAGATAACTAGAAACAGAGATAAACTGGATTACTGTACGACTATTAAGCCAATAGCAAAAAGAGACTACATTCCATATAAATCAAGAGTACCAATGTAACATAAAATGGCAGGTTTGAAGTCCTTCTTGTTTAGAAATGATAATCTTTGTAAATATTCATCGGATAAAGGCAAAAATATTAAAAGGTATTCTAATGAATTGTTAAATGTTGGATATAATTATGATCATATTTATTATACTATTAAAAATTTTAATTCGAAATATAAATACATAAATAAAAATAAGATTAATAATGATGTTAATTCTTCTGATAATAAAATTTGGATATCAATATCATATATTTCGAATCAACAGGCAAATTTCATAAGAAAAATTTATAAAAGTATATATGACATTGCATTATATGCACCACCTATATTAAATAAATTAATAAATAACTCTAAAGATAAAACTTTATTTACAAATAAAAACTGTATCATTTATAAATGGATGTGTAGCAGCGATATATAGATGAGTCGAGATGCACATTGGAGAAAAGAACAAAAGAGCACTTGTTGTTATTAAAAAGAGTTCAAAATACGAAACAAAATTCTAAAGATAATGATAATTTATCAACTTCCATTTTTTATGACCATAATAAATCATGTATATATGGTTTTGATTTCAATTATAATAACATAAAAATATTGCAAACTGAAAGAAATAATAATAAAAGAAAAATCAAGGAAGCTATGTTAATATATAAATACAAGCAAGACTTAATCAATTGGCAGGTAGAAAACATTAAGATAATGGAATTGTGGAAAAGTTGACCTTTCAAAGTATTAGTTGACAAAGGCTATGAGGATAGTCGAAAGCACTACTAAGTGACGTTTATATTTTTTGTTCTTTTTAAACAAATTTTAATTACTGTATTTTCTAATATTTATTTATAAGTTTATGTATATAAGATCTATTAATTTATTCTACCCATTTTATTCACAGTGTTATGAAAGTTATCGAACTGTTAATAAAGCATGCAAACTCAGGTGTTGATACATCTCTAGCAATATAGATATATTATTAATTAACTAAGATTTAAAGTATATATCTTAAGCTAATGTAATTTCCAGTTTAATAAATGACTAGTAATAATCATTAATATGTTTACTTAAAGTAGTTTGTGTGAAAGTTGTGAGTGCAGGTTTGTCATTTGTAAATCAAACTGTAGTAATTTAGCTATAAATATTGAACAAATGATGAAAATATGTGTAAGAGAATGTAAGGACTAACTAATGAATGCTGGTTCATCATGAAATCTCAATGCAGGAGATTATTTGCCTATCTCATATGCCTTTGGTCATATGTACCTTGAAATCTGTCTGTCTGTCTGTCTGTCTGTCTGTCTGTCTATCTATCTATCTATCTATCTACCTATCTATCTATCTATCTATCTATCTATCTATCTATCTATCTATTAAGTTAAAGTATATCTAGAAATGTGTAAATGAAGCTAAATTATAACATGTACTATGCGTGTCTTACCCTCGAAAAGTCAAGTGAATGTTTCAAAATGCATTCATGGGGAAAGACATTAGTATAATAACTACTCTTTCGTATTGCACTGCCAAATGCATACCATATAATACTAAATTGTCCAAGCCCTTTACTGCTGTTACACAATCTTTTATTTACCACCCTTTCTTACAGTTTACAGTTTTGATTGCCCCAGCAATCTTCTTTAGAACACAATCTTCTTCAGAACTTTATATTAACTTTTAACAGTTTAGGTTAGGAGATATAAAGTTCTGAAGAAGATTGCTGGGGTAATCGAAACTGTAAACTGTAAGAAAGGGTGATAAATGAAGCATTGTGTAACAGCAATATAGTATTATAAGGAAAGACATTAGTCTGACTTCTGTGCTCCATGGATGGTTGCGATATGACAGAGGTAAGGTGAAAGAGGCATTGATAAAAGTAAAAAAAAAGGAAAATATATATTAAGATAATGTTTACTAATTCATTCTGTTTGTTTCATTCATCAAAATTGGTAGTAGGAAACATGGTATATGCTACAAATACCTTGGTCATATGATTAGATGGAAACATAATGGATGAAATTAATCATACAATTAAACTTGATTGGAGTGCTTTTGATAGAAATGATACTAAAAGGAAATATGCCTATGTGTTTGAAAAGTTCTTCCTTATGGATCTGAGACTTGGACCCTTAACAGAAAGGCAATACAGAAACTTCAGATCACTCACAGAAGTATGGAGAAATGCATGTTAGAAGTAACAAGAAGAGATTGAAAATGCAATATATGGGTAAGAGAACAAACAGGTGTTATTAACCTCACTGAAAAAATTAAAAGACTGAAGTGGAGTTGGGCTGGACATATTGCTAGAAGACATCATAATAGATAAACAATTGAAATCTTGAACTGGATTCCAAGAGATTGTAAAAGACCCAGAAAGAGACCATATGTGAGATAAATGGATGAAATAAGAAAGTGTGCAGAAGTGATGAGGAGAAGAAAAGTTAAAGATCGGAGAAGATGGTTTGAACTTGGAGAGACCTTCATCCTGCAGTGGATTGATAATGTTGATGATGAGAAGCAATTTCATGACTCATTTTTACAAGTGAAGATACGTAGTAGTGAAATATATTTCAAATTGCATTTCAATTTTTGATTTGGCTCTACAATTTTTTTTCTGTCTCTTTTTATTTTTTCCCTTACCCTACTATTTTTAATTGTGATTCTGAAGAAATTTGTAACTTTTGTTTGGTAATGTGTGTTGACTTGGTTAAAGATTTTATATCAAAGAATATCCACATTCATCATCATTATTGTTGCTATTATATAAAGATATATAATTGAAATACAAGTATAATATAAATACTTAACCTAGATGTAATTAAAGAGGATATATTATATCATATGATTTATTTAAATGTTAAATTTATATTTATTGTCATCATGTAGCAGATGCCAATCCTGAGACTAATTTAATAATGGTAGAACTGAGATTTATTTCTTAAAGAATAAAAAAAGCTGAGATAAAAAAAAACAGATCATAAAAGATTGAAAGATAATATTTAATGATTAAAGAAGTAAGTACAAGTAGTAAATTTAAAATGTTATTTATTTTTAAAAAAGTTGGAAGTTATTTGTATTATTTGATACTTATTTTCAGTTGTAGAAATATCTCTGAGCTTAAGGATGTTAGGTTAACTGTCTTTTACACCATAAATAAATTAATATTGTACAAACCCAAAACATTTGCTGCTAGTGAACATGAAGTCATCTCAATGAAATGTTTACTATTCGTCTACCCCAGATAAGCTTTCTACATTGGGAGAATATATGTATGTTATGAAAGCTTTAGTAAATATTATAATAGGTGAACAATATATAGTTCTAGTTATAATCAAATATTAATCAGTGGTGACTTTGAATAGAGAAATAAATATGACTTAAAGAATTTGTGATTTTTTCAATTTTACTTTTTTAAGTTTATTTTGTATAGTGTTATGCCTTTCTAAATTACTTAAATAAAATGGAAAACCAAGAAATGGACTAGGCTTTCCTTTAAAGTGCATGTTCAAAATTTTGCCTGTATAAATTGACCATGCTGATGATTTGTCCATATTAAAATCTAACCTGTACTCACTACTATATTCATTTAAAATTTTTAGTAGTATGGGATATTATTATTATTGTTATTATATTAGTGTTATATATATTATTGCTATTATGTAAAGATATATTATCAAATGATTTATTTGGTACTTATCGTTTAGTCAGGCCAGCCACTTGGTGGTGTTCATTTATTTAAATGCTAAATTTATATTTATTGTTATCATGTAGCAGATGCAAATTCTGAGTCTAATTTAATAATGGTAGAACCGAGATTTATTTTTTAAAGAATAAGAAAAACTGAGATAAAAAGAAAATAGATCACACAATGGATTGAAAGATAATATTTATTGATTAATGAAATAAGTACAAGTAGTAGAAGGCTGTCAAAAAGTTAAAGATATTTCAGTAAAAATCGTTGATTATGAAAATAGTGAGAGAGCAAAAAAGCTTTAAGATAGCAATTAAAACAAAGAAGATAGAAAAATATAAATTCTATAGAAAGTAGAAATATGAATAGAATAAAAATAATTTGGATGACAAAATCATGTTTATAGAAAAGAAACAAAATTATTAGGGATTGAAAATATGGAGAGAATATATGTTATTTGTATACAAGACTTTATTCCCCTACATTAATTGGAAAAAAAAAGGCAAAACTATTTTTAGCCAACCACAGCTTGAATTAGGGTTGAAATTAACATGACTAATCATTTTTTAATAGTAAAATCTATTTTCACATGGTGATCTATGCTCTATAGTAAAATATAAGCAACAAGTTCTAAATATTTATTAGCATTATCCAAAGCTATCATAACTTGATTTCATTATGATAATTAAGATATATATATATATGGCTGCAGAAAGGAGTTTGCTATTAACTGAAAGGAGACCCTTTGATTCCTCTTGGAGGCCTTAAAGGAACAGAGCAGGGCAAATTCCTAATGTCCACTCCATACGTTCTTGTCGTTGCAGCTGTTATTACTATATGTTTATTCATATAGTATATGAACATGGATGGGCTGCTCACCAACACGCATTAGCCAGCGTGGTGAGTTTATTGGCTTTTTACCTCTGAGTTTAAGATCAAGAAACACCATGGTCTTTCTTCTCAGTGCCTGATAAGGCAGAATGAATGTTTGTGTAAATGATAAAGATTTTTCCCAATTATACAATTATGACAGACAAAAATAAAGCATGGCCCTTAATCCCAGGAGGTTGTAAAGTCACCAACCAAAGCAGCAGTTGGTGGCCGAAGGCAGAGGGTGCTAAGAATATCCTGGAGGCGGACCCAGGCTGCCATTTGATGACGACTTTTTATTTAGGTACTTACAACTGCAGATCACTTTCAAGTGAAGGAAGATTGCAAGAATTAGAAGAAGAACTCTCTTATATTAAATGGGATATTATTGGACTTCGTGAAGTTAGAAGAAAAGCTGAAGAGACAATTGATTTAAAAAGTGGACATATGCTCTATTATAAAGGCACAAATATTGGAAATACAAGTGGAGTAGGATTCATTATAAATAAAAAGTGGAAGAACAATATTGTGGAGATTGATGGTGTATCAGACAGAGTGGCAAGATTAGTTATACAACTTAATAGCAGATATCAAATGCAGATAATTCAGGTTTATGCCCCAACAAGTTCTCACAGTGATGAAGTAGTAGAAGATTTTTATATGGATGTACAAAAGGCTTTTGATCAGAGTAAACAATATTTTAAAATTGTTATGGGAGATTTTAATGCTAGAATTGGTAAACAAATGAAAGATGAAAATGTTGTAGGTAATTTTGGTTATGGTAATAGAAATGAGAGAGGACATAGACTTGTGGAGTTTGCAGAGAAGGTAAAACTTTATATTATGAATTCTTTTTTTGATAAAAATGTTGGAAGGAAATGGACATGGAAGCATCCAAATGAAGGTACAGCAGAATGGGATTATATTTTGATTAACAGGAAATACATATTTCAAGATTGTAATGTTCTTAATAAATTTAACACAGGAAGTGATCATCGATTAGTAAGGGGTAAGATACATGTTAATGTAAAACTAGAGAGACAAAAATTATTAAGAAAAACTATATTTACAGTTGATATTCCTAATCTTCAGAAACATTCTAATGAATTTAAATTAGAACTTACAAATCGGTTTCAAGTATTAGTAGATTTTGAACATGATTCAGATTTGAATGAAATTAATATGAAAATAACTGATACACTTTTAAAAACTGCAACAAAGATAGCTGGTAGAAAAAAGCAGCAATTGACTAATAAAATTTCTACTGAGACTAGAGAACTTATGAAGAAAAGAAGGAATATGAAGATATGCAAGAATGATGCATTAAAAAGAAATGAATATCTCGAATTTTGTAAAATGGTGCGGAAAAGAGTTGAAAATGATATAAGAAAGTATAACTGTGAACTAGCAAGAAAAGCTGTAGAAGAAAATAAAAGTCTTAAGAATGTAAAACAACATTTTGGTATTGGTAGGAAATTTATATTTGCAATAAGGAAAAAAGATGGAATTATTACTAAAAAGAGGGATGACATTATGAAATTGGTAGAAGATTTTTATCAAGAATTATATAGTAATAAAGAACAAGTACCTCCTATATCTATTACATCTTCCGAATTGCCCAGAATTTTAAATGAAGA
Organism: Epiperipatus broadwayi; assembly: GCA_028023455.1. Taxonomy (NCBI): domain Eukaryota; kingdom Metazoa; phylum Onychophora; class Udeonychophora; order Euonychophora; family Peripatidae; genus Epiperipatus; species Epiperipatus broadwayi. The sequence goes on along the minus strand of JAQFVV010000239.1, from coordinate 728,481 downwards.
AGTGAGAAATGCAATTAAATGTATGAAAAAAGGAAAGGCTCCAGGTAATGATGGAATTATAATTGATATATTAAAAGAAGCAGGTGAAGAAACAGAAAAAATATTAGCAAAGTTATATACCAAATGTCTAAATGATAAAGATGTACCGGATGATTGGAAGAATGCAGTAATAATATTAATATTTAAAAAAGGTGATAAAGAAGATATTAGAAATTACAGACCTATCAGCCTTTTATCAGTTTTATATAAAATTTTTACCAAGATAATTACAACTCGTCTACAGAGAACTTTGGATTTTCACCAACCAAGAGAACAAGCTGGATTTAAAAGTGGTTTTAGTACAGTAGATCATATTCAAGTATTGAGAGAAGTTATAGAAAGGACAAATGAATATGAGTTGTCATTATGTTTTGGATTTGTAGATTATGAAAAGGCATTTGATTCTATAAACATTTCTTCAGTGATTAAAGCATTGGATCATCAAGGTATAGATCCAGGATATTGTCATATTTTAAAGAATATTTATAAAAATGCAACAGCAACAATTAGATTACATAATGATACTGGGAAAGTCAACATTGAGAAAGGTGTAAGACAAGGTGACTCCATATCTCCAAAACTTTTTACAGCAGTGCTGCAAGAAGTATTTTGTGGATTAAAATGGGAAACTAAAGGAGTGAAAGTAAATGGAGATTATTTAAGTCATTTAGATTTCGCAGATGATGTAGTTGTTTTTGCAAATAATGCTTCTGAGCTGCAGGAAATGTTGCAGGAGTTATCAGATGAAAGTAGGAAAGTAGGACTAAAGATAAATGTTAAAAAGACTAAAGTAATGTTTAATCGATTTGCTCAAAATATGAAAATAAAGATTGATTATGATGAATTAGAAGAAGTTAAGAGTTACAAATACCTTGGTCAGATTATTAATACAGATGGAAACATAATAGAGGAAATTAATCATAGAATTAAACTTGGTTGGAGTGCTTTTGGTAGAAATAACTTGATATTAAAAGGAAATATGCCTATGTGTTTGAAAAGAAAGGTTTTTAACAAATGTGTTTTACCAGTTCTTACTTATGGATCTGAGACTTGGACACTTAATAGAAGATCAATACAGAGACTTCAGACCACTCAAAGAAGTATGGAGAGATGTATGTTGGGAGTAACAAGAAGAGATCGAAAACGCAATGTATGGGTAAGAGAACAAACAGGTGTTACTGACCTCATTGAAAAAATTAAAAGATTGAAGTGGAGTTGGGCTGGACATATTGCTAGAAGAGATGATAATAGATGGACAATTGAAATTTTAAACTGGATTCCAAGAGATTGTAAAAGACCCAGAAGGAGACCACATGTAAGATGGATGGATGAAATAAGAAAATGTGTAGGGGTGATGTGGAGAAGAGAAGCTAAAGATCGGAGAAGATGGATTAAACTTGGAGAGACCTTCATCCTGCAGTGGATTGATAATGGTTGATAATGATGATGATATATATATAATATGGTTATTTGTCAATCATCTCCATTATTATAGTTACAAACATGACTACCTACTCACATTAAATTTGATAAAAACTTGTTATCAATGACTATAAATGCTAGTTATTAATATATTTTATTCATATTCTTCTTCTTTATTTTCTTTGCATTTGTTCATATATATTGTTTACAATAACCACCATCATATAGACTTTAATGCAAATTTTTTAAAAATATAATTCCTTTATTTTCCTGACAGTTTCGACTGTCCTGCAGTCTTCATCAGAGTGTTCTTAACCTCCTCTACCTTTCCTGACAGTTTTGACAGTCCTGCAGTCTTCATCGAAGCATTCTTAACCTCCTCTACCAATGCTCCGATGAAGACTGCAGGACAGTTAAGAATGCTCTGATGAAGACTGCAGCACAGTTAAGAATGTTCTGATGAAGACTGCAGGACAGTCGAAACTGTCAGGAAAATAAAGAAATTATATTTAAAAATTTTTTGCATTGAAATGTATATGAGGGGAGTTATTGTAAGCAATGTATATTAATATATTTATAAATATTGCAGATATACTTATGGACATAATAATATATTCTGCAATTAAAATGCAATGTCATAGTCCATCTTTGATTGACTGCAGGTAGTAGTAGTTGGTATAAATAAAATCAATACATTTACAATAATTTATTATGTACCATAGTACAACACTATCATTGATTGATTGTCAATTATTGGTATAATCACCAATAAAACTAAAACTGATTTGCACTCACCATTACTAGCTTTCTTTTCCAATTAAATATTAGTTTTAATAAATTTGTGAACTGTTTGTATTATTTATTGTCAGCAGACTTATAACTTTATTGCTTCGATATTATTTGGCAAACCCAAAAGAAAATCAGATAGGTAAAAATGAAATAAGACATTTAAGGCAGCAGAAGCTCAAAAAATTTATGAGAGTTCAGAGATGAATTATTTTCAACTTTGATGGAGTGAGAGAATTAGTATATGTTTATAATCTGAGATGGACCAATAATTTCCTCTCAAATTCATGTGGAACTACATGCTAATGATAGATATACTTCAAAATTTATCTTATTTATTAACATCCTCATTTTATTAGATTGCTGATCATATTATCTCTCCGACTCCAGGCATACTATTTTTTTTAAGTCTACTTGTAAGACATGTTGGACAATATTAGAAAATAATTATATACATCACATGATCCTCATTTCCTGTTTCCACAAGCTGTTAAAATGGTAGCAAACTCCCAATATAGTAATGCCACCCAGTACCAAAGATCTCCAAAATGTATAGATTTCAGATCTATATAACTATACGAGTGAATGAGTTTGGATAATAAAAAAATATTGGTTTTCATCATGGGCTCATAGTTTTATAGTTAACTAAATAGGTAAAATGTGAAGGGTTGCATTATATCCTAAGATATAGGTGCAATAATCTCACATCTAAGGCTCATCACTAGCCACAAGCTAGAAACTAGTCTGTGAATATTGGATGAGTAAACAGTAGATAGAAATTTTTTGCACAAACCTTTGTGCATCCATTGATTATTAAAGCTTGCACTGGGTAACATTATGGAGAGTTTGTTATTGTTTTATACATAAATACAATTCGCTGTTTGGAAAACTTGAAATGATTCCCTTTACTATTTTATATATTACTTATTATATAGAAATACAAATGTGGAATTACAATTAACTTAGAAACTACTAATAAATAGCAGATTTTAAACCAATAAACATCACATGATCACTATTTCTTATGCTTGCTCTTAACTGTTATTAAAATCACTATTTCTTATGCTTGCTCTTAACTGTTATTAAAATAGGCAAAAAACCCTCTAGATGTATTCCTACTCAGTGCAAGCCAGAATAATCAATGGATGCCAGAAGGCTTGTGCATAAAATCCCCATCTAGTGCCTACTTATCCAACATTCGCAGACTAGTTTCTGGCTTGTGGCCTTTATCAGTGAGGAGCCTTGGATCTGAGAACACTTCATCTAGATCTTAGGATCTAATGCAACCCTCCAGCAGCAACCTTTTATCTGTAATTAACTACAAAACTATGAGTCTTAAATTGAAAACACTATAATATTTTTAATCCAAGCTCATCAGCGTATACAGTCATATAAGTCTGAACTCAGTTTAGCACATATACATTTTGGTGACTTTGATTCTTTAATAACCATAGCCACCACTATCTTATTAGGCAGAATTGGTTTTAAGCTAATAAACATCACATGATCACTATTTCTTATGCTTGCTCTTAACTGTTATTAAAACAGGCAAAACTCTCTATACGTACTGCCACTCAGTGCAAGTCACAAGCCAGAAACTAGTCTGGTGATATTGGATGAGTAAGCACTAGAAGGGGGTTTTATGCCCAAGTCTTCTGACATCCATTGATTACTCTGGCTTGCACTGAGTGGCAATTCATATAGAGAGTTTTGCCTGTTTTAATAACAGTTAAGAGAAAGCATAAGAAATATGATCATGTGATGTTTATTGGCTTAAAACCAATCCTGCCTAATAGGATAGTGGTGGCTATGGTTATTAAAGAAGCAAAGACACCAAAATGTATAGATACTGAACTGAGTTCAGACCTATGACTATATAAGATGATGAGCTTGGATTGAAAATATTATAGTGTTTTCAATTTGTCTCATAATTTTGTAGTTAAGTAGAGATAAAAGAAGGCTGCTAGAAGGTTGAATTAGATCCTAAGATCCAAGTGCAGTGCTCTCAGATCCAAGATTCCACTGACGAAGGCCACAAGCCAGAAACTAGTCTGGGGATATTGGATGAGTAGGCATTAGATGAGGATTTTATGCACAAGCCTTCTGGCATCCATTGATTATTCTGGCTTGCACTGAGTGGCAATACGTATAGAGAGTTTTGCCTGTTTTAAATAGCTGATTTATTACTATTTTATAAGAGGTGTGCTAATCAAAAATATAAATATTATATCGATCTGTTTGCAGTATGTGAATATAAATAGTAAATTGATACATAAAATAGCTATAATACTATTTTTTAAAAAATTATTATATATAATTTTTTTCTTATATTATAAAATTAATTACCGCAAAAAATTAGTTGTTTTGGCTTCTTTCTATAAATATTATTTTATTCTTTCATTTTGTACTATAATATTTTTTTTTTATTAAATTGTTTTATTAACTTATTAAACATTGATCTCCGTTTTAAACATATATATATATTTATTCAAACAATGCCATCCTATTCTTTTTCACAAACACTCATTGAATAATCTGCAGTTATTTACATAATTGCCCAGCAGTGGTTTAGTTTAGTGGTATTAGACTTAAAGAGTATACAGTCATCGAATAATCGATTCCTGTTTTATCACTTCCGGCGCTCGAACTGTTAAGAATTCTCGAGCAAAAATAAAGCTATTCGATTATTCATTTATTTAGAGAATTCAATGGACGAGCATGTTTTCATTCATAACAGATATGAATGAAATGTTTTCTTGTTCATAAAAATCAATTTTTATGTACTCATATATATATGAATAAGAAAACAGTTTGATTGACGATTATATTTAAAGAAAACTATTTAAATAATGAAATATTGGATTTTTTTTTTTTCCATTCATGGTTTTATATATTTTATGAACGGAATTTAGAATTTACAAATCAGTTTTTTTTTTCTTACATAACAGGAAAAAAAAAATCTATTCTACATAAAAAAGAAATTTTCGATTTACTTAACAGATATGAATGAAATTTATAGGTTTGTAATGTAAATATATATTGCATTTCAATATATCAACAACTGTTTAAATATATGAATACATTATTAAAATTCACAAATCTTGTATGTAGTGTCTTCTTTATGAAAAACAGGATATAGGTATTCTAATCATGGCTGAGTTTTTATAACAATTATGATTCTATTTTTTAATACAAAATAAAGCGTTGTTTCTTGTTATAAAAGGGATTTTATAAATAAATTATGAATAAGCTAAATAAAAACAAACACAGACTTCTATTTTAAAAATGCCCATTAATTTCAAAATATATATAGAACAAACCAGAAAAAGAAGTTTGTATGTGGTTTGTTATATATATGAATAAGCTGTGATATATAGATGTTACATAAAAAAAATTACTTGGAAATACTAGGTGTACCAACAAATATTTGTATATTTTATGTACATAATCAAATAGACTCACTTTACAAAAAACTCTTGTGGGGAAAAAAGGTAATCTAGATAGCCATAAGACATCTCAAAAATTCACTCTCACAAAATGATCTAGTTCACTTAATTCTCATATTCAGAATCCAAAAAACAATGTAATCCCTGCATGTGTAAAAAAAAAAATTCCATATCTACAAACAGTCCATAAAATCACTACCACAAATAAACCACCTATTCAAAGATACTTGAAGACACTATTCACTACATTATTGTCTATAAAAAAATTTGGTTTTCAAACCACCTCAAAATAAATTCGAATACTGGGAAATTCATTCATTTTTACACCCTCTATAAGATAATGATAAAACTGTACTCAACATCACCAACAAACAACTTTGCCGTAAATTCAAATTCTGGTTACTAAATCCAAAATATTACAATTTTTTTTAAAATTAAAATTAATCTTGTTTCACTACCCACACAACATTTCTTAAAATATAAAACAAACTGCCAAAATACAGACAATCTACACAGTCTTTGTTATAAAGATTCAGAAACACAAGATCACCTTTTTTTTCATGCCAAGGACTCAAAAACATTCGTTCAATAATACATACACTCTTCAAAAAAAAAAAATGTAAATAGCCTTATTTGACTCATTCAAAAAAGGAGTCTTTGCTGACATTATAAATAGTGTATTCATCCTTAGCTATGCCTTATGGTGTACAAGGTGTAAATTCATATATAACAATAACCCAAGAAGGCATCCTAACACATTCAAAAATAAACTGGATAATATATATCAAAGAGACAAAAGAATAACAAAACAAAAAACGTTCATTGACACCTGGTCTCAATTGCAGTTATCTCTACACTCAAGATTAATAAATTGGAAATGAACCACCATTGCAATATCTCAGGTGAAAATCAGCCATCCAATTGTGAACTTTTACTTGTTTTTAAAACGTGTTATTTGTATTCCTAACAATCACTAATAATGTGTAGACAAAAGAAATAATGTAACCTTTTTACTTTGTTGAATAAAGTCCTTTGAAAGCTAAAAAAATCTTTCCTAATCTATCCTCATGATATTTTGTATCAGAATTCTATATAACAGAATAATCATTAAATGTTGGAACAAATAGTAATGTGAAATAAATAAATATTGCGCATGTAAGATCTATTTAGATCTAGGTATGATTCCAATAACTGTATTATATTTAAGAATAATTCCATTGATGACTTAAAAAATAGATAACTATTAAAATTCAGACTTCTAAGTTTTTAATCCTAGTTTTTCTAGAAATAAAAAGAAACTGATAAAGTTTTTTTGCTAAACAAGATAATGAATGTTTTTTTTTCTTTTTCCTCCCAAACCGCAACAACCGTCTACAACCAAGGTGGCTGCACTGACCTCTCGGCTAATAACACTTGACACAAGATAATGAAATGTTTTCTCAATATTAACAATTATCTGCTTTGCTTTACATCAAATCATAAAGTTATTTATTAAGCTTTACTATTTTAGATGGTCAGATAAATTATCAATCTTAAAAAATAACGTTTTATCATCAGAAACTAAATTACATTATAATTTTAACAATTTGAGTTATACCACATGTATATAAAGCAAAGAAAATAAGACCAAAAATGTTTCATTGAGAGATTCCATTTTTATAAAAATAGATATTGGAGTAATTGAAACCGTAAAAAACATAATTCGGACATTCAGTTAAATCTGATTTAAAACATTGTTAAAGAAACTGTAAGAAAAACATAATTTGGACACACAGTTAATTACGATTTAAAACATTATTAAATAGGAGATGAGAAACCTGGATAATCCATTTAAAGTAATAAAATGTCATTAACCATAGCAAAAACTTTACTTAGATCAGAATATGTTATATCTATTTAAACTTGATCATTTATAGAATTAGATATATGATCATATACACACAACAAAACATATACAATATTCTTTTTTTTATAAATCCTGATTTATTACATAACCTTTTATTACATACAAAAATATACTCCAACGTTTGGACTATATTCTCTTATAGTCTTAATCAAGGAATAACTGAAAAATACATGAAAAACAATAAATACAAATATTCCATAATACATATAACAAAATACAAATACCTTTTTTTTTTGTGTGTCATAGCATCGGCCGGGATGCGAACCCGGTAACCCGGGACAACTGCTTGTAAGGCAGTTGAGCTGACCTCTCGACCACCAATGCCTTTTATCTAAAGATTCTTCTAACAAACAATCTTAACTTTTCATTACACGTGTTTCTTAAATACCTTTCTTAAAAAACAAAACGAATGTAATGAATGAAAAGTTAAGATTGTTTGTTAGAAAAGTTTTAAGATAAGAGATATTTGTAATATGTATTATGAGTAGTAATTAATTTATTGAGAGCACAGAAAGCGCATTGAATACAGGTTAAAGCCTGTTTAAAGTATTTAAATATGTATTATGGAATATTTGTATTTATTGTTTTTTTTTATCCTTAACTTTCATCTCAAATAGCTTAGCAATAACTGAAATAATTAAAATGAGCCTATAGTAGCTGATAATTAATGATCTTTTCTAAGAGTAATTGTAATAAAATATTTTAAACATTCAGAAATTGACCATCAGACATTAAATTAAGAGTGACATTAAGTTATCTCAGCCAGAAGAGTGATCATTAAGCAACCCCACAAATGTGATAACTGACTGTCAAAAACATACAAATTAAAAAAAGAATCAGAAATAGACTCAAAAACCAAATCGTTAATAAAAAGTTCAACCTATGGTATATATATATGACAACAAAAGTAATAATATATCAGCAATATATTATTCATTGTCATGTATACCATTATTTTTAATGAAATTAATTTGATTACAGGAGCATTTATATTACAAAGGAATTCCATATAATAATGTGATTTATCTTTTTATTAAGCCCCTTTAAACAAACCATATTACTACCAGAATGGTAATACACTTTCTTGAATTGTTTTTCCAGTTAAGTAAATCATTATCCACAAGAACATTTACTATTTGTATTAAATAATTTAATACTTAAAACAGGCAAAACTCACTATACGTATTGCCACACACAGCAAGCTAGAGTAATCAATGGATGCCAGAAGGCTTGTGCACTAGATGGAGATTTTATGCACAAGCCTTCTGGCATCCATTGATTACTCTAGCTTGCTGTGTGTGGCAATACGTATAGTGAGTTTTGCCTGATTTAACAACAGTTATATACAAGCATAAGAAGTGGTGGTCATGTGATGTTTATTGGTTAATTTAATATTTGAAATACAGACACTCTTTCATATACCTGGAGCTTAATTGTAAATATAGGGGATTTGAACTCAGACTTTCAAGCACCTTTCAACTATTCACATTATCTCATATCACTGATACACATGATCATATACATGTGTATCAGTGACATGAGATAGCGTGGATAGTTTAAAAGTGCTTGAAAGTCTGAGTTCAAATCCTCTATATTTATAAGTAATTTAATACAATCACTTGTTTTAGCAATTATAGAATTCCAAGCATTCTGGAATTATAAAAAAAGTCTAAGTTCGAATCCCACATATATTACATATATTAATACAGGTTTAAGCCTGTACAATATATTAAAAAAAGGTAATATTTAAATTATGCAAGTCTAAAACCCAATCACAACTCTGATTACATAATAAATCATTCAATCCAACATATGTTACTTTATTGACATATGAATAAGTACTTGGATTATTATAAGTGAGGCAATTTTAAAAGAATTGTAGAATAATTTGTAATGGTTGTATTAGACAAGCCTAATTCACAATTAAAATATCAAATCAAACAAATATATGATCAGACGTTATGAGCATAGATACAATTTCTCTGACTAAACTTAAAACCATGTAATGAATCCAAGTATCTACAAGTAGAATTATTATCATCAATTATAAATATTCGTATTATCAATAATCATGGCAGAAGATAAAAGTAAATTAGATAGCAATATATTAATTAAATTCATCAATAAAAAAAAAAACAACAGAATTTATATACAATCTATATGTTGCAATTAAGAGATATCTGTGAGGAAAATTAAATTAACTAATACAGATTTAGCAGTAGTAACTATTGGAATACAAAAAGTAAATTTTTAAGTCAGTTTTTATATAAACCATTACCCCTTTCAGAAGTGAATCAGAAAGTGTGCAAGAACACTCATATAATCATTCAGTCTATATAAATATTCTTTCTCATTAGAGATCCCATGATTCAGATAAAATAGTAACCATAAAATCCAATTGAAAGTATATTTAATTCAACAAAATAGGTCCAGATATTATGAATATTCAGGTGAAAAATTTTGAAATCTTCTCTACAACCAGGAACCAAATTAGATAGAATAATCGGTAATACAGTTCAGAAAGTTAATAATTCTCCTTTCACTATCTCGATGCCACTTAATGTACACATTAGTAATGGATGCTAGTGCTTAATAAATCTATATCCTGTGCTATCTTATCCAACATCCTCAGATTAGTTTCAAGTTTATGGCTTTCATCAGTGAGGAACTTTGGATTTTGGACCAGTGCACCTGGATGTTTTGGACCATCCTTCTGGCAGACATCATTTATTTCTCTATTATAAAACTATCAGCCCAAATAAAAAAATAGTATAAATGTTTTCAATCTTAGGCAACTTGCTTGTTTACTCATATAGATCTGAAACCAGTTCAGTTTCTATCTATTATTGTGTTCTTAGTTTTTTTTAACAATTGCAGGCACATTTGCCCTCTATCCAGGATTTGGTATAAACGAATAAAAAATTACGACTCTAGCTGACATATTACTGTTTCAGAAGCATGCATTTTTTCTTCACTCCCTCTATGTCACTTACTGTAAGCTTTAAGAAATAATAACTATCAAATGAAATGTATCGGATCCTAAATGTGCAGGAGCACTGTTCCAAAATCCAAAGCTTGGTACTTTAGGGGATTTGAACCCAGACTTTCAAGAACCCACCAACTATCCACACTATCTCATACAACTGATACACATGACCACACACATGTAGAAAAGATAAATAACCACCAATATATGTATTTCATGCTAAACCAGCACCCATCAGTTGGTCCAGATTATCATCTTCCACACATATATAATCAGTGCTCAGTTTATATTAAGATAGCAAATCTTCCACTTTAATGGACAGGCTTCAATATACTCCAACCTCCAACTTTTCAGCCATCCATATCATTGAAAATCTGATGATGGAAAGCTAAATCCCATGCTGATGCCAACCTTATTGCCAATCCTGTGTTGACCTGAAGTCACTCTGACCCCTCATGCATAGGAACTTAGCAATTTAAATACATAGAAGAGGGATGGGCAGGATACAAGCGTATAAGTAAATATTCGAAAACCTGGCACTCTTCACAAATCAGAGTGCCAAAGCCATAAGCTTGAAGCTAATCTTAGGATATTGGAAAGGGCAGCACAACATAGGATATTCGGCACTATCTTCTTGCACCTATTAATTATTAAAACTTACAGTAAATGGACTAGAGGTGGGGACAGAAACATATATGCTGTTAAAACAGCAATATATAAGACAGGATTATGTTTTTTCATTGGTTTAAAACTAATTCCACATCTTTTTAAACTAGGACATAGGCTATGCTTTTTCGTTCATGCATTATTTGCTTGGTCACTTAACTCATGTAACAAGTATCAAATGAACATGTTAGACTCACAATATAAAACACTAGGGAAGAAAGGCAAGTGATTACACAAGTTCTACTAAATATTAATTAATTCAAATTTGCATGTGTTTGTGGATTTGCATAATGAAGTGGTTTCTTTCTTTTTTTATAATTTAAAACTGAGTGCACTTTTAATGAAGTTCACCATAATCATAGCTTTCTTAATTTAATTATTGTTACTGCTTTATTTTTACAATATTCTAATTATATATGCATTTTTATTTAAATTAGTTCATTTAAATATTTCACTTGTTAGATGATTGGAAGCCGTTTTCTTTTTCATCTATTACTCTTCTAAAGAGCACCCAGCTTTAGGTTATAAATAAGAAAGAACCACTTTGTTATGCAGTTGAACAAATATATGCAAATTTCAATGACAAATACAAACAAAGGGAAAAATCAATATTAAATATTATGTATCTAAATATTATTTATACAAAGTTAAATATCCACGATGATGCATTCTTCTTAAATAGTCGCATGATTTTTAAAACAAACTGTTCATTTTTATCATCAACCTCAGAGGTCTGCTTATGCACTGTTTTTTTTTAATGAGATTGGCAAAAAATAATGTAAAATATGTAACAGCAACAGTGAGTGATCTTAACATCTGTAATCATCATCACAGATGGGTGATGCCATAGTTCACCAATCCTCAGCAATGACTCAAAAAAATCAACTGTTTAACATCTAATTAATATTTTATTATGCTATCTTGATTACTATAAGCATAAAACAAATGCTGTCAAACAAAGTCACTGTCATAAATAGTGTATTTATATAGCATTTGACTATATATGTAAATAGAGATGGGAATAAACCTTTGGTCATGCACTTTTACGAATTTACACATTCATATAACTGAAGGTTTATTCCCTTCTCTATTTAAACAAAATTAGGTTAACAACACAAAAAGTTGAAATATCAAGGAAATAGCTTATCTCAATGTTTTAAAACTAGAAAAACATTTGAATTTTTTCTCAATCAAAATAGTGTGGAAAGTGGTGGGTCGTGTGAAAGTTTGTGCTCATATACTGTATATATTACATATATAGACACAGGTATATAATAAGCCTGTGTGTTCCAGTTATGGCATAGTAGAGATGTCTGCCCATCCCTTGTATATGTATTACATGGATTATGTCCTTACATGAGGGGTCCGATTGACCTTAGATCAACATGGGTGTGACAAGAATCTCAGCCTCAGGGTGACTTTCAGCATTCCATTATCAGGATTTTCAATTGGATGGATGGTTGAAGAGTTGGAGTGTGGAGTAGTTTGGAGTCTGTTCATTAAAGTATGAGGATTGGGTATCTTAATATATATCTGAGCACTTATGGCATATACGTGTAGAGATGGTAATCTGGACCAACTGATGACTGCTGGTATAGCATGAAATATGTATATTGTTGATTATTTATCTTTTCGACATATATGTGTTCAGGTATATCAGTGTTATGAGATAGTGTGGAGAGTGGTGGATCATGTGAAAGTCTGTGCTCATATACCCTATATATTACATATATAGATACAGGTATATAATAAGCCTGTGCATTTCAGTTAAAAACAATAATACTAAGTTAATTAATCTACGAAGATCTTTAATTTATATTTTTTTTAAAAAGTTAAAAATATATCAAAAATCAATTCCTTTTTGCATGTTTTTCTTAACCATTTTCCCTTGTGTTTCACTATTTAAAAATCTTCTTCAGAACTAAAATTCATATTGCATTATGGTGATCAATTATACACACAAAGCACTATCTTTTCTTTTTTCATGTGTCATAGCATCAGCAGGGAAGTGAACCCGCTAACGCAGGACAATTGCTTGTAAGGCAGCTGTGCCGACCACTCGCCCACCAATGCTTGACAAACAAGGCACTATCTTGTTCTTATATTTTTTAATCTGAACTTAAGTAATATTCAATGAATTTTCTCAGAAGAAAATAAAAATTGATAATCACGCATGAGAAAAAGTTAACATCTACAAATATCTTGGACAGATTATTAATTCAAAAGGAAACACAATGGATGAATTTATTCATAGAATTAAACTTAGTTAGAATGTGGCAGAAATAACTTTATATTAAAAGAAAATATGTCTATATGTTTGAAAAGCATTTCAATAGATGTTTTACCAGTTCTTATTTGAGAAACTGAGATTTTGACCCTTAACAGAAGAACAATAGAGAGACTTCAGATGACAATATAGTATAGAGAGATGTAATTTAGAAGCTACAGAAGAAATCAAAACTGCAATGCATAGATAAGAAACATCACTGCTATCATTAAAAAAATTAAGAGACTGAAGTGGATCTGGAATGGACATATTTGTAGAAGGGATAATAGTAGCTGGAGATAAATTAATCCCAAGAGATTGAAAAAGACCTAAAAAGTGACCACATGTAAGATGGTAGATGAAATGAGAAAGTTTTCCAGTACGTTATAAAGAAGAGGGACTAGAGATTGGAAAAATTGGATTAAACTTGGGAGAATTCTTCTCTTGCAAATGGATCGATAATTATTGAAAATGATAATAATTTTCTTTCAATCTATTAATTCTTTCCTCCTAATTTGGTTATGCATGGATACTAGCAAATAATTTAATTATCTTGGCTATATTTACGCAATAAATTGTAACTAATACTTGTATAACGATTTTTTTTGGTAATTAAAATCTAATTAATAATTCTTTGGTATTCAAAAACAAATTTGCTGATGGAAAAAAGTGTGTTATTAAAGCAATAATATCTGCTGTAACATTTTATAATATTTATTTCCAAAAATTCTTATTATATACACTTACATATATATAACTTTTTTTAAAATGAAATGGCAACTGCCATTATACATGTACGAACAAGAACCAAACACAGAATTACTGAATACAATTCTGAACTTGTAGTAATCATCTTTAATTCAAATTAACAATTAAACCCTATTTCTGTTACATTTGTTACCGAATTTTCCATTTTCTTTTACTTTCTTTCTCTTCTATAATTAAAATTATCTTTGCCTATAATTATGTTAAAAAAGATCCAGAGACAATCAATATTTTCACTCAAAGGGACTCATTAAAGATGAATTGGAGTTCTTAATGAGTTGTTGTGCAATTTCTCTCAAGAAAAAAAATTAGAGTAAATTAAATATGAATGACTTGAAAATCTTTTCCCATTCATGAAAAACCTCCAAATTCATTCATGACAAACGCTGCACGGACAGCTGGGGTAAAGTGAGATGATTTATTTCAGTGATCTGAACTCCAAAAGTTGAGGTTTCTCTCTTTTTTTTAGACGGAAATCTGTTCTTGACAAGCTTGTTGTTACCCAGCAGATGTAAAACTAACTGAGCTTCAGTGAGCAAGTAAGACCCATCATAACAAGGGTTTGGTTTCAAAACTCCTTGTCTCGGCAGAAAACTCCAGAACAAGTTTTCTTAAACAATTAGAAAAAAAAAAAAAACACGGGGGAGGTAGAAAGGAGGAAGTGAAAACAACAGCGAACTTCCACAAAAAGTTATTTCTATTTGAATCATTTAGCGAAAGATAAATAGTAAATATGTTAATATTTTATACTTTTTAAGTAGGAAAATTAAAACGAATTGATTTAAAAAAATAAATAAATGTAGGCGTAAATTTTCTTGAATGAATATTATTTTAATGAATGAATAATTATTGTAATTAAAAAAACTATTTAATAAAAAAAAAAAAAAACAGTAATCAAGAAAAATATGCGTATAATAAACAAAGAATTTAGTGTAGGATAAAAAAGTTACTGAGACTTAACTTAGTTTTCGTTTAAAAGCAATAATATAAAAGGAAAACGAATCCTGTCCGCGGAGTGATAAACAAAAAGATACTGAACACAGACAAAATGCCAGCTAACTCAGAAGACATTAGGGGGCAAAAGAAAAAAGACGTCGATTGAGAGTTCAAAACAAAATTACGAAATAATACCGTAAAAAGATGGTTGATTGAGTAAAATTGTTTTCCATTAAAATTTTCAGAATTTGTGTAATTTTTAATGAATATGAAAAACTGTTGAATTTGCAAATTAACAACGAGAGGTCAGCGCAGTCGCTTGCAAGCAAGTAGTTGGTTGCAGATGGTTGTGGGTTCGCTTCCCGGTCGATGCTATGACATATGAAAAAAAAAAAACAAACAAAGAAAAAATTATTCTAAGCAAGTTAGACTTGTTACAATAGTTGGCTTGAAGATAATAGTTCTACGATTAATTATTGGATAAGTAAAGAAAAAACTGAAGAAACAAAATAGGAATTCACCCTGTTTTCTTGGCTAACAATTATACCTCAATATTATCAACACGAAATGCATAAATTAACACTGAATTATATCCAGTGACAGAAATATATATATATATATTTGAAAAGTTTTGGAAAAAGCATTTGATAGAAAAAATGATTTACACTATTCCAACCAAATGTATAAATTAAAGAAATGAATTAAAAAGAACAATAAAACAAAACTCTAATGATAAATTTGTTTGACTCTGAGGTCATTAATCTCATGAAGATATCCTCTGATATTAAAGGAAATTGGTTTTGGAAGGGAATGATGGGAAGGCTATTTCGTTTTGTATATATATATGTTGTATGTATCTTATTGAATTTCATTTGAAAAGATCTATTTGATAATAGATGAAATCATGGTCATGGAAAAACTTTAGTAAAAAAATTTGGATAGTGTTGTAATTTTATATGATATATATATAATTTGCATATAAATAAAAAATTATTAGATTACATGATTTAATTGGTTAGAATAAGATATAATATTAACCATTAAGCATCACATGATAACATTTCCTATACTAGCACATTAATTGTTGATAAACAGAGCAAAACTCTCCATACAGTATTGCCACCTGTGCTAAACAGAGTAATCAATGGATGCCAGAAGGCTTGTGCATAAAATCCTTATCTAATGCCTACTCATCCAATATCCCCAGACTAGTTTCTGGCTTGTGGCCTTCGTCAGTGAGGAGCTTTGGATCTGAAAGCACTGCAGATAGCTCTCAGATCCAAAGCTCCTCACTGACGAAGGCCACAAGCCAGAAACTAGTCTGGGGATATTGGATGAGTAGGTATTAGATAGGGATTTTATGCACAAGCCTTCTGGCATCCATTGATTACTCTGTTTAGCACAGGTGGCAATACTGTATGGAGAGTTTTGCTCTGTTTATATAATATTAACAACAAAAATTGTCATAATGCTATAAAACATTCATTCTTCAAAGAGAAAAAGCTTCATATTCTCTTAGAAGTGTTGGTAAAGAATATTAGGCTCTTAGTCATTGTTCAAGAATGATCACCAGAAATACTATAATATTTAATAGGATAAATCTTACCTAGAGAAGTATCATAGTAAAGTCAAAGTCGTATTTTGTGAAATATATGAAAGAAGGCTTTAAGATTTATTATTCAACAACAAACTCTAAAAGTCTGCCCATCCTTGCATATGTATTAAATGGATTATGTCCCGTACATGTGGGGTTCAGATTGACCTTAGGTCAACATGGGTGTGACAAAAATCTCGGCCTCAGGATGGCCTTCGAGCATTCCAACATCAGATTTTCAATTGGATGGATGGTTGAAGAGTTGGAGTATGGAGTAGATTGGAGTCTGTCCATTAAAGTATGAAGATTGTCTATCTTAATATATATCTGAGCACTTATAGTATATATGTGTGAGAGATGATAATCTGGACCAACTGATGATTGCTGGTTAGCATGAAATACATATATTGGTGATTATTTATCTTTTCAGCATATGTGTTTGGGTATATTAGTATTATTAGATAGAGTGGAGGGTCGTGTGAAAGTCTGTGCTCATATACCCTACATAATAATTTTTAAAGTAGTTGTTTGAGAGGTATTGATAAAAGAATATATTCATTTATATGCTTCATAAACTTTTTTCCTGCCTTCATAATTATGGACATTTAGTACGTACAGATTTAATGATCAACTAAACTAATAATTAGTGAACTTGTTCCTATATATTTGCAGAGCCAGTCCTAGAAAATTTTGTCCCTTGTTGCAATAACTTATTTTGCCCCATTCCAACATATCAAACATTAGCTAATAAAAAATAATAATAAATTATATTTTTTACAATAACAAGAGAGACACTTAAAAGATAGATTTGGAATAATTTATTATAATTAACTTACATGTAAATATAGCTCAGCCAGCTGCAGAACGGAGTTTGTTGTTAACTGAAAGAAGACTCTTTGATTCCTCTTGGAGGCTTAAAGGAATCAGGTAAATGCCTAATGTCCACTAAATATGTTCTTTCACTGCAGCTGTTATTACTAGATGATTAATTGTATAGTATACAAACATGGATGGGCTGCTCATCAACATGCATTAGCCAGCGTGGTGAATTTATTGGCTTTCAACTCGGAATTTAAGATCAAGAAACACTATGGTCATTCTTCTCAGTTGCCAGATAAGACAGAATGAATGTGTGTGTGAATTAATTTTTTTTCTAATAGATATATACAACCATGACAGACAAAAATAAATCTTGGCCCTTATTTACAGAAGGCTATAAAGTCACCAACCAAGGCAGCGGGTGGTTGGTGGCCAAAGGTGGAGGGTGTTAAGAATCCCCTGATTGTGGATCCAGGCTGCCATTTGATGATGGCTTTTTATTTAGGTACTTACAACTGCAGATCACTTTCAAGTGAAGGAAGACTGAAAGAATTTGGCAAAAAAAAAAAAAAACCTGTCTCATATTAAATGGGACATTATTGGACCGTATGAAGTTAGAAGAAAAGTTGAAGAAACAATTGGTTTAAAAAATGGACATATAATCTACTACAAAGGCACATATATTGGAAGCACAAGTGGAGTATGATTCATTGTGGAAATTGATAGTGAATCAGACAGAATGGCAAGATTAGTTATTCAACTTAATAGCAGATACCAAATGGAGATAATTCAGGTTTATGCCCCAACAAGTTCTCATAGTGATGAAGTAGTAAAAGATTTTTATATGGATGCTTTTGATTAGACTAAACAACATATTATAGTTATTATGAGAGGCATTAATGATAGAATTGGTAAACAAATAAAAGATGAAAGTGCTGTAGGTAAATTTTGTTATGATAATAGAAATGAGAGCGAACATAGACTTTGCAGAGTTTGCAGGAAAAAAACAACAACTATATTACGAGGAATTCTTTTTTTGAGAAAAATATTAAAAGGAAATGGACATGGAAGCATCCAAATGAAGATTTAGAATTGGATTATATTTTGACAAACAGAAAATACATATTTCAAGATTGTAATGTTCTTAATAAATTCGACATAGCAAGTGATCATCGATTAGTAAGATATAGGATACATGTTAATGTAAAACTAGAGAGACAAAAATTATTATGAAAAACAATACTAATGAATTTACATTAAAATTCATAAATCATTTTCAAGTATTAGTAGATTTTGAACATGATTCAGATTTGAATGAAATTAATATGAAAATAACTCATATACTTTAAAAAATGGCAATAAGGATAGCTGGTAAAAAAAAAGCAGCAATTAACTAATAAAATTTCTAGAATTTATAGAGAAAAGAAGGAATATGAAGATATATAAAAATGATGCAAAAGAACAGTTGATAATGATGTAAGAAAGTATAATTGTGAACTAGCAAAGAAAGCTGTAGAAGAGAAATAAAAGTCCCAAGAGTGTTAAACAACATTTTGGTATTGGTAGGAAACTTATATCTACAATAAGAAAAAAAAGATGGAACTATTACTAAAAAAAAAGATGACATCATGAAATGGGTAGAAGAGTTCTATCAAGGATTATATAATAATAAAAAAACAAGTACCTCCTAGATCTATTATATCTTCTGAATTGCTCAAAATTTTAAATAAACAACTGAGACATGTAATTAAAATTTATGAAGAAAGGAAAAGCTCCAGATAATGATGGAATTAAAATTGATATATTAAAAGAAGCAAATGAAGAAATAGAAAAAATTTGGCAAAGTTATATACCAAATGTCTAAATGATAAAGATGCACCAAATAATTGGAAGAATGCAGTATTAATATTAATATTTAAAAAAAGGTGATAAAGAAGATATTAGAAATTATAGATCTTTTAGTCTTTCATGTACAATTTTTTTTACCAAGATAATTATAACTCATCTACAGAGAAGACTGGATTTCAATCTGCCAAGAGAACAAGCCGGATTTAAAAGTGATTTTAGTACAGTAGATCATATCCAAGTATTGAGAAAAATTATAGAAAGGACCAATGAATATGAGTTAGCATTATGCTTAGGATTTGTAGATTATGAAAAGACATTTGATTCTATAAGCATTTCTCCAGTGATTAAAGCATTGGACCATCAAGGTTTAGAACCAGGATTTTCTCACATTTCTGATGAATATTTGTAAAAATGCAACAGTAATAATTAGATTACATAATGATACTAGGAAAGTTAACATTGAGAAGGGGTGTGTTAGGGTGACTCCACATCTCCAAAACTTTTTACAGCAGTGCTGCAAAAAATATTTTGTGGATTATGCTTCAAAGCTGCAGGAAATATTCAAGAGTTATCAGATGAAAGTAAGAAAGTAGGGTAAAAATAATGTTCAATGGATTTTCTCAAAAGATGAAGATAAAGATTGATTATGATGAGTTGGAAGAAGTTAACAGCTACAAATACCTTGGTCAGATTATTAATATAGATGGAAACATAATGGATGAAATTAATCATAGAATTAAACTTGGTTGGCATGCTTATGGACATATGACTTGACCACTTAATAGAAGAGCAATACAGAGACTTCAGACTATTCAAAAAAGTATAGAGAGATGCATGTTAGGAGTAACAAGAAGAGATCGAAAATGCAATATATGGATAAAAGAACAAACAGGTGTTACTGACATCACTGAAAGAATTAAAAGACCAAAGTGAAGTTGGGCTGGACATATTACTAGAAGAGATGATAATAGATATACAATTGAAATCTTAAACTAGATTCCAATAGATTGTAAAAGACCCAGAAAGATACCACATGTGAGATAGATGGAGGAAATAAGAAAGTGTGCAGGAGTGATGTGGAGAAGAGAGGCTAAAGATCGGAGAAGACGGATTAAACTTGGGGAGACCTTCATCCTGCAGTGGATTGATAATGATTGATGGTGATGGCTCATTCTAATATGTAAAATGAAGAACAGCTAAATCACAAAGAGGTATTATGGTAAATATATATTAGATTTTAGAACATGTTTATAGCTTAACATAAGTCAATTTATATTTTCATTGTTAAAATGTAAACCTACTATTTAAAATGAAACTTTTATTGTTTTCATATTTGCATAATCATGAAGTTAGTGTAGTCTAATTTCTAATCAACCACTTAAAAAGAAAGGATTATTAATAATTACTGCACAATCCCATTTAGCGTATTTTGATTGTTGGTTTAACGTGATGTGACGTATTTGGTTTCTCCTTAAATGAAGTAAGAATATCTCAGCAATTAATTATGCCCAGATAAACCTGTTAGCCATTTTATTCTCCATTCCCCACTCTTAAGTCTTCCCATATTCTGTCCCATCCCATTTCCACAACATAAACTTTGTCAACTCTATGGCCTTTATATCTAAATCCCCCTTATCTCTTTGCAACAAAAACTCTCTATACAGTAGTGCCACCCAGTACAAGCCATAGTAATCAATGGGTGCTAGAAGGTTTGTGAATAAAATCTCTATATAGTGTCTACTCAGCCACAAACTAGAAACTAGCGTGAGGATATTGGATGAAACCTTCTAGCATCCATTGATTTTTATGGCTTGCACTGGGTGACATTACTGTATGGATAGATTGCTACTGTTTTAACAGCTAATGTAAGCATAGGAAAAGGTGATAAGAGATGTTTGAGTGATTTAATATCTATTTCTTTAATTGATTTACTCATCTCATTACAATTATTCTGTCTCCTTTGTTTGACCTTTGAACCAAAAATAGAGAAGAGAATTTTTTTTTTTTTGTAAATATATTCATCAATAAAAGTTTTTCAACAATAATATGAAAAATATCTTAGATAAATTTAAATAACAAACATTTGGGAAAAGATGGGTCTATTAAAAATATTATTGAATATTACTTCCAGATTGAAAGCATTTCTTGGGCCCACGCCAATAAAAACATGAATAAAGAATCAATCGAAATCACAAGGAAGATAAAATAACCATTATTACATCACACAAAATTTTCAATCAAATCATTTTAGATCTGATCTGATATTATTCCATATTTATTAAGAATATGTTATTGTTCTTTAATTTAATAAATTTACATATATTTCAAACTCAGGTCAAGGTTCACTCAAGGCCAAGAATGGAATCAAAAATGAATACAAGATAGAAGGTATTCTCCTATCAAGACTGATAATGTGACATTAAACACAATAGAATACTACATTATTTTAAATAATTTTTTAAAAATATATACATCTCAATGAAGTTTTATTATGTAAAATTGAACTAAGCATCATAAAGTCATATTTCAGCAGAGAATATTCAATGACATTTTAGTGATTTATTTTTATCAGTTCCAAAAATTTCCTGTCTACTACAAATGCATGGATTGCACAGTCTAGTAGAAATGGTATTTCCCTTATATATATAATAATAAATTAATACATATATGCATTAAAAAAAATTCTACATATATCGGTTTAAAGCCAATAAACATCACATGACCACCATGGCTCCTCACTGACGAAGGCCACAAGTCAGAAAGTAGTCTGGGGATATTGGATGAGTAGGCACTAGATGGGGATTTTATGCACAAGCCTTCTGGCATTCATTGATTACTCTAGCTTGCTGTGTGTGGCAATACATATAGTGAGTTTTGCCCTTTTTAAATATATATTCCTTGCAGTGGGATTCCATCTATTTCATATGGGATTGTAAAATGGCATCTTAAATTGTTTCTACATCATGGAATAAGTATGTGCTTAGTCTCCTATTAATGATTTAAATATTTAAGTGAAATTAACTGTGAATTTATTCCCACTTTAAAAACAAACAAATTGCACTATAGTTTTAGTGTGGAAATCAAGTTGTTCAAATTACTAAATCGCCTACAAATATATAGTGTCATATGAAATTCATCTATAATGAAAGAGAGTCATCTAAATTTTTTTTTCTGGATGATGGTTTACGATTTAATAAGCATTGCCTAATGAGAACTATACTATAATAATAAATTTAATTATTAGTTTTATAAATAAATACCCCTTAATACAGAGGTCGCCAAAGTGGTCTATATAGACCCCCAGGGGTCTATTTAACAAAAGTAGGGGTCGATCTGAGCCAGGGGATCGATTGGGGGGGGGGGCGAAGGAAAAACAATTCTTAATATGTAAATCACACATATTTTTCATAAAACTATTGTTACACAATGTAAAATTACTTTAATAAATGCTTAAAATCATAAAATAAATATACAAACACAGTACCTAATAGATAGTTTTATTTTAATTAACTGAAAATTACTTTTTGGGGGGTCGATGGAGATTTCGAAAAATTATATAGGGGTCTATGATCAAAAAAGTTTGGCGACCCCTGCCTTAATACAAAGCAATAAACCCATAAATGACTAGGATTTTTGAGGAAATTATTGGTAACTATTCAAAATTATTATATTTAAATGTAATAATTGTTTTCAATGTTGACAAGATTGTATAGATATTTATTACTCTATAGTTAGCTGTTTCTTATTATGATAACAATATGAAGCATTTATTTTAAATGTTCTAATAATTATATTATATTAGTTTATTATAAAAAAAAACTTTGCCTAATGATTTAGCTAAAATTACTTATTCTAGTACACATATTTACACCTTAACTATGATAAAATCATTAACTATATGCATAAATAATGATTTTTAAAAAAAAATTAAAAATTCTTATTCAACAGTTGAAATCTTTCCACTTTAATATCAAAATGCAAGCAACGTCTATAAGTATATTTTCAATAATTGCAAGGAAATCAAGTCATACATCATGTGAACATTTAATAGGCTTGTACTACAAATGTTATGTAATGAGTGTCCTAAAACAGGTAAAACTCTCTGTATAGTAGTGCCACTCAGTGCAAGCCAGAGTAATCAATGAATGCCAAAAGGCTTGTGCGTAAAATCCCTATCTACTGCCTACTCATCCAATATCCCTCCAGACTAGTTTCTAGCTATGGCTTTCATCAGTGAGAAGCATTGGATCTGAGAGCACTGCACCTAGATCTTAGGATCTAGTAGTGGCACTACTATACGAAGAGTTTTGCCTGTTTTAATAACAGTTATGAGCAAGCATAAGAAATGGTGATCATGTGATATTTAATGGTTTAATACATATGTTAATACTTGTATACAATTTGCTATTAATAAAGTTTAATTATATATTTTAAAAAATTAATAGCAATGGCTATAATTTGAGGAATATGATCACAATTAGACAAAAATGAATCAGTTTGATTTTTGACACCATTGGTCCGCTCTGAGTTTAGTTTTTAAGATGAAATTTTGGAACAAATGCAACAATTGCTAACCTAAGTCAATATGGTATTTTTCCATCATTTACTAACAATAAATCTTATGTTGCTATTTTTACTATTAGTCAATACTTTATTTCTTTTTACATCAAATCTCAGATGAAGCTGATTAGTTTCACCTCAAATGAGGATAAAAATTTCAAGATTCTCTAAGCGAAATTGTTCATCTTTTAAAAACTTGCAGAATTTGCATTGAGAATCGACTATGTTATACTGATCACATCGAAGTTCCTAAAATCTTGAATTTGGAATAATTCCTTTTTGTAGATCTTTTTATTTTATTACTCTTTAAAGATTTTTAACAAAACCTATCGCTATTTAAAGTAAATAAATCTCAATTAAAAGTAATAACCATTTTTGATGTTTGCAAAGTTAATTATTTAATATTTAAAACTATTTTAAAAGGACGTTAAAACGTTCTTTATTACTATCATATAAAAGCAATAACAAATTATTTAGGAATAAGTATTCTGAAAATATGATAGTGATATCATAAAAAACATCCCTCAGTTCGCACAATATGGTAATGAGTCTACAACTGTAAGATTCTTCTTCATTGGATAACTGGATATGAACTTATAAAAAGTAACAATTGTTTAAAATATTTGTAGTGAACTTGAGTCTGAATTGGACCTTATTTACATTACAACACTCTAAAGAGGTATAATATTAATTTGGGAGGATGTAGCAACTAGAATTAACAAGTGCTACAATTAAATAAGATTTTGACATTTTCCAACAAAAAAAAGTTTGTGGCAAAAAAAGATTCAAAAGAAATACTTGCATAACATCAAATACACAAATTATAGAATCTGCATGTTACACACATTAAATTGTATAATCATCTGAAATTCTTTTCTGTCTTTCATTTTCTTTTTTCTGAAGTTAGAAAGGAAATAATCATTTAGTAATGGCTGCTAATAATGCTAATATATTATATACGAAATTAATTGTTTACATAAATTGATTTTCGGCATCAAATAATGATTTCTTTTTCAATGCATAAATACTATTAATATATGGCAATTTACCTGCTCTATTTCGAACACTGTCCCGCAATCTTCTTCAGAGCCACTTTTACTTTAAAAAATTAAACAGTCGAAATGAAAGATTGTGTATGCATATATGTTCAATAAAAAGTTTTTTTGTAAAAAGTGTTCAAAGTAGAGCGGACAAATTGCATTTATATAAGATACTACAGCAAAATAAGGGGAAAGCTAAATTTGATACTATTAATATTGACATAACTTTGAACATATACACGCATCATAATTTAATAAATATAAATATTTAAATGTAATTACACTAAAAAAAAGTATAGTAAAAAAATTGCATTCTGATACTTTAAAAGTTTATTCAACATCTCAAAAATTTCAAATCAATGACCCAGCAAATAGTGGCCAGCTTCCTATCTCTATTCATATAACAATAGTTTTTTTTTTTTTTAATTCTTCCTGTGTTCTTATACAAAGTGCACAAAAACTAACTGAGACATCATTACGCAACTATTTCAATTCATAAAAAAAAATATCAATGTACATAATCACTTTCCTTCTCAAAGTTCAACTGTATAAGAATAATGTCATTAAACCACTAAACATCACATGATCACCATTTCTTACGCTTGCACATAATTTATTAAAACAGGCAAAATTCTCCATACAGTAGTGCCACACCTACCGATCTAGGTGCAGTGCTCTCAGATCCAAGGTGCCTCACTGACGAAGGACACAAGCAGAAACTAGTCTGGGGATATTGGATGATTAGGCACTAGATGGGAATTTTATGCACAAGCTTTCTGTCATCCATTGATTACTCTGGCTGGCACTGAATGGCATTACTGTATGGAGAGTTTTGCCTGTTTTAATAATGTCATTACTTCATGTTCTACCACACTGCTCTTCCACACAACCTTTTAAAGTTTGTTTTAAACTTTATTTTAATCAATACTTGAACTATTTGAAATGCAAACCAAAGTTTTTGCCTTATTCGCCCATCAAATTCATTAATCATGTCAACGTCAGTTTATTTTGCTTTTATTCAGTACATTCTAATTCATGATTTTACTAAAGTAAACCATGATATTTGTGGTTTCGCAATCAAACAGAACAAAACTTTGGATTAATGCAATTTGGTAGAATATGATGAAATATACTGCAAACATTACAATCAATTATGAATTTGAAACGTTTACAATTAACACAATTCCCACGGAAAATATTTTATTAATATATCTTCATCATGGCAATTGTGCGATCAGTGTAAAGAGGATGTTTATTCACATATCCCATTCATTAATTCCATAAGTCAATTTACAAGATCTGTTTTTTTTCTTATATATTTATAGTATATTTACTCTCTAAATGATTTTATCAGTATAAACACTCAACCAAATAAAGATAAGAATAATATAAAAAATTTCTGATATCATTCAAACAAAAAAATATGTAACATTAAACAAAAATTACGAGATTTACTTGTCAGATAACTCTACAGTCTCACATCTAATCAAATCTCTAGCCCAACCCTAGATATAAACATACATTCCTCTCTCTTTACTTTTCTTCTATCTTTTAAGTTTTTACAATGGCTAACTACTTCCCTCCTCTCCTACCCACTAATTCTTTAACATTAGCTACAGAAATAGGAAAGTTGTTTACGTGCACACAGACTTGTTTGTTAATCGCAGTAAAGGATAGTGTAACCACTTTTAACAGCGGATGAATTGTCTTATCAAGATGATTTTATCGATAATAATAATTATTATAGTAAACAATCATATCAATAATTTTCGTATTTTTCCACATTACCGAAATTAATCTAACTTATCTGAATTTGCTATTTTCCAGATTAACAATAAATTCTAGTAATCTTATCAACAAGAATGATCTTTGAATCTAAGCCACTGTTTTATAAATCAACGGCTTATATATTTATGGCTTGTAAATTCTCTTTCTAAAATTGTTAGCCGAGAGATCATCGCAATCGCCTTGCAAGCAAGTAGTTGGTTGCAGACGGTTGTGGGTTCGCGTCCCGGCCGATGCTATGACATATGGAAAAAATATATACATATAAGTTTATTATTTCAAAGCACTAAAACTCTTAAATTCTTATACTGTAGTATAGTATTAAGGTCACATTTTTTTTACCCATTTTTTTCGTGCGTGTGAGACTACAAAATAGTGATAAATTGATAAAAAAAAATTCAGAAATAGAGAAATATTTATTATTTCTATTTACTTTCATCCATTTCAGATTCATGTTTTTCAAAGTCATTTTACTTTTTTTTTTTTTTATTGACTCGTTTTATTCATAATTAAGTTATACAGCTAAAAGGGCCCAACTTGTGGAAAGTAGATCAGACCTGACTGGAGACAATAGGCAACTCCTGTTTACAAGTCTAAGAGAGGAAGACAATAGAAGAAAAAATACAATAAAATAACCACAATAAACAAAAAAACAAAAAAAATCACTATTTTTCCTTCCCGCAATCAAGTATATTTTTAATATAAAATAAATACAACAGTTAAACAACTTAACAATATTAGTTGATGATTTTCTTTTATAGTTTATGAATCAAGATTTCTTCTTTTTTAAAACAGATTGTTTGAATGGAATTCTGTGGTAAAACATGAAATGTCAAGCTAACCTCTTCTTTTGTTATCTCAAAGTCAACAGAGATCTGCAGTTTGACAACACACAAGGATTGCGATTTTTTTTTCGTGTCTGCCTTTCATTCATTATTTAAGATTACTTCCATAAAATAGTTTAAACTTGGTATCTGATTTGTAAATAGGAATAAACTAGAAAAACATTATTTTGAAGGATAAATAAAAACATGCTTAATTTTTTTTTTTACGTTTAATGAATGGATATTAATGATTTTGAAGAAGTAAATGAATACATAACTTATAATTACAGCTACTAAGGTCCAAAACAAGCTTTAAATATATATTAAATGTTAAATTTAGATTCGCTCTTTGCTTGTGCATTCCTGAGACAATTTTTATCTCACTTTTCACAATCTCTAAAAATGTTTGGACACATCCCCCTCCACCTCTTCAAAAGTATGTGTGTGTTCTCTAATTTATCAAAAAAATGGAAACTATATATTGTAATTTATTTTACCAATACAGTTTTGCTTACTGGGTTAAGATTTCACGAATGCTTAAAATTGTAGCATTAACTTTCACCACGTGAGTATCATGTGACTTCAGCAGACTCAGAATAGCCACATTGTTAAGCAAAACAAGAAATAGTCTTTCACAATCCTGATAAATATATCATTGTTGGAGAAAAAGATTTACAGCCTTCACGGTCAGGAAGCTCTTATGTCCTGGCTACCATCTAAAGTGTAAAAATCTCACTGGAGGGGTTTTTGAATACACCCATATGAAGCCAATAACTAACAATAAAAATTCTTTAAAAATTTAAAAATAGAAGGAAAAAAAAATCGAACACTATATTCCTATAGATTAATAATAATGCTGATAAAAATAAATTTATAACTCTATTAAAATAAATTCGTAGGTCGTGATAGCCTGTTGCCTAGACACCTAAACCTGCCTTCAGGCAACGAATTTAACATATAAATATATATAATGGTCATCGGAAGAAGTGTAAAACAACTCTTAAGCAGTCATTATTATTTAGACGTAACAAAAGGACAACATAAAGAACAAAGTATATAATCTGAAATAATAAAGGAAATACAATACTAATAATTTAACAATTGTAAATTTATTTAAATCATTAATCCATTCAGATTTAATCTTACACTAAAATTATGTTGATAGTTGTAATCATCTTCACATTGTAATGAAGTCATCCGTGTTTTAAAATCTATTTTTATCATTAAATATTTGAAATCCAGGCATTCTTCATATACCTGGAGCTTAATTGTATAAATAATCACCAATATATGTTTCGTACTGAACCAGCATTCATCAGTTGATCCAGATTACGAAATACGTATATTGGTGATTATTTATCTTTTCTACATGTGTGTGGTCATGTGTTTTAGTGGTATTAGATAGTGTGGATAGTTGAAGGGTGCTTGAAAGTCTGTGTTCAAATCCCCTATATTTTTATCATTAAAGAAAAAAACTGATAATTTCTGATTATATAACTATATTTATCATAATGATTAAAATTCCATCTGATTAAAGACTATCTTGCTTGAAGTAGAAAAAATAAATGTTTCATTATTTATTACACTGATAAGTATAAATATACACGGGATTTGAACACAGACTTTCAAGCTTTCTTCAGCCATTTAATACACATGACCACACACGTGAAAAAGATAAATGATCTCCAATATACGTAGTTCGTGCTGAACCAGCACTCATCAGTTAATCCAAATCATCAATCATCAATTCTCACACACACATATATATAAACATTAAAGTGTGAATTCCCCTACATATATATAAACACTAAAGTGTGAAGATTTGCTATCTTAATATAAACCGCCGGTACTCATCATTTGGTCCAGGCCATCATCTTCCACACATATATATATAATCAATGCTCAGTTTATTTTAAGATAGCAAATCTTCACACTTTAATGTTTATATATGTGTGTGTGTGAGAATTGATGATTGATGATTTGGACCAATTGATGAGTGCTGGTTCAGTGCAAAATACATATATTGGAGATTATTTATCTTTTTTTACGTGTGTAGTCATATATATTGGTCGTATGAGATAAAGTAGGTGGCTGAAGACCCCATGTATATAATGTATACCTATATTTAAAATATATATATAGGTATGTTTATATCTATAAGATGTTAAAAGTTTCTCATTATATTATAAAATTGTAGTCTATACGATAAAACACTGTATTACAGCCTTCACTGTAAGCAATGAATTACTAATAGTAACCCTGATCACATATTATCATTTGATCATATTATTTTATTATTATTATTTTTTAAAATATCAGAAATTTGATAGATATTGTAATTAATATTCTAATATCTAAATAATTTATGCCCCCCCCCCAACACTTTTCAATTTATGAAACAAAAAAAAAAAGATACAAAGAGCAGTTTTAAGTATAATGATTCTTGAGTGAAGAGTTGAATCAACTCATATAAAATTGAAATAAGGCACATAAGAAATGAGTAAGATTATATATATTTTATAATATATAATTTTTTTTCTACAGTACAGGCTTTTTCATACCTGCACTCCAATATGTAATATATAAGGGATTTGAACTCAGACTTTCACATGACTCTCAGCTATCCACGCTATCTCATACTGCTGACACACTTGATCACCTTCATGTCGAAAAAATAAATAATCACCAATATATATATATATATTTTGTGCTAAACCAGGACTCTTCAGTTGGTCCAGATTATCATCTCTACACATATATACAATCAATGCTCAGCTTATATTAAGCCAAATCTTCATACTTTAATGGACAGGCTTCAACCCACTCCACAACTCTTCAGCCATCCATTTCACTGAAAATCTGATGGTGGTACACTCAAAGCCCTCATTGGTGCCAACCTTTTCATCCTACCCATGTTGTGACCCCTCATGTACAGGACATAATCCATTTACATTTTATAGTACATACTGTATATATAAACACAGACACACACACAAACAATTATTACAAACAAATCTCACATAACAAATAGTAGGCAAATATTAAATTATGTATGGAACTTCAAACATAAAAATAATTGCTTAACATGTCAGTGCCTGTATTAGCGGTACTTACGTATTAGACCTGTTTCCCATATTTGTGACAGTAGAATGCTGTATTAGACATTTTGTCATTGCAAACATGTGCAATAGGTCTAATATGTAAGTTCCATATATGTATAGCTATTAACTCGTTAATCTCAATATAGAGTGGTTTACTAAAGGGTGCAGGGGTGATGTGGAGAAAAGAAGCTAAAGAACGGAGGAGATGAATTGAACTTGGAGAGACCTTCATCCTGCAGTGGATTGATAATGGTTGATGATGATGATGACAACTATGTAATCAAATACAAAATATAGATATATAAAAAAATGAATAAAATTATATATATATTTTTAGCATATAAATAGATAATATTCAAAACCATTTCTATACGAAAAAAAAGTGTAACAGTTAGTAGAAATATTAAATCATGTAAAGCGTTGTTAGCCGAGAGGTCAGCGCAGCCGCCTTGCAAGCAAGCAATTGGTTGCAGACGGTTGTTGCAGGTTCGCCTCCCGGCTGATGCTATGACATATGGAAAAAAATACCATCAAAATAAAATAAAGAGATTGATTATGTATTTATGCATTTCATTTCCACCAATTAGGAGATTTAAGAGTGTTTTAGTACACAATAAAATCCAATAAATAAATTCATCATAATTAACTCTATTTCTTTAATATTAACTAACAATTATTTACTCAATAGCTTGGAAGAAATTTGAGAGAGATAAATGATAACTGGAATTACAATCGATGGACGTTGGGCTCCAGTGTATTACTCTGAGCATTGCTCTCCTAGGCCAAACATAATTGAACGATTTATTGTTTGAGAGTTCATAAGAAGGTTGTGTGCTGGAAGTATCGGGACTGAAGCTGCAACTATGAACTTTGAACTCTAGAGTCTGCCATTCCATCAACTGCATTAAACCACACAGGAAATTACTCATTGAAAATATATACATTGTACAGGCTTAAACCTGCATTTATATATGTAACATATGCGGGATTCGAACTCAGACTTTCACACGACCCACTACTCTCAGTGCCATCTCATATTGCTGACTCACCTGATCACACACATGTTGAAAAGATAAATAATCACCAATATACGTATTTCAGGTTTAAACCTGTACAATGTATTAATTTATATAAATAGTGTGTAAAAGGTCTGCCCATCCCTCGCATATGTACATATAAATGGATTATTCTCCTGTACATGGGGGTCAGAATGACTAATATGTCAACATGGGTAGGATAACAACCTTGGCACTAACAAGGGCTTTGAACGTTCCACCATCAGATTTTCAATGAAATGGAAGGCTGAAGAGCTGTGAGTTGGAATAGTTTGAAGCGCCTCTCCTTTAAAGTATGAAGATTGGCTATCTTAATATAAAGCTGAGTACTGATTATATATATGTGTGAGGATAGTAATCTGGACCAACTGATGATTGCTGGTTTAGCATGAAATACGTATATTGGTGATTATTTATCTTTTCAACATGTGTGTGATCAGGTGGGTCAGCAATATAAGATGGCACTGAGAGTAGTGGGTCATTGAAAATATCTAAATTGGTTTGTTTTCTATCTTTTTCCTTCATCCTCTTTCTAAGAATTCTATTTGTTAATGTTAAGTATTTACTATAAATAAATTTTAGTCTAGTTTTGTTGGAAATTTTTAAAATTTGTTAAATTGTTTTGTATGTTTATTTAATCCACTATAATGTGTTTACTTTAAAAATAAAAGTAAATTTTTGAACAACATGTAAACATGTATGTCTGCACATGGAACGTTATGTGTAAATAATATATTCAAATTTGCAAATTCGTCTGCATAAGGAAGTGGTTTCTTTCTTTATAACCTAAAGCTAAACGCACTTTTGGTGAAACTCACCATAATTTTGGGTTAATTCAAATACACTTTTTCAAAAATGAATAACATTTTTTATAAAAATGAAATTAATTAAGTCCACAGACTTATTTATATTTTATGATAAGTAAAAAAGTTGAATGTCTTACTTCAATTTAAGGGGGGGGGGTGTAAATAAAATTATAATCATTTACGTAGTTTTTTTTTCTTTTCTTTTTTTTTCATGTGTCATAGCATCAGCCGGGAAGTGAACCCACTAACCTGGGACAACTGCTTATAAAGCAGCTGTGCTGACCTCTCGACCACCAATGCTTGGCTCATTTACATAGTTGTACTTGATTGCATGCTTATTAACTAATGTTCTGATAATTAATAAGTCTTCCAGTTTAACCAATAGTGATTATTGTTTATTTATATCAACATTTATTTTAAATTTCTATTGGTATTATATAAAAAATAACTTATAATATATTCAGGTATTTCTAATATAAAACATATCATTAGACATCAGAAACCTCTTTCTCTTTAATTTAGTAATATCTCTATAATTATAAGTATTTAATGGATACCAGACGAGCCAACAAAGATCTCAAGATTAATTTATTGAACGAATAGCCAGTATATTGCATTGTAGACACAGAACAACCAATTTATAAAATCATATTATAATATTCAACATTAATAAACAAATTCCTAAACAATCTAAAATTAGAAAACAATTCAATGTGATTCTATTAAAGATTTCTATAATAAAGGGTGAACATGTGTGATTAATAGAATCTTAAATATAATGTTATGAAAAATGTAATAAATATAACCTAAGAAAGAGAAGTTAGATATGATATGAACTGACTTATTATAATTCACACCTTCAAATTAAAAAAAAGATACTATTTGTATTTAGATACCAGCCATCACTTTTAGAGCAGTAGTAATAAAAGGTACTTTCAACTTATGCCCCATGTGGCTGCAAGAGGCGCTGTTTCCTGTGTCAACCACAGAAATATTCAGAGTAGGGGACCAAAAAGAAGTGGTGCAACACAGGAAACAGTGCATTTTGTGGCCACATGGGGCATAAGTTTAAAGTACCTAATAAAATATTGGAATGGTAGATTTTGATTAAGCATTAGTTTAATGAAGTTCATAACACAGGCACAATCCTTTGTTTGGGTGGTTCAAGTATCCATGTGGTGGCCAAACATAACAGTTCCATTCATTTAACCAAATCAAGATTTTTTTTCTTTCTTATTCAACAGAAAGTCAAAGATGGAGTATTTAATTTGAACCGACCATTTTTCCACTGTTAAGAGAAATCAAATTAAAGAACACGATTCAACGAATAAATACAGCACCATCTTATGAAAATAATTTAGAAATGAGATATAAAGAAGAAAAAATAGATTTTGAAAAACTAAAAAAAAAAAATTACAGGTTAAAATATAATAAAAACACTATATGTGAATTAGATTTATGCAAAACACATTTTTAAAAGTGTTAAAAATTGTTTAGTATTAAGACAATTATTGCTTTTAATGAAATAAACATTTAGTAATGTGTTAATGATAGCAATATAAGATACATAAATAAATCTATTGATGATAAAAAAAAGTGGGGTGATCCAATTTTATATCAACATTTATTTTGATTTTTTTATCACCCAGAGATATATATTTTAATTCTTCCTGGATTTGCAACCATTTTTCATATTATTAATCATTATATTAAAACAGGCAAAACTCACCATACAGTAGTGCCACTCAGTGCAAGCCAGAATAATCAATGGATGCCAGAAGACTTGTGCATAAAATCCTTATCTAGAGCCTAATCATCCGATATCTCCAGACTAGTTTCTAGCTTGTGGCTTTCATCAGTGAGGAGCCTTTGATTTGATAGCACTGCTCCTAGACCAGTGTTCTTCAACCCTTGGTCCGCGGCCCGCCGGGCCGCAAAACTTTTCTGCAGGTTCGCGTGCTAGATGGGCAGTAAAAAGTTTGTAATAATAAATAATAAGAGTTTAAACTTTTAATTAATATAGCCAATTTTTATTTATTTTTTCATCTCATTTTTACTCAATTAAAAAAAAAAGAAAACGGAACGAAAACAAAATCTAATCAATCGTTCATAAATTAATTTGTTTTTCTAGTTATCACAGATGTTTATGGGAGGGGAGGTAGAATTAAATTTTTTATTACTTTTCTAAAAAAAATAAAAAAAAAGTTTTTTTATTATATAAACTCCATATATATATAAAACTTTATCTTATATATTTAACATTGTTGTTTTGACTTATCTTTAAGAAAATGTATCTATAAACTTCCGCCGGTCTACCTTATCCTTATTTTTACTGGCCCGCAGGTGTGAAAAAGTTGAAGACCACTGTCCTAGACCATAGAATCTAACAGTTATGAGCAAGCATAAGAAATGGTGATCATGTGATGTTTAGTGGATTAATCATTATAGTGGTAAAAAAGAACCTTTTGGATCATTGGGAATAATTTACACGATATTATCAATACAGAAATGAATACTAATCTTTTAATGAACAAAATAATTTTTGTGTGTATTTCATTTTCCAATAAACATGATGCTAGCTAGTATCAAGACATATGGAAAAAGTTTGCTCTTTTTAGTATAAATTAAAAACAAAATTTAGTCAGATTTGGCGTTATCATTATATTATAATACTACACTATTCTGATCAACTGTTGGGTTCTGAGATGAAGGAATTTCATATTTAAGAATAGAGAAATAGAATAAGACTATAGGCATGAAATGGCTCTCTACAGATCATCACACATTGCTCAAAATTTCTTTAATAATAAATGAGACGAGGCTAATTTTGACAGCTTAATGTCAGGGCATAATGATCATTTCCGTGGAAACAAAGGGTACACCCAAGTTTCATTAAATAAGTAATAAGCTCTAACAAGGTTAGATATATCAGATCATTAAAACTAATGATGATAATAATTATGTTTAACAAAATAATCTCACATGCGCGCGCGCGCACACACACACAGAGCAAGAGATATCTCAAAATTACAAAAACCTAAAATATTGGATTAAAACACATATGCAAGTATAGTAGTTATTCAAGTTTATACATATAATTGCAGGCAAAATCATAGATTCACTGGCTGTATGACTAAATAATGTTTCGGAAGTTGAGAGAGAAAAATCTGCTCATCTTAATGATTAAAATTTGTCCTTTGTCGTGTAGAGTGGTAAGAGTGGCAAATTAGGGAACCAATTCTCAACTAAAGTAAGTATAAAGTGAAAGCTTTGTTCAATTTGTGTTTGAATATCACATGGCCCCCTGAGCAACTGACTATATGGTTATTTTCTTTTTGTGATTAAAATGCTTTGATTCTAGGACAGTATGTCCAATAAAAAAAGGTAAAAATTCCTCAACTGATTTGTAACTGAGAAAAAATAAGGTGAAATCCCGGGCCACTTAAATGGAAACCATT
This sequence comes from Epiperipatus broadwayi, assembly GCA_028023455.1. Lineage (NCBI taxonomy): Eukaryota > Metazoa > Onychophora > Udeonychophora > Euonychophora > Peripatidae > Epiperipatus > Epiperipatus broadwayi. The sequence goes on along the minus strand of JAQFVV010000239.1, from coordinate 692,373 downwards.
GTAGTCAGACTGCTTTTTCGGTTTTGAAAAATCCGCTATACAACAAATAAAAATTATATGTATTTATTCAATCTTTTGCAGTCAAAATTTCCAGCAGAAGTTTAAATCCATGCACTTCTATATAAATTGACTGGTTGGCTGACATTTTTTCCACATTAAACTATCTAAAAAATGCCTATGAAGAAAATACCCTGCTGATATTTATATATGCAAGTAGATACAATTAAAAAAAAAACAACAACAAAACAAAAAAATATCCGTTATTGCAGTGAAATTATTTAAAACACCAAAACTACTACTACTACAACAAAATAATATTCCGTTGTGGCTAAAAATATATATATATTTTCCCCCAAACTAAATAATATCAGTATTATTTAATCTTCACAAAATTTTTGATGATACTTTTTGAAAATTACATTACATATATATGTAGAATAAAAAAAATCAAAGCTTTCGTAATACAAGAGAAAAATTCGTGAAATAGCATTTCCACCCACGCGAAAATATTGACTAGCTCAGCACTATTTGTAAAACATTATGAATGGAACATTTTAAAGAAGCACTGCGAATTTCTTTTCATATTTTTTTTGTAACTGTCAGCAAACATGTTTAAAATATATAACTAACTACTAAAGTGAATACCTAGTGGGAATTAAAGGCACATTAATTGATTAAACATGAATGAAAAAATAGTACTAGTGTTAAATATTTTACTAATGCACAAACCAATAACATACTTACTAGAATCTATAAAAAGAAGCTGAAATAACAAATTTTAATGTTCCAGAAAATTAACTTAGTTTAAATATTAATTTAAAAGAAATGTCATTTTAACGAGGATTAAACAAACAAACAAAAAAAAATCATAGGAATATGACAGAAATAATAAAAATAACTAATGAAAGTTTACAATCTTGATTTCATTTTTTAATTTTAATCACCATCAGTTTTAAAATAAATATTCCTAATATTTCAAATTTCATTTATTCGATTTATGTTACATTTGGATAATATTAAATAATAACTGAAATACAGGCTTATTATATTTATATACCTGTATTAATATATGTAATATATAGGGTATATGAGCACAGACTTTCATACAACCTACCATTCTCCACTCTATCTCATAACACTGATACACTTGTATCAGTATATGTAATATATAGGGGATATGAGCACAGACTTTCACACAACCCACTATGCCGAAAAGATAAATAATCACCAAATACAGGTATTTCATGCTAAACCATAAGTGCTCATATATATATATTAACTTTAGGTCAATATGGGTGTGATGAGAATATTGGCCTCAGGGTGGCCTTTTGAGCGTTCCATCATCAGATTTTCAATTGGATGGACGGTTGAAGAGTTGGAGTGGATTGAAGCCTGCATATGAAGATTGACTATCTTATCATATATCTGAGCACTTATTGCATATATGTGTAGAGATGATAATCTGGACCAACTGATGATTGCTGGTATAGCATGAAATATGTATATTGATGATTATTTATCTTTTCGATATATATATATATGTTCAAGTGTATCAGTGTTATGAGATAGAGTGGAGAGTGGTGGGTTGTATGAAAGTCTGTGCTCATTATAATATTAAATAGTTTAAAACCGCTAATAATTATTTTAACAAAACTTTTTTGGACGCATTTATGATCTTCATAGAATAAATTATTTTACATAATTATCTGTAAGCTCATAAAATGAATATTTGTTAGAATTTACCATCAAATGGATGACTTTTATTTGTAAATACGTATACACAAAAAAAAAATATCCACTATAGTGGACAATAATATTTTGATTTTTTAAAAAAATCTACTTTATTTTGAATTTGTACGTTTAAGATTGAGAACATATCTAAATAAATTGTCAATCTAAAGATTGAGTTTAAATGATGTAACATGTTTCCGACTACATAAATTATGAATACTGATCTCATTGCCTACAGATCCATAACATCTCTCCACAATGGTGAAGATCTATGTAATATTACACTCATATTTTTGTCTTCCACTCATTTGATCAATTTAGATCAACATGGAAACTTTATTAACTAACTAATAAAAAACTTAATCTTAGAAGTATATTCTTATTTTTCTCCTTTTACTTTCTTTGCATTTCTTCATATATTCATATATATTGCTTACAATAACTCCCCTCATATACACTTCAATGCAAATTTTTTTTAATGATTCCTTTATTTTCCTGACAGTTTCAACTGTCCTGCAGTCTTCATCAGATTTTAAAAAATAGAGGAGCTCTGATGAATACTGCAGGTTAGTCAAAACTGTCAGGAAAATAAAGAAATCATTTAAAAATGTTTTGCATTAAAGTGTATATGAGGGGAGTTATTGTAAGCAATATATATGAAAAAACTTAATACCCATCTAACCGACTAATAATTGATAATTAATTCAGCCAAGACTTGAAACTTAGTTATGGATATTATAGATGGAAGGGTAAATCACTATGACATGAGATCCTTAATAAAAGCATAAAGATGCCTAAAAAATCTATAATTGGTATAAATAAGCTTTCTATGTTTATTCTTCTGTTAAAAATTGTTTGCATTATCTATGTTCTTTAAACATTTTTGTAATAATGCAATCACAATTTATGGTTAGACAACATATGGATATCATTATTATCAATAACATCATTTTCAACTACTATTTGATTCAATCCAGTTTCTCTTACCTACACCTTCTTAGGAATTTTCTTTTTATCTCAATCACACACCTAATATATGATTTCTTTCTAAATATTTTGGGATCATTTTTAGAATTTTAATTATCCATCTATTATTATCTCTTCTAGAAACACGACTTTTTTTTTTAAATGCCATAGCATCAGCGGGGACGCGAACCTGCAACCCAGGCAACTGCCTGCAAGTGCAAGGCAGTCACGCTGACCTCTCGACCACCAATGCAAGACAAACATGACTTTTGCAGTTCTACTTCAGCCTCTAAATTCTTTGTCATTAGTCATATCAATATGATTTCTTATCCCTTCTTTGTTAGTCCCTAACAAATATATTTCTATACTTTGTTGAGTAGTATGTAGTCTTTGTATTGTTCTTCTATTAAAAATCCAAGTTTTCATTTATGGATATATATAACAAATAAACAAATATTAACAGTAAATATTAATAATAATAACGATAAATTTCAAAAGTATTTTTGATTATTATAGCCAAAAGTTTTTTTGATAAATTCAGTATGATTTAGAGCCTCAAAATAGTTACTGGTTAATTAATATTCTTAATATTGATTTAGTATGGCTTATATAATGACACACTGACAGATTTTTTAAAAAAAATGGAAGTAGTTGTTCCGATCGTGTAATGCATCTGCTTGACGGCATTGTTGCTTGCAAAAGCACAGAAATATGCTGTTTATGTGGTCTAACTTACAGCCTCTAGAACAGTTCTGTTCATATTAGCCATTGCACACTGTGCTTTGCACCACTATAGAAATAATGCACACTTCATAGATCATTACCGTAGGATGTGAGAGTGTATGGAATTCAATAGGCCATAAGTGTTTTTATATGCATTCGAATTAAGGATTTTATACCTTTCCTGATGTATTATTACATACTAATAATTGTAAGTCCATCACCCCATTTCCCTACACATCTTTGAAGGTGAAAATAATTGCAAAAGGGTAGGTCATTGAAGCATTTCACATAAGTCTGTGAGAAAAGGCAAGTTTGTGGGAGAACAGCTACAAAAGTAATACAATGGCTCCCATTGTTTTTGAAATCATAATATCGGTTTGCTCAGACTAGAGCGTGTATTGGAGGTCCCCTACACATTCCAAAGCTATGCACTGCCAGCTTGTTTTGCTCAGAGTAGTGCATGTGTTGAACAATCCTTCAGATTGTCAAAACCATCGGACTCCATCCCCCCCGCACTTCCAGCTTGGTTCTCTCAGACTAGTGCATGTATTTATTCTAATTTGCATTCAGAAAATAATACACATTTTCAAACTCTTTGTTTTATATATTTTTAAAATGTAAATTCTGTTAAATACCATCCAAAATTTTTTAAAAATACTTTGAAATATTGGCGGAGAGCAGAAACCAAAAAATTATCAGCCTGGTAATGTTACATTTCATTATTTTTGCAAGCAACAGTGCCATCAAGCAGCCACATGACACGGTGGGAACAACTACCAAAATGAACATAATATCTGCATTTACTTATATATATATATATACAAAAAAAAAGCAAGCAAAATATCACAAAAAAAACAACAACAACAACACAATAATTACAAACAAATAATAAATTTCCAAGCTAAATTGTCAAAATCATTTAAATAATACATTTATTAAACATTTTTATAAATAATTTATTAAAAATTTTTTTTATGAATTTCATTGCTATTTTTGAATATTAATGTTAAATAGAAAAAAAAAGATCTAATGAATGTCCAATACAACAAGAATTTAATTTTCATAACGGAGAATATAGTATAAATCAAAAACTGATTAAATAAGTATAAGAATAACTTAAAAGTATGCGAGAAAAACAGGTTGGCAAGTGTTGATTGACACTGCAAAAAATAAAATGACCAAAATTAAAAAAGAATAAGGATTTAATAAAATATCAATAAGAATTGTTAATTAGTATGAATTTAGTCATAAAAAAGTTCAAATACCCCTCTCATACAAGTTAATTCCTCCTTAATATTTTAACTAGTGGCAAATTCTCCATACAATGGTGCTAGCCAGGGCAAGCCATTTAGATCTAAGGATCCTCACTGATGAAAGCCCCAAGCTAGAAACTAGACTGGGGATACTGGATAAGTAAGCACTTGATAGGGATTTCAAGCAGAAATCTTTTTGCATATTGCTTGCAGTGGATGACACTCCTGCATGGTAAGTTTGTCACTGTTTTAACACATGGTCTAAGCATCCAAAATGGTGTTCATATGATTTTAGTCCTTGATATTCAATTGCTATGTACGATTCAGTGCAGTGGTAAAAGAGTGGACTCTAGAGCTCAAAGCCCATAGATTGTGGCCCAGTTTTATCATTCCAGTTCTCAAACTTCTTATAAATTTGTGAACAATAAACCATTTGAGTATTTTCTTGTGGACTTGGTGCAGTAAAAGGCTATGGAATCAAAATTCATGGGTTGTGCCTCTGTCACTTCTGATGGAAGAAAATTGTTCAATGTAATAATAGCTCATAAATCTTGGAGAAAAAAAAAGAGGATGAAAACAGCTGAATAGAGCTAGGAAGCTAACATTACTAGCAATAGGTTTTTAAACAGGCTGATTGAGTCAATAAGAGTGGCAAGTAACCATATCATATATACATATATTTAAATTTTAATATTTGTAATAATTAATATATATATAAATTAATGAGTAAAAGGGATAACCATTATATATATGAAGTTAAATCCACAACCACGGTGTATCGATGTGCAGTAACCAATCAGAGCAGTTCTGCAGGTTGAATAAAAACAATAGCAAACCTGTCCAAACTCCTTTTGATTAACGGTAACTTGGACAGCTGGCAGAACTGCCTGCTTGGTTGTGCTAATCAATACATCTTGTCTGTGATTTAACTTCATATTTTTAAGAGTTATCCCATTTTCTAATTAACTGATACACACACACACATATATATATATCATTCTGTTACATATGTGAGCCATAATGACCATTCCAGTACAGTATGCTTTTTCTCAAAATAATATTTTGCATTATTCTAACAACAAAAACATGTCTATAGATCTTATTAATTCTTTAAATCTTACAATGAATCTGTGGGACCACTACAAGCAATCTAATCCATAAAATTCTTGAAAGAATTTTTACTGTAAAAGATAAAAATAATATTCCATGGTAATTGTTGCAGTTTTTTCTATCTCTTTTAGATTTCTAAATTAGAATAATAGATAGATTTTTAAAATCAGATAGTACAACTTCATGAGTCCAATATTTTTCTAAAAATTTCCAAAATTTTTGAAACTAACATGACTGTCATGTCATATTTTACAACTTTTTTTTTTTTTTAAGTGTCATAGCATCATCCGGGACGTGAACCCGCAACCCGGGCAACTGCCTGCAAGTGCAAGGCAGTCATGCTGACCTTATATAAATCAACATAAACTACAAACTTTCCATTTTTAAAATTACAAATATCTGTCTTAATTTCAGCAAACTCAATATCTCTGTCTAAATTTAAATATGTTGATTAGCTGTCTAAATTTAAATATGTTGGTTAGATAGATATATCATTAAAAGCACTCGTCTAAATTTTTGAATCATTATTCAAAAATACTCCCTCCACCTGCTTGCATTATCATCGCTATAATATAGGAGTGCTATTTATTGATATAATTATGGTAGTTTCCAATATTAGTTACAATTCACCCCCCTCCCAGGGAAAAAGTGAACAGTAAACAACAGTATCCCCTTTATAATTTAATTTCCAATTGGTCTTAATTTTTTTAACAGTTATTAAAAATTCTATCTTTAAATTCCTATATAGCTTATTAAACTCAATATTCATTTAGATCCACATTATTTATTAAGTTTCACAATTTACTTTATAATTCAACTGTACAGCGAATGTCACGTTTCTTTTAAAGCCATTAATAATACAATCATCTATATTGTTTAATACTTTAAACGATGCTTTTTTACAATCCATTATTGACAGTTTCAATTGTCCCAGTAATTTTCTTCAGAACTTCTGCTTATACTTCCAAACTGAAGAAGATTTCTGGGGCAATCGAAACTGTCAATAGTGAATTGTAAAAAAGCATTGTATAAAGTAATAAAGAATATAGATGATATTAATATTCTATATGGATTTGGCAATTAAGAAAGATAAAGTTATAATACATTCATTGTTAAAAAATCAATAAAGATTTTGTGTTATAATGAAATTAAGAAAGATTACTCACATTCACAATACACTCTTAAAGAGAATTCCATATCACAGCAACATAACGAGTTTAAAAATCCAAATGGCAATTTTAATGTTTAGCAGCAACAGAAATTTAGCATAGACTGCAAATCAAATTATCTACCAAAGTGTTTGGATTAGCTCTTCCATTTTAATGGAGCTAATTTACAATCTGTCAGATAATTTGTACATATTGTGCCATTACAATTTAGTCACTAGCTAAATTTATAGTAATGTGCATGTAGAAAAGGTAAACCAAAAATCATCATCACATTTTTATATAATCATAAATGAAGCTGTAGGGCATCCAAGTTCAAACCCTACAAGGTCCAGTTCTAAAAGCTTTAAACAGAGAAAGAATGGGTCAACAATTACATGCTTTACTTGTTTGTGTGTTGATAGAAAGGTAATACACACATTTAAACTATTTAATATTTAATTTTTCTTTAAAAAGCAAAGTTATAATGCATACATATAGGCAATGTATGTGTAAATTATTTAATTGTTTTATATTTCAAATATTAAACATTTTAACTTTCTTTAAAACTAACCTATGCTTGATCAATTCTAATATTTTATTCTATGCTTTTATTTTGTTTTTCTTTAATTATAATTGGGATTTAAAAGTTACAGACTTAATTAAATAATTGGGTTATAATTACTAAGCTAGCAATCATATTATTTAAGGTTAGTTTATGAATGATTTGAAAGAATGAAGGATGTGTGTACATTACATACAAAAATTTACATTTCCTAAATATTGAAAGAAAAGGAAGTATTAAATCTGTCAAATTATTTTTTTGTACAATTTTTTGTTAAAAGAGGAAATCTGTTTAATCAGATATCGATCTTTGTAGCAATTTTTTTTTTGTAAATGATTGTTTCACTTTGGAAGCTTATAATGGGTCAGAGCTCTAATTTTGAAATTGTCTTATCTCAAGATCTAAAGAAGGAAGCTCAAAGATTTGAAGTGTTACCTGGATGTTAAAAAGAAAGAAAAAAAAGAAAAGAAAGGAAATAAGGATTGAGTCTATTTTTTTTTAAACAAAAGTGTCTGGAAAAAGGATTAAACTTTTCAGTTGAAAAATAATATAGTTGAAAATAAATTAGAGATCTAATTAAAACAAATTTGTCCAAAAATAGCAAGTGATGCTATCTCTGATTGGTTAAGTTAGCTAAAAATGGGATATAAAAAGCTGTCTTGAATTATTATTAAGATTATTGTTTATGATTCAGATTATTAAACTATCCAATTGAATGCTGAAAATATAAGAAATGTCTGGCTAGAAAAATTATATGTATGTCCCATCGGTTCCGGGCCATCTGGGGAAGCTGCACATCACATAGGAAAGAAAAGATGTGTCTAAAATAATATTCTACACCTTTCAACTGACCAGAGAAATAAGATGTTTTTAATAGAAGGAAGAAAGCATTCACCTGCATTCAAAGAAGATGAATTAATCTACTGATAAATATTAATCATCAAGTCCAATTAATTGTTACAACAACTGATTTTAAACTCAAGAAAATTTATAAATGTGAAAACAACTGCTGTATTTCATCCACATGCTTGACAGGAAGAGAAGAAAATTTAATATAATGATTTCCAAATTGTCCACTAAAGCAAATAACCTCAATAGAGTCATCATCATTAAATAGTTATACACCTCAAGAAAGAGATTGTTCCCACATAAAACAGAAATAGTAGCTGCAGAAATATAGACAATATACAAGACAAGTTTGAACCCTTGGAAATTCACCACAAACAAAAGATCGGTAATATGACTTTTTATATCTATTTTCTTTATGATATCAGTCTTAATAAACATTTTAGCAATAAAGTGGTATATTTTTATTTAAAGAACTTTTAAAGACTATTCAGATCGATTAAAACCAGAATGTCTTACTAAAAATAACTTTGAGCTTCATAAATGATCTTGAATGTATGAAAATTATTTGTTTATTAATTTTACAATATTAATGTGTAAAACAATTTTTTTTATGGTATTATGATTTTAGTTTTAACTAATATATTATTATTTTGGTTTTAAATAATATTTTGTTATCATGGGATAAAACACGCACATACATAATGATATTTTATATGTGTATAATTGTGAGTGAATGTGAAATAATGAGTAGTATTAGAATATTGGATTATTTTGTTTCAAGTTAAGTATAGCATTTTTGAGGTAGAAGAACGGGGGAGGAGATAATGATTTAAAACTCTTTTCTAAAACTTGCACTTTCAATTTTACTAACATTTTTTTTTTACATTCTATTTACATGTTGGATTTTTAAAGTATGTGTGCTAATGAGCAGATAATATTTTTTTTTCTTAAAATACTTTTCTCATGGAGTGAAAATCATGGTCAATGTGACGTCCAACTTAATACAAAATACATTTGAAGGGAAAGGGGGAAGAACTTAAAATTAATCTGAGGATTGTTATATAATCAATTATTATTATTATTATTATTCATGTCAATTTTCATATTTATCTAGAAATTTTTATGTATATGTTAGAAATGTAGTAATAAATATTAGTTTGTTTTATTAAACGAGGCGTATATATTTCATTAAGTGTAGTCTTTATTAAGTGTGATTATTCATCATCATCAATGGTTGAAAATTAGTTATTTAAGATATAAGTAAGTATGCTAAAATTAAGCAATAATTATGCATTTCTTTATAAAATTTAGTTTTATGTTTAGGCTTAGTCCTAGAGCTGTAGTTGAAACCCTTGTCATTATTGTTATTATTATCATCATCATCATCGTCATCAACGTTTTAATTAATGAGCTGTTTAACTGTTTAAAGGCCATAAATAAATATTGATTTTATAATATTTAGTGATTTCTTAGTATTATTATAACCACATCCCATCATCTATTTCATGCAAGGATGAGTGAATTGCCATCCTAAATTAGTTATATATAATCTGAGCTAGTGAACTTATAAAAATATTGAAACACATTTGTTATGTTAAGATCTGAGAAATGATTTATGTTCAATGAACTCCACTGTGGTTTAAAGATGTTTTACTTTTACCTAACTATTAGTGCTTATAGTGATATGGCTCAAAAAGCAAAATCTCTCATTTTTATTAGAAATAAAGTACCAAAAGGGATTCAAACCCAGTACATGTGAAAGGTTATTAGATATAACCGTGTCTAGATTCAGATAATCTAGTGGTGCCCTGCTAGACCATATTCACTTAGTATTTGTGTAAACATGCACTTAACATCAAACCAAGAAATGAAAGTGGATAAAACCTACTGCCTGTATACCTGAGTTATATTTTATTGAATTACTAGTGTACTCACTTCACGTGATTTCCATATACCTGAGTTATAATACATTGCTATAATAATTTGCTAATAATTTGTTTATAATTCTTATATAAATCATTCTATGGACTACTCAGATATGGTAACTTCTTTTGATCCATCATTTAATTATGTTACAATATTAATGACTATATGTTATTAGATTCTTTTACATTCCAACACCTATCTTTAACATAAGATGCTATTTCAAGGTGCATGCGTCCACATTCCTTTACAATATTTTTTATTGACCAAGATAGTGTTTATGATAAAAACTCATATGCTGTGTAAAATTCAAGGGTAACAGACCATTTGAGTTCACAGAGCCTATGTCATTATTTCTAATAACTTGGACCAAAATTTGTATTTTTACTAATATGTGCATCAAAGTTGCCAAGCTGTTAAATATATAATTGTAAAATTTACCACTTACATTTAAGAACTATTCTTAAATTCTTAATCAATAATATTAAACATGAATTTCTATACTTAACTTTTATAAAAAATGAGATGTTAATAATAGGTGATTTTATTAAAATATAATTAAAAATATATATATACATATTGTGTGTGTGTGTATTTTGTAATGGAAGAAAACTAGTCTTCCATCCATGTGCTGTAAATAGACTGTACTCCATACCAATAAATGTTTAAAAGAGCACCCACTGATTGCTGAATATTCATGACACATAGTTGGAAGGGCAGTTTTCTTTGGGCAAAAATTACACATATATCTAACACTATTTTATTTAATAACATATATATATATTATAAACCAGTCAAGACTGAGACTATCCAAATATTAATACAATCAACAATTTCAAACTGTTGTCAAGGCAACCTACTTTTAACAATAAAGGTGGAAATATACATATATATATATATTCAACAAATAGTAGTGTCATCTTCTTTTGAACACTAGATACAATCACTATTATTTATTTAAATAAATAAAATCATTGTAAGAACTATATACCAATGATTTCTTTAAAGTATGGTGCATACAAATGTCATATTTATTTAAGATATAATCTATATTAATTTATATTACATACACAACATAAAAAGACTGCCATATATATATATATATGGATTCATTTTGAAAAAAAAAGTATACTAAAAACAAATTATATGCTGCTAAAATATACAAAAAATTGTAAAAGCAAATGACAGACATGAAAAAAATGATAGAAATAAATGAAATAATTAACTCAATTTTTATGGTAATGTAAAGATGGCTGTTTTAATATTTTAGTAGGATACAATTAGCCCCTATTGTTGTAGGAATTTACATATATTAATTAATGTTTACTCAGTTTTTAATTATGTAAATGAAAAATAATTAAGAATTACAACTTCATATTTTTTAAATAAATCCATATATATATATAACTAATTTTAACCAATAAATGGCATAATAATTCAACAGTTGTTCATAATTATTTAAAAAAAGGAGTTCTTTTTTTAAGTCAAAATAATCCATTTACAAAAATTTTTAAAGCATGGAAATGATATACACTTGCTCCTTAAAATTCAGTAAATAGTGAATATATTAATGACTCAACTAATAATAAAATGTATAAATATTTAAAATTATACATAGATGTGCATACATATCATAATCTCTATGACAATTTCCAACCATTATCAATTCATTGCAGGATGAAAATCTCTTCAAGTTTAATTAGTGCTATGGTTTAAACTTCAAATCAGGGCCGCTATGTCACCCATCTCTGCCATCTGGATGGCAGGTTCTGGTGCTTGGAAGGTCTCACAAGCCTGGGTTTTGGAGGGGATCTGGGTGCTGTGGGGATTAGTAAGGGCATTGGATGAGAGAGTCTGAGCTTTGAAAATACCCCAAGGCCTGGTTCCGAGTCCTTAGCAGGGAGGGATGTGGGTGCTGTGGGAATTAGTACGGGTTTTCACTTTCTCATCTTCTGGATGGTGAAGATGATGTGATTCTTGGTAGCTGTCATCTATCTAGTTGCCATGAATGGCAAGATATATGCATATACAATTCAAGGTTTTTCTGTTCACTCGATAAATCAAGTTCTGCATTGTAAATCATAGTTTGAATCTTGTATATCACTACATATAACGTAATAATATTAAATCGTGCTTTCACACTTCCAACTTAAAGCTATAACAACAAATTGAAAACTAAATTAAATGGCTGAGCGCTTTCAAGACGATGTACTTCTCATATTCATAGCCAGTTATTATCCTTTCTTTGGAATCATTATATAAATAAATCTGAGATGCAAACTATATGCAAATGAGTCACTAAGACCATCTTTTAGATATTGCAAAACATGCATCCTTACGATTAATGGCGAAAGAGTCCTCAGCTATAAAGTATGCTTCTTTTGCCTTTCATCTAATATCATGCCTCTCAGTACAAACTAATTTTGCAGATGTGGGTTCGAACACGTGTCCTGACAATTTTTGATGTTGAGCAAAAATTGAAGTGCATTCTGGACTCGTATGTGCCTTATTATATCTATACTTGTGTTGTGATATCCTAGTAGCTGTGGTGGCTCTCGTTTCACCATATTATTATATTGAAGACAAACGTAAAGTATAAATATACAGGTTATTACATATAACATGTAAATTCAAAGATTAATATTATGTTAATAAATCATATTTTGAGAAAAAAAGTTTAATCCAGTTTCTCCAAACCCCTAACCTCTCTTCCTAACATCACCTCAACACACTTCCTTATTTCATAATCCATCTCATAAGTGGTCTATTTTGGGTTATTTACTACCTCTTGGAATCCAATCTAAAATTTCAACTTTTCTTCAATCATTCTCTCTTCTAGCAGTAATTCCGTACTAGCTCCATTCTTTCTGTGATGTCAATGATATCTGTTTCTTTTCATTCATGTATTCTGTTTTCAATCTCTTCTTTTTATTCTTAACATACATCTCTCCATTGTTCATTAAGTAGTCTGAAATCTCTGTATTGCTCCTCTGTTAAGTGCCCAAATCTCAAACTCATAAGTAAAAACTGGTTAAATGCATTAAAATCTTCATTTTCAAACATATAGGCATATTCCATTTTAATATTAAATTATTTCTATCAAAAACATTCCACCCAACTTTAATTCTACGATTGATTTCATCAGTTATATTCAGACCAGGATATCTATAATTGGTATTTTTGTCTAATTCATGATTAACCATTTTTGTTTTCTTTTTTTCCATATGTCAAATGCGTTGACTGGGAAGCGAACCCGGGCCAGCTAATTGGAAGGCAGGTATGCTAACCACTAGGCCACCAACGCTTTGTCTTTTTTGCATTTAACTTTAATCCTATTTTCTTCTTTCCATATGATAATTCTTGCAATATTTCCTAGAGATTTGGAACACTGTCACACCATCTACAGAATCTAGACGACTTAAATAATCTCCATTTCCTTACGTTCTTATTATAATTCACAAAATATTTCATGTAAAACTATTGTAAAAGATTTTGGAGATATGGATTCAACTTTTTGTACACCCTTCTCATGTTAATTTAGTATCACCTTGAAATTTAATCACAGCTGTTGCATTTTGATAAATATTCTTCAGAATATGACAATATCCTGGTTCTATATCTTGATGATCCAATGCTTTAATCACCATAAAAATGCTTATGGAATCAAATGACTTTATAATTTGCAAATCGAAAACACAATAGAAACTCATATTTATCAATCTTTTCCATAACTTCTCTCAATACTTGGACATGATCCATTGTGCTAAAACCATCTTTAAATCTACCTTATTTTTTTCTTGTTGGTTATAATCAAACTTTAGGAGCAGACAAATTGTAATTATGTCAATAAAGATTTTATATAGAGAAGACGTACAAGTGATAGATCTGTATTTCGTTATCCTCTTTCTTAAATATTATTACTGCATTTGCCCAATCATCTGTCATATCTTTATCATTTAGATATTTGGTATATAGTTTTGCCAATAATTCTATTTCTTAAACCCGCTTTGTTTAAAATATCCATAACTTTTCCATTACTTCCTGAAGCTTTTCCCTTCTTCAAAGATTTAATTGATGATCTCACTTCTTTATTTAAAATACTTAACAATTCAAAAGATGTAGTACTTACAGGGAATACTATGGTCTTAATCTTTATTTCTATATAGTAATTCTTTAAAGAACTTTTCCACACATTTCAAGATAACATCCTTCTTTTTAATAATTCTTCTATCTTTTCTTCTTATTGCAATAACAACTTTCTTTACAATACCAAGATTTTATTTACATTTGGAGACTTTGTACTCTCTTCTATAGCTTTCCTTACCAATTCACAATTATTTTTGTTATATCACTAATATTCTTTTTCATGCCATTTTATAAAACTCAAGATATTCAATTCTTAATAAATCATAAAAAAAAATCATATTCGTTCTTTTCTTCATGCAAGGTCTTAACTCGATAGAAAAATTACTGATCAATTTCTGCATTTTTTGCACCAGCTATCTTTCTTACAGTTAATTAATAGAGTATCGGTTATCTTCTTATTGATATCAGTCAAGTCCGAAGTATTTTTAAAGTTGATTCATATTTTTAAAATATTTTGAAAGTTCTAATTTAAATTCACTGGGACATTTCTAAAATTCAGGAATATCAACAGCTAAAACTTATGCTTGATCTCTTTAGTTTTGCGTTAACACATATCCTACATCTCACTAATCAACGATCATGTCCTGTGTTAAGTACATTAAAAGCATTACAATCTTGAAATACATATTTTCAGTTATCTTCCATTAAATTTGAATAACTAATCTTGCCATTCTGTGTAATATATCACCAACCTCCACAATGCTGCTCTTCCACTTTTTATTTGTAATAAAAGCCACTCCATTTGTGCTTCTATTATTGTACCTTTGTAGTAATGTATGTGTCCACTTTTCAAATCAATTGTATCGTGATCTTTCTCTTAAGTTTACAAGCAATATCTAAAATTATCTACAGTTCTAAGTATCCAAATAAAAGATTAAATAGAAGCCTGGGTCTACAATCAGGAATTCTTGACATCCTCTGCCTTTGGCCATCAATCACTGTTTTGATTGGCACCTTTACAGCATAGGACTATAATTTAGTATGTCTGCTGAAAATATTTATAATAAATAGAAAAATCATTCCCATACATATCCATCCTGCCTTCAAAAAAACAACAACTAATATTTCAGTTAAAAACTATCAAACAAATGAGGTCATAATATTTCTATCTTTAATGCAGAAGTATAAAACCAGTCAACTCACCACAATGGCTAATGTATGTTGGTATGCAGCCCATCCATGTTCATTTACCCTATGAATAATCACATAATAATAATACCTCCGATGATAAAAAACATATGGAGTTGTCATTAAGATTTTGCTCTGCTCGATTCCTTTAATGCCTCAAATAGGAATCAGAGGGTTCCTTTCAATTAATAGTTAAACTTCTTTTTGTGGCTGAGCATATATATTAATAGACACAATTTAAAAAATACCAAAAGCAAAAATCTAACCTGGGCAGGATGATAGCTTCTTCTTCTGATAAAATGGCAAAATCATTAAACTTCTTAAATTTCACTTTGGGTGAAAATTTAAATGGTTCCCGACCAAAATTAAATTCACATTGCTGGAAAGACATGAAACTAGCAGCAGCAAAAAATCCAGATCTACAACGAAAATATTAAAGAATTTATTAGATTAAAAAATTTGCAGAAACAAAATTTTTATAATAATGAGAAAAAAAATGATTTAAAACCACTAAAATATAACATGATCACCATTTCCTACATTTACACAACTGTTAAGAGCATAGCAAATTCTTCATACAGTAGTGTCATACAGTGTAAGCCTTAGCAATTAATGGATGCAAGAAGGTTTGTGCATAAAATCCTATCTAGTGCCTACTCATCCAATATCAGCAGACCAGTTTCTAGCTCCTCAATGATAAAGGCCACAAGCTAGAAATTAGTTTGGTGATATGAGATGAGTAGGTATTAGAAAGGGACCTTCTTGAATCCACTGATTACTAAAGCTTACACTTCATGGAACTACCGTATGGAGGGTTTGCTACTGCCTATGTAAGAAATATAAATTTAAAACTTCATTAAAACCAAAAGATTGCTATATTGCCATGCACGATTTAGACCAATAGAGTGGTGGCTGAAACCACAATTCACCCACAAATCACATACAAATCTGTTGCTTCATGTAAATTCCTGAGTAACAAACCATTTGATTATTTTTGTTCTTCATAGTTTGGTGCGATGGTGAAGCATCGGCTCTTAGAATTCAGCCCATCGACCGGAGCCTAGATTCGGCATTTCTCTCCTGAGCAATAAACTATTTAATTATTTTTATTGATGAATAAAAATTACTCAATTTTTTAAAATAAATAAATACTTGATATATTGTAATTAAAATATCATAATAGTACCCAAACAATTTGCATGGAACTCGTCAAGGTTCTACGTTTACTGCATTGCTGGTTTTTATCTTTACTTATCAGGATATTGCAATATGCTGCTAACATAATTGATATATATATATATTTCACATGTCATAGCATCGGCCGGGACGCGAACTCACAACCGTCTGCAACCAAGTACTTGCTTGCAAGGCGGCTGCGATGACCTCTCGGCTAACAACACTTGACTAACATAATTGATATTGCTATTAAAAATTGTCAAGAGGGTTTAACAAAATTGTCTATGGATGCTTTAATCATGAAAAGGTATAAAGGAAAAAAAATATATAATTGATATGTTCTCCTCACATGGAGCATAAAAATTCCAACATCTATTTACATTCGTGCGATTGTATAAAAATATAATGTGTAATGAAAAGTAAAGCAAGTGAAATCTTAGAACGATAATAGTTGAAAAAATATCTTGGAAACATTAGTCAACATTCTAATAAAAAAATTTAGATGTTTTAATATCAAAGTTACACAAAGTCAATAATATTTTCGCTTGAAATATTCCTGTTACTATATATAAATCATTGGGTGAATCTTTATTAAAATATGGAATAACAGTTTACAGTTAAAAAATAAATAAAAAAACAGATATATTAACCTTTAACTGAGGTTTAAAGTTTATATCTGTGCTAGAGATAAGCTCTAGTTTCCATAATGATTAGTAATGGTCATTATTGTATTTATCTGAAATGGATGGCGTCAGAGTTGTGAGTGGAGGTTTTTTGACAGTGGTAAATGAAAATGTAACAATTTAAAAAAAGGAGTTGATTAAATAGAAGAAAATTATATATATAATGTGGCTATAAAAACAATATTTTATTATTTAATCAACTATAGAATCTATAATTACAGGAGGAAAAAAATGTTAATATGTTAAAAAAAAATATGAAATATGAATTAGAAAAACAGATTCATATCTAATTGCAAAATCTTAGAGAAACCATTATATTTCTAAATTATTTATGGAATTAAGAAAATTTTTAGCAGCATTGGGAAATAAAAAAAAATCAAATTAAAAATATACATTAAAGAAAGAGAAAAAAAATAGTAACTTAAAATAAAGCAAATTATATCTAAGTATATAATTAATTTGAAGTACTATTAATATATGACTAAAATTTTTTTTTTTTTATGTTGCTTCTGTTATTATCATCGTTAGCATATTTTGTATTATACTTAAAAATATATGGTATTTGAACAAAGACTTTCAAACACCCTTCAACTATCCACACTATCTCATACCACTGATACACATGACCACACACATGCAGAAAAGATGAAAAATCAACAATAAAAGTATTTCGTGCTAAACCAGCACTCATCAGTTGGTCCAGATTATCATCTCCACCCCCACATATATATTCAGTGCTCACACATATATATAATCAGGGGTCAGAGTGACTTGAGGTCAACATGGGCATGACAATAATATTGGCATAAACATGGGATTTGAGCTTTCCATCGTCAGATTTCAATGGTATGGATGGCTGAAGAGTTGGAGTAGATTGAAGACTGTCCGTTAAAGTATGAGGGTTTGCTATCTTAATATAAACTGAGCACTGATTATATATGTGTGTGGGAGATGAGAATATGGACCAACAGATGAGTGCTGGTTCAGCACGAAATATGTATATTAGTGATTACTTATCTTTTTTAAATGTGTGTGGTAATGTGTATCAGTGGTGTGAGCTAGTGTGGATAGCTGAAGAGTGTTTGAAAGTCTGTGTTCAAATACCCTACATTTACAATTAGGCTCCAGGTATATGAAAAGTGCCTGTATTTCAAATATTTATTATACTTAAAATGAAAGAAATTTCTGATCTTATCTAAATAAGATATTATGGTGAAATGCAACCAACAAAACATTTTTCAAGTTTACAATAGGTGGCGTAACTTGAGTGCTAGCATAAGTTAACAAAATTTCCTAAATCTAAGTATAGTAATTATTCATGACAATCTCTCCTAGGGTTTGGTAGGAGAATAATGAAATTTTGTAGAAATATACACCTGGGTCTCTTTTTACGCGAACTTATTTAACACGATTTTGAAGTTACGCGATTCATGTTTCACTGGAAGTAGAACTCCGATAATGCGCTATTACTTTAAATAATAAATTTCGCATATTTACGTTATATTGAAAGTAATAGCACATTATTGGAATTCGACTTTCATCTTAGTAATTTCAATATTTTCAGTGCTTTATAATAGTAAGATTTTATGCAATAATGAAATTAAAATCATGATTTCCACATTTTATGTATACACACATTAAATTTTACAAGATTATAATGTAAATTTGTTCAAACATTGTGCGTGTTAATTTTGCATTTTAAATCACATTCTGTTTTTGCTTTTTAAAAAAGAACGTAATCAATTATTAATCATTTAGTGTCCACAAGTTTATATTTAAAAGATGAGTAATAGCATTGGGCACAATTAAATTTGACAATTAAAAATTAAAATCTGATTTTTAATTGTAATTAACAATTTAAAAATTACTTACGGCGACTTGAAATTAATGTGATGTGAAATTTGATTTTTAAACGGAATTGAAAATTAAAAAATTAAAGACAAAAATAAGACTTCAATTTTTAGTTGTTAGTTTCATAAACAATTAAGAAAATCATTGTCTCAAAGATTAATTACTAATTACGTTGTCACCAGAAAACCATTGACCAGTTTGCAAACGAACGTGTTTTTCGGCAAATAGAGATAATAATTAAAACGTGTATAAAAAAATGTAAATTACTGTACTGTAAATTATGCATAAAAATATATTATTTTGAATAAAATTAAATATTATAGTTAAAAAAAGTTTGTCTTGTATCAATTTTTTTCAAATTTGAAATTTTTTATTAGTCATATTTTATTTCCTTATTTTTTTTTTTTTTTTGCACGAATTTTAAAGTAATTTTACGTTAATGTTTTGCTTTTACGCGAATTTTGAAAAATCACAGACCGCATCCCCCCTTTTTCAATGTAAGTTACATCTATTTTTGCGTGATTTTGTTTGTGCGTGTTTTCTGAGGAACCTATCTATCGCATAAAACGAGATCCAGGTGTATTTAATCTATAATTAAAATAAAAATTTTTAACTGAATCACGTTTCTTTCTACATAGCCATTTTATTTTTAAGTTAACAATTTATAATTACTTTTACGATATGTAAAATTCATTAATTATTTCTTCTATATATGTTGGTTAACTTTTCTTATACAACTGTAATTGATATAAACACTAGTAATGTTAAGTAAGAAAAGCTTAAGAATAAAAGTTTTATTATCTTGTGGTGAGCAGCTTATCTTGATATCATACTCATCGCAATGACTAATGGATGTGAAGATTGTGGGTATAGGATACAATATAAATTTTGTGTAAATATATACAAATGAGTTATATTGCCCACTTTTTAGAAGGGTAGAAACAGAATTCCTTTTTTATCTTATCGAGTTAGCATTGTTGGTGATACGCCAAGCCTCCTTCATGTTGCGTTTAGAAGCATTCCTTTCTATACACATTTCTTGCAGTCAAACAAGCTGCAGTGCTGTTTACTTCAGAGAATCACATGCCAGCTGCCCAACAAGATTGTCCCCAAATCAATAGAAGGTCTAAAAACAATCCAGACCACAAATCCATATTTCTAGAGTACCAAAACCAACTCGGCCACACATTCGAGCCTACATCAGCTAGTGTTGTGTGTATAGAAAGAAAAGATAAAGAGGCTTGGTATATCACCAACAATGCTAATTTATAAATAAAAAGGAATTCTGTTTCTCTTTTTCTAAAAAGTGGGCCATATAACTCATTTGTATATATTTGCATTATATACTACACCCACAACCCTCTAATCAACTAGTCATTTCTATGAGTATGATATCAAGATGAAGTTTTATTCTTAGGCTTTTCTTTTTTTTCTCAGTGATGAAAGCTTTTATTCATCAAAAAGACAAAATACACAACAGTTAAAAAAAAGGTTTACAGAGAGATGATTACATGACAAAATGAAATTCAAGTACAGTATGGTGATGGGGAAGGGAATACATATGAAATGGGAAGGGGATTTGGAAAGGTGTGTAGTCCAGGCAAAAAAGAGTCTTTGGTAAGAAGCAATGTTAATAGGCTTGGTTGCCCTGGTGGATTGATAGGAGAATCCATGTGTTACATTAACTTTAGAGGAATTGCTATATTTTAAGTCTTTAGAGGTTTCAGGTATGGATGAGAAGATTTCTGAGTTATGCTTAGATGCAACAGGCTGATTTTTGTCTTTTGTAGATGAGGAATTTTAGTTTTTCCCATTGTACTTGAAGTGGTGTTATGATTGGTCATGTTATTCTTTTTGACTTGCTTTTTACCTTTGATAGAGCAAACCACAGCCTGAAAGGAAGGAAAATCCAGAGAGCAGGGAGATGGAGACTTTGAAATAAGTTATGGTGATGATGTTTTTAGTTAAGTTTTGTTTGAAATTCGACTTAGGCTTTTCTTACTCAGTGTTTCTAGCACTTATATCAATTAAACAGGCAAAACTCTCTATACATATTGCCCCTCAGTGCAAGCCAGAGTAATCAATGGATGCCAGAAGGCTTGTGCATCAAATCCTCATCTAGTGCCTACTCATCCAATATCCCCAGCCTAGTTTCTGGCTTGTGGCCCTCGTCAGTGAGGAGCCTTGGATCTGAGAGCACTGCATCCATTGATTACTCTGGCTTGCACTGAGTGGCAATATGTATAAAGAGTTTTGCCTGTTTGAATAACAATTATGAGCAAGCATAAGAAATTGTGATCATGTGATGTTTATTGGCTTAAAACTAATAATTGTACTTATAATTTTACGTCTAGTTTAAAATATTTCTCCTTATTAACTTACAATCAAATAGAAATTTAGCAGTTATTTTAACTTACCTTGTGTGCATAAAAACTTGGGAATATGGAAAAGATGGTTTGCCATTTAGAAAAAAAATTACTTGCTTTTTGTCAAAATCTAATAAACTACCAAGAACGTCACCTTAAAAAAGAAAAAAAAAAGATATATACAAAAAATAATTTACACATATAATTTTATATATCACAACAATAAGAATAATATTTTTACTATTAACAAATAATATTAGACTTATATATTGAAAGAATATGTCTCTAGAGAGATTGCATATTTTACAATATGGTAAGAAAGTTGGATTCTAAAACAACTTATTGAATATTAATTTTCTATATGCAGTCACTTGTAATCCATGATCATTCTAATTTCAAAGCCAAAAAATATGCTCTGGAGATGATTTTTGTGATGACCCTACAGGCCAATCCATGATTCACAAGTATATCCTATATATAGAACATGTTAGTCCATTTAACATTTTATGATACAGCCTTTTACTTTCATCAGTAGAAAACTTTTGCTTCTGACATATTTCTAGACCATGTCTAATATAGCTCTCCAATATATTTTATTCTCTGTTATTGGAAACATCATTGGAATTTCTTAGGTTTTAAGATAATCATTATAAAATAAATGGAGTCACATCTCAAAAGCCATGCTCATGTTAATAATAAAGCACACTAGGGGAGAATATTACCTCTCGAAATGTTGTGCATACACTAACCCGTTTGATGTGCTATAAATAAAGTTATATTTTTCTGAAGACACTCAATATTTTTCATATGTCATAGCATTGGCTGGGAGGCGAACCTGCAACAACCGTCTGCAACCAACTGCTTGCTTGCAAGGCGGCTGTGCTGACCTCTCAGCTAACAACGCTTGACAAGACACTCAATATTCATATTAGATAATGGAAATAGCCCAAACAATGCTCAATCCAATGAAGTGGGATTTTACAGTAGTGGACTCTATAATATTACTTCCAACTAGTTGGAGAACGTATAACTGATGATCTTGACATTGCATTTTTATAATGTCAATAAAAGATCTTTAAATAAAACTTTACTACTGCTTTTATGTTATGTGAATAAGGTGTCCAAGTTTCACATCCATACCTTAATTGCAGAAATGATTTCCTTCCAATAAAATACCCTATCTTTTAAGTTGTTATAAACTGCAGTAACACCCTGGAAACTGTGTTGAACCTCAACATCTATGTTCACCATTTTACTTATATAATTACCAAGGTATTTAAATTGGTTTACATTCTCAAGTTAACAACCATCCAAGCTAAAAATTTCTGAGGATTTTTCTTCCATCCTAGTTGATAAAGATCTCATTTTTAGATCAATTATTAAAACAAAATCTTTGTAAGTTACATTCAAAGCACTAAGCAATTTCTGTGAACTCTCTTTTGAAATGGAAAATAGCACAATCATCAGCAAACTGTAAATTCAGAATTCAAGAAGAAAGAGGTCTTGTTTTAATTAATTCAAATTAATTTTTTTATGAGAAAACCTCTTCACACATTAAGTACTATTTTATTAAGCCATAAAAAATTGAAAATAATGTTGGGTTAAGTACACATCCACGACAAATGCCAATTTAATTTTAAATGCATCATATTTTCCACTTATATTAATAATCCTTCCTCTCATTCTATCATAAAGAAACTGCATAATATAAATTTTAATGGCCAATCAACGAATTTCAAATAATTCCATAGACCTGTTTGATTAACTGAATCAAATCCATCAGCCAGATCAATTCTTACATTGATTTGGCAACAAAAAACATGTTTATTGTACTTCTTGATTGTCTAAAACCAAAGTAAGTCATTGATGATCATTCATCTACGACCAGAAGCAACTTATTCAGCAAAATCCTTGGAAGTACTGTTACTACAGTGGACCACAATGATATTCCATGATAATTGGTGCAATCTTGTATATTCCAAATTGGATAAATATCAGAATATTCCAAACTGGATAAATATCAGAGGGCACAACCTCTTGAATCCATATATTCCTAAAAAAATCCCCAATAATTTTGAAGTTGATATATCACCACAATATTTTAAACCTAATCTATATTTTTTATCAGCAAGACCTGCAGCCCTTTTATTTGTAAGATTACAAAGAGCTACCTTGAATTTTCTAATCTGAATACCTCTGTCCAATTGTAAATGAGTAAATAAATGGACACACCACTTATTTATTTCTTCCACCTGTTCAAAGTGTCATTATCATCATATAAGAAAGTGCTATTATTGGATTTATTAGGATTACAATATCATTCGCTTTTACTGCATCAAAAAAGATCTTCACTAACCACAATCAGTATCTTTTTTGCCACTTTAATCCACCAACAATTTTTTAAGGCTTTTTGTCATTTGTTGAATTTCTGCCTTTGGATTCTTATCATCATCATTGTCAACCATTATCAATCCACTGCAGGATAAAGGCATTTCCAAGTTCAATCCATCTTCTCCAATCTCTAGCCTCTCTTCTCCACATCACTCCTGCACACTTTCTTATTTCATCTATCCATCTCACATGTGATATATTTCTGGGTCTTTTATAATCTCTTGGAATCCAGTTTAAGATTTCAATTGTCCATCTATTATCATCTCTCTTCTAGCAATATGTCCAGCCCAACTCTACTTCAGACTTTTAATTCTTTCAATGATGAATACCTATTTGTTCTCTTACCCATATATTGCATTTTCAATCTCTTCTTGTTACTCCTAACCTGCACTTCTCCACACTTCTTTGAGTGGTTTGAAGTCTCCGTATTGCTCTTCTATTAAATGTCCAAGTCTTAGATCCATAAGTAAAAACTGGTAAAACAATTTATTAAAAACCTTCCTTTTCAAACACATAGGCATATTTCCTTTTAGTATTAAGTTATTTCTACCAAAAGCACTCCAACCAAGTTTAATTCTATGATTAATTTCATCCATTAGGTTTACATCTGTAGTAATAATATGACCAAGGTATTTGTAGTTGTTAACTTCTTCTAACCCATCATATTCAAACTTTATTTTCATATTTTGAAAAAATCCATTAAACATTACTTTAGACTTTTTAACATTTTGTAGTCCTACTTTCTTATTTTCATTTAATAACTCTTGCAACATTTCCTCAAACTCTAAAGCATTGTTTGCAAAAACAACTGCATCATCTGCAAAATCCAAATGACTTACATAATCTTCATTTACTTTTACTCCTTTAATTTCCCATTTTAATCCACAAAATATTTTTTGCAGCACTGCTATAAGAAGTTTTGGAGATATGGAGTCACCCTGTCTTACGTCCTTCTTAACGTTAACCTTCCTAGTATCATTATGTAATCTAATTGGTGCTGTTACATTTTTATAAATATTCTTCATAATATGACAATATCCTAGGGCTATATCTTGATGATCCCATGCTTTAATATCTGAAGAAATGCTTATAGAATCAAATGCCTTTTCATAATCTACAAATCCAAGGCATAATGGCAACTCATATTCATTGGTCCTTTCTATAACTTCTCTCAGTACCTGGATATGATCTACTATAAGTATTATGAAGTATCACATTTTCTTTAATCAGGTAATAAGATCATTGTCAGAAAACTCGTCATGATGCTTCTTTTTAATAAATCCAAGAATAGATTTACTTGTATACGTAACAAACTCCTTAAAAAAAATTCTATGCTTCATTATTATGTCAATTCAGAAGATCCAAACTAACAATTTTAATATTTAATAGCTCTTCAATTTAATAGTCATAGTAGACAATTCTAAATGAAGAGCATCAATTTTCTTGTGAATATGATTTGGGGGGTGTAGAGAATCTAATTTTTAGTGCAACTATCATTTTAATCTTAGAACATACTAATCTATAATCCATCCAATAATGTGTACTTGTAAGTGCTTGCATAAAATGACCTCTTGCACTCTGACTCATAATTATAAGGTTATATATAAAACATCGTTGCTTTGAACATGGACATATCCATGTTTTTTTACAAAAATTTCCTTGCCTAAAGAAAGTCTTTGGGATAATAAACCTATGTTATGTGCAAAAATACCATTGGAATGTAGAATACCAATACCATTGTCAAGAACTTTTGGACAAAGTCTACTATTTGTATCAACACATGCATTAAAAGTCTCTAAAAAAAAATTGTTTTCTCTGAATTTAATATTGGATAAGTACTAATAAAATAAGCACAGGACTATTGTGCAAAATTTAACACTGTTAGCTTCAATGATACAATGAGGAATTCCAAGAATAAATAGAAGACACTAAATTGGACTTTATAGCAAATCCAACACCATGCCTTCTCTTTTCACTGATTGATCTACTCTTCCAAAAAAACATGCAGTCACCCATATGTTCTGTTAATCTTCCTTCCTCTGAAAAACAAGATTCACTAAAAATTAGCTATACTGGTCATAAATCTTCATAGTTACTTAGCAACCAGTGCTATCACATGATCACCATCTCTTACACTAGCACATAATTGTTTATAAACAAGGCAAAACTCTCCATACAGTAGTGCCACCCTGTGCCAACCAGAGTAATCAATGAATGCCAGAAGGCTTGTGCATAAAATCCCTATCTAATGCCTATTCATCCAATATTCCCAGACTAGTTTCTGGCTTGTCTCCAAGAGTTTGCATCATGAAAAGTTTGTGGTATCCCTTGTATCTATATTTAGTATAAAAAAAAAGATTTATAATGTTTACCCATGCTTCACCTCTATTATTGATATTATTATTACTTCTATTACTTTAATGATTAATCCACTAGACCTAACAACCTAGCCAAATTGTGTGAGATAGCACATTTTTAGATTAAAATTTCTCAGCCTTCTGTTTCTGTGTAGGCAGTTAGGATCCCTAAGTAAGGCTGCCTAAACATACTATTTTGACAGCTTAAACTTGCATCTAAAATCCAGTGATCGTACTGCCTTAACAAAGATCATAACTAAGGTCTTCCAGCCTACTAAGCCTGTCCACATTTTGCTTTCTTCATTCTTGAGAGCTTGAGTTTAAAAACAATGTTATTTGCAATGAAGTCAGAAATGCAGTGTGTATAGTAAACGATGGGAATATGTCTGCATAAATACATAATTCCATTGCCATAGGTATATAGTGACGAGCATTTTAGCATGAGAGACTCCTTGTGACTGAAAAAGAGGGAGATAAAAAAAATTGTTTGTATTGGGAACAGTACTTAGCTTTTGCTGAACAAGGTAGCAGGAGATACTCATAGTTGGGCATTATTTATTATTTACAGTTAACCTTTATAACTGAAGATCATTCCATTTATCTATTTCTTGGGAACCCATCAATAGTGACTATTGAAAAATTCATTTCGGAATGTGAGGAAAAAAAATCTAATTAACTATTAAACTAAATCGTTTTGAATATCTGGAACTACTGAGATATATATTGCTTGCTCATAATGTCACACAAGACTCGGAATTGAATGCTTATGTATTAAGAATTTCTATAGTATCCTCCCTCTCTCAATTTTAATGTTAATAAGTGACCTAAGTTACTATTTAACCTTTTTCTTTTTTAAAAAATATAAATTATTTAGACAAATATATAATTTATAGTCAATTTTTATCAGTGCATTTTTCATCTTTAGCTCAATCCTATCACAACCACCAGCCCACAAGTCAGACCAACCTCTCATACTACAGATACATTAGAAATATACACCTTTCCCAAGTAATCTATATAGAACCAGTTTTAATTTAACTTTGTATACATATTATTTTTAGCTATACTTTAAACTTAACTTTATATGTATTTAAATATAGTCAAACTTCTATTCCACCACACATTATTGAAATATATGGTCAAAACCATGTGAAAAAGATAAATGAACTTCAAGATGTGCATTTTGTCCTGAACCAGCACTCATCAGTCAGCCCAGATCACAAACTCTTACACAAAACTTCATCATTTGTTCAGTATGAAATAGTTAGCAAATTATTATAGTTTACGTGACAGGTTTCAAATTTTCTGCTTTATAACATTGATACAAACCCCTTTGGGGAAATATATTAATAACTTTTACTAATCATTTATTAAGCTAGACATTATCCCTAGCTCAGATATATACTTTAAGATAATTATCAATACTGTCATCATGGGCAAGGAAATCATGTATAAGATTACTTTTAATACACTGTACAGGATTATACCCACCTGCACATATATAATGTAATATTATAAGGGATTCAAACTCAGACTTTCACCCAACCCTCAACCCTTCATGTCATCTCATATGAAAAATGGTATGATATGACTAAGTTAAAAACAAAAAGCCAAAATTTTCCAGCAATCTCAGAATTTCTTTAGATAGCTAGGATGTAATCAAATTAATGATTATCCAGATTCCCTGACTATGAAGCCAGGCAACATGTTTTATTATACTTTATTGATATTTCTTGACAGGGAGGTAGTATCTCCATATTTACAATGTAATATGGAACAATGTTAAATGAAAATAATTAACATAAAAACATCTAAAAGCCACATTACACGCACATAATTTTACATTCTTGTAGAAGGATTCTTTACACAAGAATTCACCATAGTGATTACTATTAATTTAAAATTCACTATATAAAAAAACAAAAACAAATCTATTTATTGTAGTAATTTCAGACCTATAATATTCTCATTAAAAAAAATTGTTCATGCATCTGTTTATATACTTTAGTAATCTGCACCAAAAATAAATAGAAAAGAGTATACATTACATTAATTAAAATAAGATTTACTTAATTTTTATTTAAATATAAAATATTGATTTTTCCCTTCTTATTTGTAATTCAAATTTGAGTGTGTTTGTTTATATGCAGAACAAAATGGCTTCTGTCAACTTTATAATCTAATTTAAATAAAAATGCATGCATAATTACATTACCAATATAAATAAAGCAGCAACAATAATTAATTGAAGAGAGCTATGATTATGGTGAACTTCACCAAACATGGACTCAGCTTTAGGTTATAAAGAATGATTATGGTGAACATCACCGAAAGTGCATTCAGCTTTAAGTTATAAAAAAAAATAATTATGGTAAACTTCACCAAAAGTGCACTCAACTTTAGGTTATAAAAAAGAATGATTATGGTAAATATCACTGAAAGTGCATTCAACTTTAGGTTACAAAGAAGAAAGAAACCTCTACATTAGAACTGATGTCTGCAAATTTGAATTAAATATAAAATATACATTGCTTTGTTATTCTAATAATAGAACTGCAAAGCAATATACTTTCTCTTATAAGATGTATCTATTTCCATACAAAAAAGTTTTATTCATTACACAAGAAAAAAACAACAACAATCACATCATAAAATGCATCAAACATAAATTAAAAGTCAAAGTAAGAGTCATAGATCACATGACCCTATTCTCTTAAGCTTGTAAGTTATAAACAATGAGAATTGCCAATTCCTATTTATAAATTAAAAGTGTTTATATTAACTTAAAATCTTTTTTTAAAATTTGTTTTATTTGGATATGATATGACACCGATCTTTTTATGAGCAATATGGCTGCTGTAAAATTTTTTTTTACAATTATCATTAAAAAAAGTGCAATTGCATAAGCAAACATTTTATAAATTATATTTACATGCAGATAGGTATTTTTAATTCATTTAAAACTTTAAAGACAAACTGAATAGTCTTTTTCCAGTTACCAACAAACTCCTATAAATATTCTGTGTAAGGTATTAGAGATTTAATTAAACTTTGTTACTAAATTCTTATTGTGAATACATACATGTTATACAATTGTTTAGTTTAAAAATATAAATAAATATATGAAATAAAAAGGGGGATAGAAAAATCAAAGGTACCATGCAATTATTTCATTTGTCTCAATTATTAATTAATAAAATTGGAACCATAATCAAGTAATTTCATTTGTAATTGATATTTTCTTTATCTTCCAGGTTATCATGACATGCATTCACTTAAGAATAATTCATTCAACAAAACAGACTTACATCATTTTTCAAATCTCCCTTTAAACAGCTTTCTGTAAATATAAAAAAGTAGCATTTCCTTATTCTATTTCTCAACCTTAAACATAAATATTAATAATTTTTATTAGTTATTCATTAGACTAGAGATTATCCAATAATGAATAATATTTCTGTAGTGTAATTTTTACTACATCACTCTCACGCAAGGTAGCGACTGGTTTCTATCTCCTTTTAATACCTTGTGGAGGGATGTAATCATATGACCAAAGACATGTGAAAAAGATTTATAATCCCCAAGATGCACATTTTGTGCTGAACAAGCACCCATCAGCTGCCCCAGACCACAATCACACATATTTTTATCATTGTTCAATATATATATATATATCAAAAACAGGTTTATTCAACTATGTTTACAATAAAGAAAAAATGTAAAATAACTTATTAAATTTGTCAATACATTTATAAACCATTAAATTACTTTTAAAAAAAAAAGGAGAGAAAAAAAAACTCATTCTTTTAAAGTGGAATGTCCAATATTAATAAGATGCCATGTAGAATTTACTATAATGTGAGGAGCTAACTTCAAATCTCTTTCTTTGATATCTTTTAGTTTTTGTAAAAAAATTAATTTTGGATCAGGCATAACTGACTTGAAGATTAGGATACATCTGACAAACCATAGACAGAAAGTTATGAAAGTGGCACTTCTTATAATTGCAAAATTCCCAGAGGTAATACCTTCTATAAGTGTGTTTATAATTGGATGTTTTGGTGTATAAATTTGATTAATCAATATTCTACAGCTCTGAAGAGATGAACAATTGTTGAAAATGTGAAATATGGTATCATCCTCCCTATGGCAGAGTGAGCAAACAGGGTCCAAAGAGGAAAAACCTCTGTATATAGCAAGAAAGTGACTTGTGGGAAGTGCATTGAGATTTAGCTTTAGAAGTCCATATATATATATATATATATATATGGACTATATATATATATATATATATATATATATATATATATATATATATATTTGATAAGTGTCAAATGTGCTGCCCTCGCAACTGTAACACAAATCATCTAATGAAAGTATATTAATAATTTTTATTAGTCATTTATTAGACTAGAGATTATGCAATAATGTATATTTTTACAGTGTAATTTTTACTATATCACAAGGTAGGGATGGTTTCTATCCCCTTTTAACACCTTGTGGAAGGATGTTATAAACAAATGACCAAAAACATAAAAAAGATCTATGATCCTAAGATTCACATTGCATGCTGAACCGGCCCGTTTTCACATGTCTTTGATCATATGTTTATGATTACATCCTTTTACAAGGTGTTAAAAGCAGGGAGAAATCAGTTTCTACTTTAAGAGTGATGCAGTAAAAATTACACTACAGAAATATTATTCATTAAACATAAAATCTTTGAAAAATTATAAGTTAAAAAACTCTAGCCATATTTTATATGTCATATTTCATTCTTTGAATCAGTATTGGCAATGTTTAAACTGAGAGTAATCCTACTGTCAATTATCAATAGAAAGCAAATTAGAAATATTTAAATTAGTAGTAGGACATTAAATTCATGTTTTCTTCTGTCCAAAGTGTTTTGGACAAACCTCTATATAAGAAAAAGAAGTCAAGACAGAAGATGTCAGATCTTTTCTCTACAAAAAAAATTATCTTATGCTTTAGCTTGAAAGTATTTCATTTACCTAATAAACCAGTCATATAAGAAATAATCTTGAAGTGTTATATATATATTGTGCCCTTTTGTATGGGTCACCATTTAAGTTTTGTGCTAATTTAGTAGAAAATTTTAAATTTAAGAAGTATTTTAAATGTGTGATATTGACTTTGCTTGTGGTAATGTTACCATAAGTTTAATTAAAGCAATCTATGTGTATTTGATGTGTGAATTGTGTTGGTATTGAGAAGATATTTAAATGATGATGATTATGATGTAATACTGCATTAATAAATTTAATGACAAATGTTTAAAGCTAAAGTATTTAAAAGACAAGTTAAAATTAGACAAAAATATTTATTTAATTTGAAATATATGTTAAAAGTGAATAAAAATATTTTAAATTATAAGTACTTAAATTGAGATTAATATTTGATTTTAATCATATCAAATAATTATTTTAAAATCTGATATAATATTTTATTTATTTTAAAAATAAATATTTATTTTAAAAAAAAAAAAGCCATTGTTAAGTTTATTTTTAGCAAGCGTTCTTGTGTTATAAAGAACAGATGTTATACACACACGCGTGGAAGTTGTCTAATAAAGTTGCATAATTATTTTAAAAAAATCATGTTGTAAATTTAAAAATAATACGTGAGTTATCACGAGATAAAAAATAAAGATATTAATGTAAAATATTAGATCTGATTTTTAAAAATATTACTTTAAAAATATAACGTATTTAAAAAGATTTAGTTTATTTTAAATGATCTTATAAAAGTTAAGATTTAAATTAAGTGAGAAATAATATTTCAAAAGAATGTTTAATAGATTTAAATAAACGATAAATATTGTTTTGAAAGAATTTGATAAAATATCAAATATTAAATAAGTCATTATTTATTTTTAATATTGTGTTGGTAAATATGTAAATAAGCAAAGTTTGATTGTTTAATCGTACCAATCAGATAAGGAGTTTCTGGCAGTATATAAGCTGGATTCAATTGTTGAGGGGGTCTCTCTACAATAAAACTTCTAAGTCGTTTGTGCTATTAAAAAAATAGCTGAGTAAATTTATAAACGCTCTTAAAATCAGTTGTAAAATCAGAAGAGTGTTATTGTATATAATTTTAATATTTTTAAAGTAATGAATATGCAGTAGAAACTTAATAGTTCCCTATTATCTTCTCAATATCGAAACTCAATTTACGTACAAATAATCAATGGAAACCTCACACATCGGAGAAATATATCAGAAACTTTATGCTATAGAAGTAACAGACGCTGGATTAGTACATAAAACTACAAGATGGAGAAAAGTAGTATTTTGGACTATAAATAGTTTTCAAAAGTTAAATTACTATTGTCTATTACTAATAGATATTTTAAAGAAATATAAATATTTCTGTAAAAGAAAGTATTTTGACAAATTATAGAAGTAAAATATGTATCTTAAGGAAAGATATAAGATGCAGTAGTAATTTTAAATAAATACTTGCCTTGTTAAGTCTTTGTGCTTAAAAGACTAGAGATTGATAATTTGAAAAGGCAAATATATTATAAGTATAAGTATTTTAAAAAATCGTAATATAATAAAATTATTTTATTAAAGTTATCTAAACGCTGGACGTTATAGATGGAAAAATTAATTCTTACCGGAATATGGTATTTACAAATGCGCAAGTAATACATGGATATCCAAATCAAGTTAAACTAAGCCAAGCCAAACTAAGTTAATTTAAAATAATCGAAGGATAATTTTATAAATTATAACTTAGTTTTGAAATAATAACCTTTTGGACAATATTTTATGAAGATCTGAATTCAGAAACAGAACTTATAAACTATTTTATTTTAATTTTATTTGTTTTCTTATTGGAACTTATTTTTTTTAAAAAAGAACGTTATCATTTTTTATTATAAACTTTTAAGAAACACGTGATTCAACGGAACAGGAAATAGTGTTCTATTGACTTTATACGGAGGATATTTGTTAGAACTTTTATGGTAGGACAAAAATCGACGCTGGACTATGTAATATGATTTTATTTTATTTATTTAACATAAAATTTAAATATTATTAAACTCTTAAAAAGTAGGTTAGGTACATTTATTAAATAGTAACTTAAAAATAATATAATAATTAATTACATAAACTTATTTTTATAATTAATATAACACGGAATATTCTAATGAATGTTTATGAGTGAAAATGTGAATGATTTTTATTTTATGAAGCTGCAAATTCCGAAGAATACTGGATAGCAGAATGGACAATATTATTATTATGGTAAAAAATATTGTATAATGATTTTTAATGAATTTAATATGTTTTTTCTTTAGATCAACTGAATATTATGTTGTTGTAGAATGAATGGATAAATATATTATGAAAACACATACATTATATTGACAACAAACTTTATTAAAATATGCATAATTTTTAATTTATAATATAAACATGATACAATATTACGTAAAAGCTTAGAAATAATTATATGATTCTTTCGTAAATAATTTTGATATTTTTATTTATGCTTAGTATTAAAATGATGTTTATTATTTATCTTAATAATTATTTTATTTTTGTAAGTCAGAAAAGGATTTTAAAAGTCTATTTTATTTTCTGTTTATCAGATAAGTTAAGTTACGTTTTAGGTAGAGGCTTATATTCAGATTGAAAAGTTTACTAAGTATAGACAATATAGTATGAGTAATTTGGATAATGAATATTTTATTTGAAGTTGATATTTGTTTTCCGGAAAATGTTTTTAAATGAGTTTAGAATATGTTTATAGATAGAAATTTATTAGAAAGGTTAGTAAAGCACATAGGGTAAAATAATGATTTTACACAGAAAGGAATCATAAAATTTATCTAATGTAATGTTTTATGAATTTAAAATTGATAAATGATTTAAATATTAATGTTTGAATAATACAGATATAGAATGCATATTTTATAAAACATATAACAGGAATTACATTAGGTGGAATATAATTATAGCCAATCATTTGTTTTACATTATAAAGAGATATTAATTTTATATACAGATATTAAGCAATGCTAGTAATAAAGTGACTACATGATAATATATTATAAATGGTAATACTTAATTAATGTAGCTATTTAATAAGTAAAGCTACATTATGTACACATGCTACATAGATAATCTTGACATGTATTATTATTTGTAATAATTAAAAATTAATACTATTTATTTTTCAAATCTAAGTTTTAAGAAAACACACTGTAATAATATTAATATAGCATTTGAAGGAATGTGTAATTGCTTATTAAGTACATAAGTTAATAACAGTGTAAGCCTCTTATATTTGTATTCCTATTTTTATTTTATTTGTTGTCATAAGTTATAAACTGTAAATAGTGTAAATAAATTTTATTTGAAGTTATTGTAAATAAATTTGTTAATTTGTTTTTTAAAAGTGTGTCGAGTTTCATTATTTTTCACCTCAGCATTTTGACATCAGATGATTTGAAATAAACATAATATTTGCACAAAATGAATTTGTTATTGTTATTTTAAAAATGAATACAATATTTGCTTAACATTATTTTATAAGAATTGATTGACATGAACATATAAATATTACAATGGTCATAAGATGATTATAATACACATTATAAGAATACAATATTGTTTATTGCCACAGATTATTAAGTATAAGATTTTAATCTATTTTAAAATGAAGATACCATATGAAGTAAAAGATCTACATATAATTATTTATTTATTTAGTGATTAATTATATCATAGAAATAGATGAGATTAAATTACACTCTAAGATTAGTATTATTTATTATTATTATTAAAATAAGTTAGGTGTATTTAAGTTTGATATAAAATCCCACATCATACTTATTTACATAATTTATTATTATTTTAAAACTTAGAAGAACCTGAGATTATTTAATTATATTTTAAGTTAAAGTTAGGAATTATTTTAGTATTATTAAAGATAATTTATTTCATTTAAAAGCCATAAGAATGCTTTGAAAAATTATAAGTGATAAAACTCTAGCGGTAGTTTTATATGTCATATTTCATTCTTTGAGACAGTATCTTGGGCAATATTTAACTGAGTGTAATCTCTACTTGTCAATTATCAACTTAGAAAGTCTCATAATTTTATAAATACTTATATTAATTAGTATGAATCTAGAACTCATATTGATTTTGATGATTGATAATGAATTTAGATTAAGATCTGATAATATAAAAATATATTAAAGATAAATATGCAAATTTTAATGATGCATAATAATGTAACTGAGCTATGCTTGTAGTTTGAAACTATTTTATATATCCGAAGTAAACCAGTCATATAAGAAATAATCTTGATGTGTATATATATATATATATATATATATATATATATATATATATATATATATATATATATATATCAGTTCTAATATTCTCATGGATAAATGATGAATTCATAGAATTATTCATAGGAGCTTCCATATAATAAAAATATAAAAGCTAAATAGCTGATGTTTCAGTACAACAACAAGCACTTTCCTCAGAGCGTTTTTTTTTTTCAAATCATATATATATTAATTTTAATTCTAATATTCTTCTCAAACCAATTATGCCATTAAATAAATAAATGCCACTTAATTTGTCATCAGAGCAACAAAATGTTGTGAATTAAAGTAGAAGTTACCATATTTAAATCCAGAGTTGGAAAGTTTATTTACAAATGCTATTCTGTCAGTCTGTGAAATGACAAGATTTATTTATTACTCTCATTTTTTTATGTAGAGAAATCCAAAAGATAAACAAAAAAAATAATTAAACCACTAAACATCACATGATCACTATTGCTTATGCTTGCTCATAACTGTTATTCAAACAGGCAAAACTCTCCATACACTAAAATCTAGGTGCAGTGCTCTCAGATCCAATGCTTCTCACTGATGAAAGCCACAAGCTAGAAATTAGTCTGGGGATATTGGCTGAGTAAGCACTAGATAGGGATTTTATGCACAAGCCTTCTGGCATCCATTAATTACTCTGGCTTGCACTGAGTGGTACTATTGTATGGAGAGTTTTACCTGTTTAAAAAAATAATTATCTAATAAGTTTGATCGCATTTAGTTATTCATAAAAAGAGGGGTAAAGTAGTCAACTATAGACTGCTAGTAAAATACAGTAGGGGGTGCTCTTTTTAAATACAAATCTAAAATTTTGGTGGACAGTTCTCATAAATAATTTTGTAATTACTTAACTAATTTTGTAATTGTTGGTGGAGATACTCAGTTGCGACCTAGCAATTATGTTTACATTAAAATGTTCAAAAATTTTAATGATTATATAGTTATTAGTTTAGTGGTATGTAGACCTCTTTCATTTCAACTTATGTTTAGCCAACTGACCAAAAGTATTAGGCTTTTATATTGATAGATGAAATATCAGTAATAATATTATTTCAATGAACTGTTAGAAGCCAACAAAGACAATTTGGCATTAACATTCATCATTTTTTAAAAGTAATTTTTTTAAAAGACTCATTTTCTCCTAAAAAGGGTTTCAAAACGGAGACTTTATTTTTAATGACAGTGTTATACTTTTTATTCTTTTTTGTTTTGTTTCATGTTTTCACAAATAAGACTTGTCTTGATGTGATATGTTGGCACTTTCCAAGTAAATATCATTAAGTACTCAAAAACTTTGAAAAATGATTGCCAATTTTGGAAATTAAATATCTGGGGTATTTTATATTTATAATATTGATATAACAAATATTATTAAGCGATTAATTAATTTAGAGATTTAAAATTAATTTTTATAAAAATATGATTAATAAAATTTTTAAAATACAAATATATACATGAAAATATGCACACATAGATATTTAAATCCCCAATTCATCATCTACAAAAGAGATTTTTAACATTTAGAATGTGCCACTTTTTTTGTAAATGTGAAATAAATGAGATCACAATATTTTTATCCATAAACACAAATATGCAATTTAAAAAAAGTTTACAATAGTTCCTTACAAATGTGTTCTAAATTTGGACTTTCTTATAAAACTATAGTTTGTTGAACAGGTAAAAAAAAAAAAATCAAACTGCATTACAATAAGCCATCAGAAATTGATACCTTATATTTTTAATTAAATTTTTTAAATCCAATTTAAAATTACTTAGATTTATGATTCAATATAGTAAGCAATAGAATAAACTGTGCTAGATTAGATTATTCTTTTTTGAACTTGTAATTAATTACTTGTTGGGTTACCACAAAAATGCAATTTTAAATTTGGGCTAGGAAACACAAAAAAAGCTGGGAACCATACATCATGTAAAACGATTATTAGATTTTCTTTTCTTTTTTTTTTAAAAAAAAAAGTAAATTTGCATTAAAAAAGTAAATATTTTTTTCTTAAAATACAAAAAAAAAAAAATTAAAAAATTAGAGACGGAAGAAGATAAATAAAAGAAGATAATCTCAATTTCTAACAATCAATACAGAATTTTTCACAAAAGATTTTGTTGTTTTCAATTTTTATGTATTTTACAATTTTCAAAATAGAATTGCTTTGTAATTTTTTTTTCTTTTTTAAAAGATTGACATTCATTTATACAAATTATGTAAATCACCTCTTATATAAATATTGTTTTTTGCTTTTCTTTATGTATATTTGAATATATACTTTATTATTGGCATTGACAAAGTAAAAAAAAACAACAACCAAAGAATAGAAAAAAAAACGGTTGATAATCTTCAGTTATTTTTGTTTTCTGTACTTGTGAAATAAATAATGGTTTTTATTGTCACGACAGATTCCCCCCCCCCTCCGTAGTCTCTTACACATACCTCCCATCCAGTTTATATATTATGAGATATTTTTTTTTTTTACAAAAAAGTTATGCTGCCATTCAGGACTGAACAGTTGATAGTTTTTTTTTTCTCTTTGAAAATGAATATAATAATAGTCATGGAAGTGGCAATAAGAATAAAGCAATAGTAATAATGCTTAAAAATTTAACAGCAAACCATTAAATTCAATTTAATAAATTGATCCCCCTTTATTGTGGTTTGTCAGCCAACCTATTAACAAGTCTAAACATTAATGAGCAGTAAAATTGTAAGCAAATAATATTTAAAACTTTATTATAAGGGGTAAGTATGCAGATTATTTAATATAAGTAACACACACATATATATATTAAAACAGGCAAAACTCTCCATACAGTAGTGCCACTCAATGCAAGCCAGAGTTTTGCCTGTTTTAACAACAGTTATGAGCAAGCATAAAAAATGGTGATCATGTGATGTTTAGTGGTTTAACACACACACACATATATATATACTGGTTCCTTTTTAAGACTAGTAATATATAATTCTATAACATTTGAAGTAACAAGAAATAAATAATCCCTGCGTGACAAAAATCTCCCAATAGTTTTAAACAAATATCTAGTCCAGGTTTCTTATTTTCAGAAACAACGCAGCAAAATTTCTCATACTATTTCAAATGCAGTCTTTTCTTAGCATACATTTATTTATCCGCAAAAAAAAAAAAAGTTTATTCGTATAATAATATTTCAAATTCATTCCTTAATTCTTTATCTTTGTTATGCACAGTAGACTTATTATTCTCCTTCGGATTATTTGTCATCTTAGCTTCATATATTATTATAAGTTTTAAATTAAATAGATATATACATTTTCTTAAAAAATTTATACTAAATGGCTATCAACTCGTTTGTCAATATTTTTCATTCTTTCTTACGCCCTTCTTGGTTTAGTCCAGAGGACATGGCGGCTTCAGATAACTCACTTTTGGTATTAGAACTTTTTATAAACTATTAATCAGTTAGTCATTAGATTATTATAATTATTTCTAGACATCATTTACTCTAGCAAATATCTATTTAAAAAAAAAATCATAGCAATATTATTTATATTCACTAAAAGATAAATAATCAAATAGTTAGTTGCTCGGGAGGTCATGTAATGTTTAAGAATTGAAAATGACAGATTCCTGAATTTAACATTCTGAGCCCCTGTATTGATGATATGAGATGAAATGCACTGTGACTTCTCCCTTTTCAGAGCCAGAAATCGCTCAGCTATCATGCTCAGAGAAACCTGTTACCCACTTCACCTTCCCTTTGCATTCCCCGCCCTATGTTTTTCCCATAGTCTTCTCTATCCTCCATTCCATTTCCACAACATAATCTTTGTCAACTCCGTGGCCTTTGTATCTAAATCTCCCTTACCTTTTCCCAAATCCAGCAAAAATCAAGACCCTGCCTTCTATATAATACCTTTGTTTATATTTATTTCCCCAAAACTTCCATTATTTGTGTCTTTTCTACTTGCAAACATTTACATTCAATTAATAGATGCCTAATAAACTACATACAGCTGAGACGTCATCTAAAAGTTTGATTTGGTATGATCTAAGTCTTTCGAAATTTAATTAATAATTTGTGCAATATATTAATATAAACAAAGATGTACAATTGGTGAATAATATATTACTGAGCAAAAAATTTGGTTTAATTTTTTTTTTTTTTTGTCGTTTGTTGTAAAATTACACCTTTTATTAGTTGTGTTCTATTTATTGCAGAGTAGTTTCTTTCTAGATGTTATAGTGCTTGTTAAATAAAATATTGAGAGATGTGTTGTGATTTGAAGTTACTCAGATGTAACAAATAGGTTACATCTATGATTTAGTCTTGATGAATTGAACAGCCATGTTATAAATGGAAGTAAAAGTTCAATTTTGATAAGTTTAAAACAAATTATTGTACCGGGTCGAACCGCTGAAACCACTTACTTATACGTATATATAAGTTTTGGCCAGTTTCAAACTCCTCCCTAATACATTTATAATCTTATAAATGTTACGTGAACGAACCGGCATGTTCGAGCAAAATGGGAGATCTTATTGATAGCTTTAACTATCAACAATGGCCCATCTCGGCTGCTAGATTCAAACCCCTACTATCCAAACACTTTATTTGTTTTGGAGTAAACTCCAGGCGCCAGCTATCTATTCAAAAGAATAAACAACGTATTTGGTCAGTAGGCTCATAATCCAGCGCTCGAAACCATCCCATAAACTACCTCAGTCTAATTTTAATTCAATAACAAAATTATACAAAATTATTTGAGGAAAGAATTAATAAAAAAGTTTGGTAAAAAGAATTGACCGACAAATAAAGTTTAAGTTTGAAGACATTTTAT
Source organism: Epiperipatus broadwayi (assembly GCA_028023455.1). Lineage (NCBI taxonomy): Eukaryota > Metazoa > Onychophora > Udeonychophora > Euonychophora > Peripatidae > Epiperipatus > Epiperipatus broadwayi. The sequence goes on along the minus strand of JAQFVV010000239.1, from coordinate 651,791 downwards.
TTTAATTAACATTAATTAAGTTTAAAGATAATTTATTACCAAACATTAATTGACTAAATTTAAACATCTTTATAAATCTGATTTAACACATGCACATTTTTAAAGTAACACATTATAACATATATCTGGTGAAAAGCATAAATAATGTGAGATCATTAAATTATCTCACATACACACACACGCATATCAATAGTTCATTTTATGCATGCTTAAGAGTTCAAATTACTTTACTCGGTAGGATTGACAAATTACAGCAGTGGCTACTACATGTAAATGATAATAAATAAATGTTTACCTAGGATTTTTGGAACATGGATATTGCTTGTTGTTGGCTGCTTCTGATGGATTATATCTAACCGGTTAGATTTGGATATTTCTTGAAGAGATTTTATGCGAATCCATTGGCTTTATTCTTGAAGACAGTTGAACATTTGACGGAGAATTTCTGAGTTGTTATGCAGACATTATTTCACAGGCAGGTTTTGATGATCTTGTTGGACTAAAAAGGCTGAAGCACGAGTGTATATTTCCAAAAGCTGCTCAACAATGCATTTTTGTTTCTGGATACATAATAGAAATGCACTGTTATCTCAACTGAAATAAGACTGTCACTGCAAACTAGACTGAAAAAACTCTCTCAATTAATTGTCCGATAAAAAAAAGTCTATTTATACCTGCGATGTGTTGTCCATGTAATATCCTCTGGCAAATATCTGTTGTCGAATTCCATTGGTAATTAATCCTATGATGTGTTTTTGACGATTGTTTAATTAGTAGTAGCTTTCATAAACGTATTGTTTTTATATCTTTAGTAGCCCACCGCTGTGTTTTTAAATATATTTCATTTCAATATTTATTTTCATGTGTTTTTCAATACGATTTTAACACGCATTTATTATATCTCTTTTTAACAGCTTACATTTATTTACATTCGCACGCACATATATATTTTACTATTCTAAAATCAAAAATAGTTTTAAGATTATTTTTCTTCTTTAATTTAAATGAAGATATATATATATTTAAACCTTTTAAATTGTATTACAACTAATAATAATAAACTCTTTACTTCCTTTTTATAAAACCTTTAGTTTAACTTTAATAAAACCCCTTCCCATTTTTAATCTTTTATTTCAAACTCTTTTTCGAAAGATTTTTTTATTTTTATTTTAATAATTTTTTTACACAAAATTATTTTATATACATGTGCCAAATTGGCCTTGCCACATTACACCCCCCTCCATTTTAGAGTAAAAATGCGTCATTTTTGACCATTTTATCTCTTGCAATTTTAATTCTTGACTCTAAAGATTTATTAATTTATTATTTTCTAAGTTAGCTTTTTAATATCTTTTACTTAACATACAAAGGGCAATCTGTTTTGATTATCCTTTCCTTCTATCTATGCTGAATACATTGCTCACAATGATCTAAATCATGGATAACAACCACCGGGACAAACTAATTTTGTGGCACAGGGATCTTTTGGAAATGACACGGAAGCAGATTCGCTGACTTACACCGACTTATAAGTGTATAAAATCGAAACTTCATTTGCCGATTCTCTTGATCGGACTTGGAAAAAGAAAGGGTCACTGTGAAATGGCAGGAATGTTCAACTGTCCATTTTCGACTTACGCTTTGGAAAGAGGAATGATCCCTGACAAGTCCATTACAGGTACTAAAATTTATCCAGTCGGCAGTTTTAAACTTATCCTTAACTAAACTTATTTCTATACTACCGTCATTCCCTTTTGCTATAGATAACTTCATACACATGTGTATACGTGCAGCATAATTCTACCCCTACTAATATTCTAGATATCGAGTTATTACTGGACTTGCTTACAGGGAATCTATAATAAATAAATCCCTATTTGCATGCATCATGAGGTGCAGCAGTGCCAAGAACATAACCTAAAAGGATATCTGGATAAATACATTTAAGATACGCATCATGAGGTATCGTATTTACCGAATATTACCAGTGTATGTGCGCGTATATACACATGTATACTTATACACTCTTAATTCACCTTAGATTGACTTTTATTTTTTTATTATTAATCTTCCAACCTTATTTTTAAATTCACATGAACAATATCTTACACTATTTATTTATATTACAATATTATTTACAACCCTTAAGAAACATTATTTAAAATATTTATTTACACTAATCTTATAATATTATTTGTAAATCATTATGAATATCTTTATTTAACATGCGTGTATTCAATAAAAATAAAAAAATTGATTAGTTTATTACGAGTCATTCTTCATTATTATTTACTATAGATTTATTTACGCTTATTTATTTAACTTGATTTTATCGATTTTATTTTAACTATTTGACCTACTTATTTATTTACGAACATTTTTCTTGATTAACATGTGCATTGATCACTTTTCCTAAGTATTGACTACTTCAAATTCTTATTTTTCTAGAGTGCATTTTTAGTTTTTATTTTCATCATTAGGTAATAAATGTAATGTTAAGAGAAGTAGGCAGCAAAGTATAAGGCAATTCAACACACAGATAGATCTTGTGCTGATTCAAACCAACGCTCAATTTCTTGCGGAAGTGGTGACTACAGCATGGGCAACTGTTGTGCACAATGGATCCTGAAAAGGGACTTTGAGATTTGCGAATGGCAGGACTATCTCTACTGTACATTCGACTTGCTAAAATATTTATTTTATTTGGTTCTACTGGGAATTTTTCCTCCAGATTTATTACTTTTTATATGCCAGGACTTTTCTACTGATGCATCATCATCAGTATTATTTATTCTTCACACTACCCATCTGTAGAACAAAGTCACCGCAAAAAAAAACAACTCAGTCCAACAAAAGTCAGGCCTGAAATTTATATCTTTGCCCAAATACTCGCACACACCTCAATCATAATTTAATACACTTCTTTTTTTCTTTTTTTTAATTTTATTTGATAATGTTTTATTTTCATTAATACTTTCATTATACACTTATTTATTTCATTTTTGTTTTTCAAACGTTATTTTTACTCTCCTTTTTTTTTTTTTAAAAAAAAAAAAAAACATTTTCATTTTGCTTGTCTATTTTGATTTTACTCATTTATTTTGTTTATGTCACACTCCGCTATGTTATAGACTTATGAGCTGGGATATCAATATAATCGATAAGACATAATCGAGGGTTTTGACATAAATTGTTTTATAGATGCTTTGACATTTTAAACTCTAAGATTGTTATTTTATTTTACTAAGACTAACTTTAATCGTTTTTCATTATTCAAACTAACTTTGATTCTCGTTTTTACATTTGTTTCATTAAACTTTGTTAAACATTTTCCATTATTCCGAGTCCATGGTCGTTAATAACTAGGTCAAGCCGGCGAATCCATCAGATTACATATTTTTAATTTTTGTCAGGCGGTTCTTTCTTTCTACATACTAACTCTATAATATAAACTACCCCCCTCTCTTATCTATCCCGCTTTTATAATTTATTACTTTATCTCTTTCTCTTTCCATTCTATTTTCAACTTTGTAAATCAGAAAACCTTGATATTTAGACAAACTCCGAATTACTTCAATCTGGGAATATTTTTTTCTATGCTTTCTTTTTTTAAATCTACGAACACGAACGTTTACTTTAAACCTTTTATTTTTAATTCTTTGTAAAAACTCTTTTGCGCTATCTTCTACCTTGAACTTATATCTCTCTTCTATTTCTTGGTCTACATTTGTTTCTACTTTATATGTCGCAACGCTATTTGATTCTAATTTAATTTCTATGTCTTTTATCACCTCAACTTCCTTTTCATCTTCCTGACTTTCTTTAACTAAATCTACCTTTATAATTTCTTGGTTCTTCTCTATCTTTCCTGTAATTTCACATCTTATTTCCTTCATTTCTTCTTTTATCTTATTCTGGCCCATTTCGATTAGGTCCTTTAACTTTTCAAGCATTTCAACTTGCCCTTCCAATTTACTCTTCATTTCATTATTTTGGTTTTTAAGCTCTTCGGCTATTTTTTTATATGCTTCGGCTGTTTCTTTTTGTTTTTCAAACATGCTGGTTAGTAAAGCTATGATTTCCCTTTTTTCCTTGTTGGGAATATTTTCTATATTTTTACCTTGAGCCTCCATTTTGGCTTTATTTCTTATCATTTATAATTTTAAACACTTTTTATCATTATTTTTGATACCGTATTTTATTTTAATAAGTTTACTAATTTATATTTTATTTATTTCTTACTAAACTGGAAATACATGCTGACTCCACCCCTCCTTTGTCCATTTTTCTCTACCCGATCTTAATGCTTTAACTCCGCCCAAACACCCAACTGTCTCTGATTTAAGATAATGATTTATTTCAACTAACGTAAATAGCATAAATCTCTCTTCATTTAAAAAAAAAAAAAAGGTTTCGGTCAATTCTTTTTTTTATTATTAAATTAATACCACTTTACGTATGTAATTTCGCTTTTCTATAAAAAATTTGTCAAACAAGAAACACAGTATTTGATTACTATTGTTCCTTAGGTCCAGCCCCAAATGTTGGGAAAGCCATTTATGTACCGGGTCGAACCACTGAAACCACTTACTTATACGTATATATAAGTTTCAGCCGGTTTCAAACTCCTTCCTAATACATTTATAATCTTATAAATGTTACGTGAACAAACCGGCACGTTCGAGCAAAATGGGAGATCTTATTGATAGCTTTAACTATCAACAATGGCCCATCTCGGCTGCTAGATTCAAACCCCTGCTATCCAAACACTTTATTTGTTTCGGAGTAAACTCCAGGTGCCAGCTATCTATTTAAAAGAATAAACAACGTATTTGGTCAGAAGGCTCATAATCCAGCGCTCGAAACCATCCCATAAACTAGCTCAGTCTAATTTTAATTCTATAACAAAATTATACAAAATTATTGGAGAAAAGAATTAATAAAAAAGGTTGGTAAAAAGAATTGACCGACAAATAAAGTTTAAGTTTGAAGACATTTTATTTTAATTAACATTAATTAAGTTTAAAGATAATTTATTACCAAACATTAATTGACTAAATTTAAACATCTTTATAAATCTGATTTAACATATGCACATTTTTAAAGTAACACATTATAACATATATCTGGTAAAAAGCATAAATAATATGTGAGATCGTTAAATTATCTCACATACACACACACGCATATTAATAGTTCATTTTATGCATGCTTAAGAGTTCAAATTACTTTACTCGGTAGGATTGACGAATTACAGTGGTGGCTACTACATATAAATGATAATAAATGTTTACCTAGGATTTTTGGAACGTGGATATTGCTTGTTGTTGGCTGCTTCTGATGGATTATATCTAACCAGTTAGATTTGGATGTTTCTTGAAGAGATTTTATGCGAATCCATTGGCTTTATTCTTGAAGACAGTTGAACGTTTGACAGAGGATTTCTGAGTTGTTATGCAGACATTATTTCACAGGCAGGTTTTGATGATCTTGTTGGACTAAAAAGGCTGAAGCAGGAGCATATATTTCCAAAAGCTGCTCAACAATGCATTTTTGTTTCTGGATACATAATAGAAATGCACTGTTATCTCAACTGAAATAAGACTGTCACTGCAAACTAGACTGAAAAAACTCTCTCAATTAATTGTCCGATAAAAAAAGTCTATTTATACCTGTGATGTGTTGTCTGTGTAATATTCTCCGGCAAATATCTGTTGTCGAATTCCATTGGTAATTAATCCTATGACATGTTTTAGACGATTGTTTAATTAGTAGTAGCTTTCATAAACGTATTGTTTTTATATCTTTAGCAGCCCACCATATTTCATTTCAATATTTATTTTCATGTGTTTTTCAATACGATTTTAACACGCATTTATTATATCTCTTTTTAACAGCTTACATTTATTTACATTCGCATGCACATATATATTTTACTATTCTAAAATCAAAAATAGTTTTAAGATTATTTTTCTTCTTTAATTTAAATGAAGAGATTTATATATATATATATTTTAAACCTTTTAAATTGTATTTCAACTAATAATAATAAACTCTTTACTTCCTTTTTATAAAACCTTTAGTTTAACTTTAATAAAACCTCTTCCCACTTTTAATCTTTTATTTCAAACTCTTTTTCGAAATTTTTTTTTTTATTTTAATAATTTTTTTAGACAAAATTATTTTATATACATGTGCCAAATTGGCCTTGGCACATTATGTATAAATTGAAAATTGTGCATCTAGAGAGAGAAAAATTATATGGATAAGAATTTAATTGAATGGTTTATAATAAAATTTAATCTAGACAGTTGACATGACCCATAGAGGTAATACTGAATTTAATGTGTTATTAACAGAAAAAACTGTAATTTAAAAATGTAATAGAAATACTCAATGTTATCTTTATGTAATTCTATGGTAGTGTTATGTCTTATGATTGCAATTTTATAATGGATATGTATATTTTGCAAATCCGTTTTGGGTGTGAATAAACGTCCAATTTTGAAAGATATATTAAATTAAACAAAAATATGTTACATAATGAAGATAACTTAAATCGATTCAATATTTTTTTAAAAAAGCATCACTTTTCAACATAAAAATGTTTTGAAAAAAAAAAAATCTCATAAATATTATTTAAAATAAAACATATTTGAGGTACAAAAATTTTAATTCACAAATTATAGCTTTACCCAACGTAAATAATTACTATAAAATGAAAATCTTTATCAAAAAATGTATCTACGGACCAAAAAAAAACAACATAAATATTAATATTTCAACAACTGCAATGAATGAGAATAAATAAAAGGTCACTGTTTTTATATAATGAAGTCATGTTTAAAAAGTATTTATTTATTTATTATCTGTTTAATTGCCTACAGAATAAAAAAGCATCTAACAAAGCAAACTAAAAAATAACCAGACCCCCCCCCAAGAAATGATACATAAGTCTCAGTCTTTTTTACTATAATAAAATGACTGCACTTATTTGTTAAATATATATATAAGGGGCTTGAACACAGACTTTCAAGCTTCCTTCAGCTATACATCTACGTCATACAACCAGTACACATGACCACACACATGTGAAAAAGATAAATGATTTCCAGTAACCATATTTTGTGCTGAACCAGAACTCATCAGTTGCTCCAGGTCATTATCTCCTACCCACACATATATAATCAGTGCTCAGTTTATATTAAGATAACAAATCTTCAAAATTTAATAGGCAGGCTTCAATCTACTCCACTCTCCAAACTCTTCAGTCAACCATACCATTCCCATCACTCTTCTGTGTGTTTAAATGGATAAGGTCCTATATATGAGAGATCAAAATGACTTACAGTTAACAAGGGCATGACAATAATATTGGCATCAACAAGGGATTTGGGTGCTTCATCGTCAGCAGATTTTTAAAGGTATGGATGGCCGAAGAGTTAAAGGATAGAGTAAACTGAAACCTGTCCATTAAAGTTTGAAGATTTGCTATACTTATTCGTTACTACATGCACTTAAAGCACCAAAAAATTTCAGATTATAAACATCCAATTTTTGCTTAAGATAAACGGAAATTTACGCAGTCTACGCATGTGCTTTTTACATCATCGTTTCCATCGTTCTTTCTATTTTCCATAAAGGTAAGTTTTATTCTTATATGATGAAAAATAAAAAATTATAATTTTTGTGATCAATTAAATTGAATTTTTTTGTTTTTCACTTAGTTTCTTTAATATTATGGAAGTAACAAGCATTGTAAAAAGTACATTGGAAAAATACAACTTTTTTACCGACATACTTTGAAGACAACATTATTGAGAGCCGATGGTAAGTCTTTATTTTTATATATATTCTATAATTATTATTTATATATATATTTTAATTATTATTTGAATTTATATTTGATAAAAGATATAGGAAAAAATTATTATTGAAAGTAACATATATGCTAGTCAAAAAAATAAATTGTGATTATATAAATATATATCGTGAATTATCTGCATTTTTTGGTATCGTGAGCTTGGGTCCAGTATTTGAATTAGGTTATATGAGACAAAGATAAAAAATTTTTGCAAATATTATGCCCCGATTTAGATGTTTCTATAATGTCTTCTCTGCATTTTAATAATAATAAAAATATGCAAATGCTAAAAGTAAAGATTTGATAATATATATATATATATATATATATATATATATATATATATAAACTTAGGCCAATTATAGATTACTGCAATGTAAATTTCAAAGCTGCATATCAAATGCAAAGAGAGGTGACAGTTGATGAAGCTATTACTAAATTTATGGTCATAGTAACATGAAACAATATGAGCTCTCAAAACCTAGTAGGATAAATAATACTACATCGCACTGACTCTAAACTACCAACTTATGTACCTCAAGCATAACTCTATAATGAATTTAGTATTTCATTCACTTTTTAATTTATTTTGTATACAGTGACTACTTTAGTAATACTTTTTAAAAAAGTAAAAACTGTACTGAAGTTCTTTATTATAATATTCAAATTATACTAATTATTGATCAATAATAACTACTTGATATTACGGATGGCATATTCATTGCAAATTCCTGTATGGAAATATATTTTTAAGGGCTACCAGGAAAAATAAAAGGTATTAATGTCTTTATTCTATGAAGGTCAAGTGGTGCATTACCTTAGGTAAGTGTTATTATATACATATTTTTTAGAAATTTTATGATGAATCCAACTAATCTACTAACAAAATTATACTTTTAACATATATGCATGATAATTTTGAATTTATGAAATAATATGAAAATAATTATTAGAAATATTAACTTTTATTCTTTTTTTTATTACTTTGAATGTCAATGACTATATTTTTTTCAGCTTCATAACATTTTTTAATGTTTCATATTTCAAATAATATACATTATGTCATTTTTGAGTAATACACATAAAATAGATTAAACAAGTAAATAATATAACGGACAAATAAATGATTATTTACTGTTTTTACTCACTCTTTATCATCAATTATCAGCATTCTGTCCTATGGACAGATTCAGAGAGCATTTACAGCATAAATTTTCATCCAGGTCTCCACTCCATGCTCTTCCCTGTCCAGCTCCTCAATTCCACACATCTCTTATATCATCAAATAAGATCAATATTTTTATCTTTTCTTCTTATTTCCACTCACCATTTCCTCCAAAACACCATTCATCAAACTGTTCTTTCTTCTTAAATATATGTCCAATCCAGTTCCTCTTTCTATCTCTAATTTTCTCAATCAATCTTTTTTTCTTTTACTCTTTTCAAAATATCTTCATTCATCATTTTATTCATCCAACTGATATTTTCCATTCCTCTCCATGATCACATTTCAAAGGTTCCAATCTATTCCTAATTTTTTATTCATTGTACACATTCCACATCCATACAATTGTACACTCCACACATATCATTTAATTAATCTTTGCCTTAACCCTCTCTTCAAAGATCCACAAAATATTTTCTTTCTCTTAATAAATGCCTCCTTTGCCAATGTTATTCTTCTTTTAATTTCATCTTCACTTTTCCCATCCTCAATCAACCAACTATCCAAATATCTAAATCCAAGTGCCTGTTGAATTATATTATCATGGGTGTCCACTTGCAGTCTTTTTTTTATATTTATCCTTTTTTTTTTGCAAGAAATAAAATGAAAAGAAGAATTAAAGCATCATTATTATTTTAAAAAAATAACAATGTTAAATCTCACCACACACATTCTTATGATTTGAGAAAGAAGACGTTCTGAGGAAAATACTTCTTATTGTACTAAAAGTCAGGGATTTAGCTATTATATTTTTATTACATGGAAGCTCCCGGAAATAATACTATGAATATAAATATATATATATTGCAAACATTAAAACCTAAAGCTAAACTAGCCAATAAAAGAATCAAAATTACCTCAAATTCACGACTAAGCAGACTAGCCAAAGAAAAACTCACAACTACAAGCAAACTTTCCAGTGTAAAGAACTAAAAAATAACCACAAATTTATACTAAATATTACCCACAATTCCACTTACATCCCATACATCCTTAATATTAAAAGAACTTTTAAACAAGTTAATTGCTTTAGAATCATAAATTTTTAATAATAAAGATTTTTTAATTCTTTTTATTTTATTTCTCTCAAAGAAGACAACCTTAGCCTCATCAAAACTAATAGTGTGATCTGTATTTCTTTCATTCTTTCATAAATATTTAAAGCAGAAATGAGATATTTATTTCTAACCCAACTTTCATATACTTTTATTCTTTCATTTAGGTATACATAGGACAGAGTAGTTTGAGCTTAAATGAAAAAATAAAAGTACATAAAATTAAGGTTAGAAATAAATATCTCAATTTTGCTTTATATATCCATGAAAGAAATGCAGGTCAAACTATTAGTTTTGATGAGGCTAATGCTGTCTTCCTAAAGGTTTGTGATGATGGTGTTCTAGTTGTATTTTTATATTGGACTAATTCCATCATCTGATATGAGTAATGAATGTCTTTAGAAAAAAATTAACTTTTATTTGAATATTCCAAATACATTCAACTGTTAGTAATAGCACATCAAATATGTTAGTATATGAACATTTCAAGAGGTATTATTCTTCACTCTTCATCAGGTGTTGCTGGTCTGACCAGTGACAGTACTAGTATGGGATTCAAACCTGGACTATTAGATTCTTGAGTATTGAATTTTAAGGAAATGCTCTAGCCAACTGAGCCATCTTGCCCTAATTTTTCTAAAGACATTCAATACTCATATTAGATGATGAAAATAATCCAATATAAGGTTGTCTTCTTTGCAAAAAATGAAATGAAAAAAAGAATTAAAGGATCTTTATTATAAAAAATTATGATTCTGAAGCAATTAAATTGTTTAAAAGCTCTTTTAACATTATGGGTATGTGGGATGTAGTTTGTAATTGTGGGTAATATTTATTATAAATTTGTTTATATGTTTCAGTCTTTTGCTCTAGAGAGGTTTGCTTGTAGCAAAGAAACCACTGACTAGTCGGGTTTAGTTTTGAATTTGGGGTAATTTTGATCATATATATATTACAGCAAGAAAAGAATGGAGATGAATTAAACACTAAAATTTTCCAATAGGATATATTATTTTGGTATTGAAGTTATAAATTTAATCCTCAAAATTTTATACACACAATATTATAATTAAATTAGATACACAAGTTTATAAGAACTATCGGTGAATTAAATTGAAAAATAATAACTTTCATTCATCTTTTATTCAATCATATATATATTTTATTAAGGTAATAATTTAAATATTAAACATTTTTTATTTCACTAAAAAAGTAACAACAATGATAAGAATATGCAGTTCATGGTGTACAAAGAACTGTTCACTCTAATAGAGGGCCTAAATGAAGTAATTGACAATATTGATAGTTCTTCATTTTAACAAAGTATTCAAAATTCATTCCTTTTCTATAACTTTATTCATTCATTTTATATATCTGAACATGCCTCTACTCATTTTATTTCATAATTATTTTAATATTGCATATGCTGTGACCCATTTCCCTTCACATTATGGTTTATCTCTAAACTTATGCAATACCTTCCCCGGTAACTTATATATTTTTTCAATACTGTGATTTAAAATAATTCTATAAAAAAATATAGGTGTGGTTTGCCTGAAGGTTAGTGATGATAGTATGTTAGACGTGATACTATGTTGGACTATATCCACCATTAAATGTTGAACGTATAGAAAATTTTAAACTTTATTTAAATGTTTCAAATACAAACAACTTGTTAGTAATAACATACAAAGGTGTTGTCTATTTGTGTGTTATTACTAACAAGATGTTTAATATTCACGCTTTCAGATCTAAATACTTTAGACTGGCTTGGATATATAAAAAGACAAGTAAAGAATAGGGTGGACTGCCCTAATCTTGTTAAATTCTCTGTCTTGTATTTACGATCTGATTGGCTGTTATAGTAATGAGCGGGAGAGGTTTTGCAGTCTCTCAATTTAATAACAAGTGGTCTGTAGTTGCAATGTTTAAATAAAGTTTAAAATTGATGGAAATAGTCCAACATTTTATTATAGGTGTAATTATTTTCTTTTATTATTAAAATAAATATATCTTGTTTGGTATATATTTATTGTTTTTTTTTTTTCAAAAGATGACATATTTATTTGTCTTTCCCACAGTTCTAATGAACAAATTACAATAATGTGTCAAACGTTGGTGGCCTAGTGGTTGGCATAGCTGCCTTCCAAGCAGCGGCCCCAAGTTTGCCTCCTGGTCAACGCATTTGACATATATAAAAAAATTTACAATAATTAATCCATTTCATTTCTATTAGTCTATTATAATGTGAGATGTAAAATCATTTTAGTAATCTGATTTTTTTAAAAAAATGCATTTATTTAAATAAATCATATCGAAATTATCACAAAAGGCAGAAAATATTTCTACCCTTTGTACCTTAACCCTGAGATAAGCTTTAAATGAAAGGAGAACAAAAAAAGGAATGGATTAAAAATAATCAGTAGGGTTTTTGTTGTGCTGTTTAATAAAATATTTACAATTTCATTCAATTTAATTTCTATTATTTACTGGCAAGTCAAATGAGATGAGTTAGAAGAAGATAACAACTACAAATATCTTTGTCAGATTATTACTGCAGATCGCAACATAATGGAAGAAATTAATCATAGAATTAAACTTGGTTGGAGTGCTTTTGGTAGAAATAACTTGATACTAAAAGGAAATATGCCTATGTGTTTGAAAAGGAAGGTTTTTAACAATTGCGTTTTACCAGTTCTTACTTATGGATCTGAAACTTGGACACTTAATAGATGAACAATACAGAGACTTCAGACAACTCAAAGAAGTATGGAGAGATGTGTGTTAGGAGTAACAAGAAAAGATCAAAAACATAATACATGGGTAAAGAGAACAAACAGGTGTTACTGAAAGAATTAAAATATTGAAGTGGAGTCGGGCTGAACATATTGCTAGAAGAGATGATAGTAGATGAAAATTGAAATCTTAAATGAAAATGTTATTTTATTAACCTATTAATTGCTGATTTGTTTATTGGCCGAGTGAGGAAAAATCTCTAAACGTTTAATTGGTCAAGTTACAAACTCAATTATCAAAATATATCCATCTTTTAATATTATATTCACTTTAGTTTCGTTTGTAAAAAGTATATTAATAATTTGTCATGTTATGAAAGTTAACGAAAGTTTTTTCAAAAATAAATAGTTATTTATTATTTAAAAAAATTCAATAACGCAAATATTCAAACGAACATTACTCACCAATTAAAAACTGTTGCTGACATTGTCTGACGTCAATGATTTTTTACGGTGCTGAAAAATAAATAATTTTTGCTAAACTCTTAATTATTTTTGTAAAATAATTTTATTTTTAGCATATTTTATCAAAATAATTTATAATATGTCAAAAAAACCTTTTAGAATGGTCTAAAACATTCGTTTATCACGTTCGAAATAAAACAAAAGAAACTGGAGCGATTTCGTTATTGACAAGAGATTTTCTTTGTTGTCAAAATTTATTAACCAATCAGATGTAAGATAAGTCTGCCTTTGGTCTTTGTTTCACCTTAACTGACAGGTTTATTGATTTTTTACTTGTAAAATAATTCATGAGAGGGCAGCATCTTATGGAACTTTTTATAATCTCTTGAATGAACGTAAAATCTTTATTGTAGCTCAAAAATTGCCGGAATTTGAACGATGGAAAGTATGTCAAAGTTCATCACATTTTTAACCGTGACTGTCAAAAAATGGGTTAAAATTGTTTACACCTGGGTCTCTTTTTATGTGATAGATAGGTTCCACAGAAAATCTGCACTAAAAAAATTGCACAAAAATAGACTTAACTTACATTGAAAAATATAAGATATGCTTCTTAATTTTCAGACATCGCATAAAACCAAAGCAACAAGCTAAAATTAATTTAAAATTCGCATTAAAAAAAAAAAAAAAGAAACAAAGTATGACTAATAAAAAATTTCAAATATTTGAAAAAAATTGATACAAGACAAACTTTTTTTATCAACTATAATTTTATCCAAAACAATATGTTTTTATGCGTAATTTATTTTACTATTTTTCATACATATTTTAATCATTATCGCTATTTAACAATATGCGGTTTGTGAACAGGTAAGAAATCAGATTCAACACAATTAGCGCCAACTTCAGTCTCGTGCTGTGTTAATGGTTTTCTGTTGATAACGTAATCATTAATTAAATTTTGAGACAATGATTTTACTAATTGTTTATGAAGCTCGTGATATCCATATTGTTATGTCTAGCTGTTAGAGAATGAACTTCCACGAGTGCAACTATATATATAAAACACGCTTCCATGAGTGTGTTAATAATTATTAACAGTTAAAATTTCTTTTATACACATATTTACATGGAGAAACTTTTAGACAGAAAAAAGTTACAAGTAAAAATATTTAAGAACTTTTAAAGATACATTCTTTTTAAGTAGAAATTAAAAGTTCTTAAATATTTTTACTTGTAACTTTTTTCTGTCTAAAAGTTTCTCCATGTATATAAAAGAAAATACAAACATACACATACATAACACAAACATAGAACTATTTAACTCTCATTGGAATTTAAGAGCTCATTCATAATTCATGTCATTAACTAAAAATGATTTTCCAATTGATTAGAAAGTTGAAGACTTTCTAGAATCATTTTTGCTGTGAAACAAACAAGTTCCGCTTCTGTTTCATTATCTTTTTCCAAATCTTCTAAGGCATCTAAATTTATTGCCAAACCTTTTACCAACAGGCATTTGAAGTATGTAAAATTTAATGCATGTATATAAAACAAGGAAATCCCGATTTTAAGTGAAATATGAACTTCTTTATCGCATAAAAAAAAAAACGCATAAAAAGATATTAAGAAAAAACATGAATCTCATAATTTCAAAATCACATTAAAAAAATCTGCACAAAAAGAGACCCAGGTGTACTAAAAAGATAAAAAGGAATTTGTTAGAAATTAAAAAAAAAAAAAAATCAAATAAAATTGTTACAACTTCAAAAATAACACCAGCATGAAACTTTTTAGAACAAAATAATCCTTTATGTGAAAGAGATTTCAAACCTTATTAAAATAGATATGGAGACAATAACTTTTAATATGAAATACTAAATAATATAGAAGATGTTCATAGTTTCAATCACCAAATCATTCTCATTCCAGGACAAACATATGTCAACAGAATCTTTGCTATGCTATTATGAACGGTATCTACTTTCAAATACTGTAAGGATGTTTCAGATAATATAACAATTATCTCTAGAAAATAAATAGAAAAAATTATGTAAGAATAAGAAGAAAGTTTTTTCGGAAGATGCTAAAAACATTTGTGACTGCTTCCGCAACTTTTTCAATTATTTCAAAGAATTAAATGCATATATTTGCAATCAGTGTAAATCCAATAGAAACGCTTTTCAAAACCAGAAAAAATGAAGGCATTAAAACAATGCAAACACAATTTGGAGATAAGAAAGTTGATGCTTTAATTATTAAAATAATAAAGACAATGTTCATGGCAGATGCTGTAATCACATTGCTGATAGGTTTTACAAGTGGCAATTACTGATAGGTTTTACAAGTGGCAATTAATGAAATATGTCCGTTCGATATGAATGTTAACTATGAGTAACAAATAAACAATACCTGACAAAGAATATTTTCTATTGCTTTTAATGATTTCATCGAAGCATTTGATCCCGTTAATATGATAGGTCAATGACCTTATTTAAAATTAGTCAGTTGACAACTAAAATTTACTCCTATTATACAGCTTTAACATTCAAAATGAAAGCAGGTGCTAAACAAATATATGTATATTTTCTCCAATATTGTTTCCTTATTTTATTTTCACAAC
This sequence comes from Epiperipatus broadwayi, assembly GCA_028023455.1. Classification (NCBI taxonomy): domain Eukaryota; kingdom Metazoa; phylum Onychophora; class Udeonychophora; order Euonychophora; family Peripatidae; genus Epiperipatus; species Epiperipatus broadwayi. The sequence goes on along the minus strand of JAQFVV010000239.1, from coordinate 635,824 downwards.
TGTGGTCTTTGGAACTGATTATAGGTTGCTTCAAGAATAAGGAATCAAGATGGGATATAACTTTGATGGAAGACTTTTTAATCTGAGTTGATTAAAAGTCAAAACAAGAACCACTTTCTTGGAATTTCAATTTGCAATATCCTCATGATTATACTATTTCTGCCATTTCAAAAGACAATTATAGGATATATGTAATGCTTTGAATACAACATATACAGACTTTAGTAATAATCAAAAAATAATAAATACTTTACAAACAGCTACATAAATATCCAATTTTTTTAAACATTAAAAGCCTTTTTCAGCACCTAATTTGGTGCCCTTTTCAAATGTTAATAATCTATTACGTTAACGAACTATTTCCAGCATAAAATCATCTAGTGTTCAATAATGAAATTAAAACAAACAATAACAATATAAATCATTAAAATAAATCAAAACCCGCATATATGACATCTGATTTGATTTTTTTGTAATTTTAAATCCAGTAATTAATATTCAAAATACTCAAGTTCTTTTTCAGCTAGTGATGAAAGAAAAATCTTCAACATTTTTTAGTTTGGATGGTCCTTAACTTGAGAATGTATGCCAGTTTAAATATCTTAATAATTTTGTATATAGAAAAATATGCTTAGATGTTGAGGTGCAACACGGACTCAAAGTATACTGCTGTTTCTACCAATTTAAAATATTTTATCACAAAAAATGACTATTGCAAATAAATTAGCTGTATATAAAGCTGACATTTTACTTACTTTACTGTATAGAAGGAAAATTTGTACACCCTATCAACACAACATAAAAGGAAATTTTCACTGAAAATTTAAAAATACAATGTTAAGATCATAAACCAATCAATATGTTATTAAACAAGGCAAAACTCTCCATACAGTAGTGCCACCCTGTGCCAACCAGAGCAATCAATTCTGGCATCCATTGATTACTCTGGTTGGCACAGGGTGGCACTACTGTATGGAGAGTTTTCATTGATTACTCTGGTTGGCACAGGGTGGCACTACTGTATGGAGAGTTTTGCCTTGTTTAATAACAATTATGTGCTAGTATAAGAGATGGCGATCATGTGATGTTTAGGGGTTCAATCAATATGTTCTACTTCCTGGATCTGATACTATAGACTCCACCATTGTAAAATGACATATTAGTTGAAGTGGTTTGTGAAACGAATGAACAGTACAAGATTTTCTGTTAGTGTTTTATGATGTACTCGTGGTGCTTTCTCCAAAGGATATCCTATTTTATGTTACAAAGATTATGTCAAAAAATATTCTAAAAAAGTGTGGTATTGATTGTTTTCATTGGGAAGATAAGCAGAGAATGGGGAAAGCTACAGTTAGACATGACATTCTCTCAGGAAAAACTTTTAGCACTTTAAACCAATAGACAAAATAATGAAATAGTGTGTTCTATGTGTGAGTGTATTTGTGACTCTCATGGTGATTTGGGCAGCCACCATAAAACTCTTCTCTAGAGTTTTCATATGTCATGGCATCGGCCGGGACGCGAACTCACAACCGTCTGCAACCAACTAATTGCTTGCAAGGCAGCTGCGATGACCTCTCGGTTAACAACGCTTGACAACTCTACTCTAGAGTTTTGGCCAACTTCTTTGCCACTGACTGCTGTGATAATGAGTTCATTGTACTCTCATTAAGATATAATAAATAACCAATATTTTTTTTTAAAAAAAAAAGATTTTATAATTCAATAAACAATTAAAAAAAAAAAAAAGCTATTTATTAACAATTAGTGAGCAGTGCAAATTTGTTTATGTTTTTAAGGCAAACAGTTTTTTTTTAAACTTTCATTTCGTTTTTAAAAACATTATTCAATTTCAAATTAAAAAAATAAGAAGATAATACTGTTGTATATTGTAATATAAATTATATTTTATTAATAACTTACAAATAAGTAAAAAATTTAAAAAAATATAAATAAAAACATTAACGCGTATGCTATATATATATACTGATGAAGATATGGTAAACAATATTATACTGATAGATATCTATCCTAGCATTGTTTTATGAAGATAAATCCGGGTCTCATCATTTATAGATGTATAACACCCATTTCATCATCACTCAACACTATGTTATCCCTCTGTACATTACCAAAGTGCCAGAATAATTATATAGAAAGACTACTCAAGCGTTGGTGGCCTAATGGTTAGCATAGCTGCCTTCCAAACAGCTGGCTCGGTTTCGCTTCCCGGTCAACGCAGTTGACATATGAAAAAAAAGAGGCTATTATATCGATTTTTAGCCTAACCTATCTTTTGGCAGTTAAAAACTAAATGTCCTTCCACACAGCAAACTAAGCATTTTTTTTTTCTTTTTTGGACTAATATATGCCAATCACAATTTTTCTTTGCAGAAAATCGAAGGATACTGATTTGAATGAAACAAATTACCTACGACTTTCTCAATCTTCTCAAAAAGAATATCTAGATACCAACTTAGTTTTAAAACATATTTTATTGCAAATAAAAGATTAAATTATATTACATAATACATTTTGCGGGAGTTAATATATAGTATAACGATAATAATTTAAGGTCTAACAATTACAGTGGTGTTGGTAGTTTGACTAAACTCCATGTATTTGTCAATATGTTTTTTTGTTTTTTTTAAATTGATTATGGATTGAAAATCTGAAATACTTTTTTATCTTAGATATCTAAAAAATCGCTAAACTCCGCCTGGGTTTCAATCATCATCATGATCATCAACCATTATCAATCCACTGCAGGATGAAGGTCTCTCCAAGTTCAATCCATCTTTTCCTATCTTTAGCTTCTCTTTTCCTCATCACCCCTGCACACTTTCTTATTTCATCCATCCATCTCACACGTTGTCTCTTTCTGGGTCTTTTACAATCTCTTGGAATCCAGTTTAAAATCTCAATTGTCCATCTATTGTCATCTCTTCTAGCAATATGTCCAGCCCAACTCCACTTCAGTCTTTTAATTTTTTCAATGAGGTCAGTAACACCTGTTTGTTCTCTTACCCATACATTGCGTTTTCAATTCCAGACTATAATATGATAAGTAACGTACTAACCGTTAGGCCACAAGATACATCATATATATATATATTAACCCAGTTATAGATATTTAACTATTACTACTGCTGGGAATAATTTTTCGCCCTAATAATAAAAAGCAACTTTTTTTTCCTATTGAGAACATGTGAATAGAAGAACAGAATTCATAAACAGTGAACAATCCTAACTTCTCTTATTTATTTTTATTTTTTACAAAATGATGGCCAATGTATTAATAATAAATACTCAAACGAACTTAATCTTGCGGTGATGTAGTTACATACATTTGTTTAAGCTACAAAAAAAAAGAATATATATTTTAATAATTTGCATTTTAAGCAGGAAATCATAATTTAGGACTGTTTTTAATTTAATCATCTGTTAACAGCATCCAGTTCACACAGAGGAACACATGCAAACAACAAACAAACACCTGCTGAATAACTTGGCCTTCATTTGATTAAGTAGTTCAAGGCCATTTCGCCAAGGGAATAGGGTGGAGCCTCATAGGAAGGTGGGGCCATCCTAGTATACATATGTGGTACTTAAGTGTTAATTGCATTTATTTCCCCTTCATGCAATAAACAAGTTCAGTCATGTGACCCAACATTTTACTGATGCTCTAACTTGTGCTTGAGGCAGTTGCATGATGGGAAATGGTTAAATGCATAATCAACAACAAACAACGATTAAAAAAAAAAAAAATCAACGCTGTGATTAAAATCGCTAGTTATAAAGTATGATGAACAAGATAAATTACTGTCGAGGACCAAGTAACATTTAGTAGAGCATTAAATATTTGACAGTGATTAAAATATACCAGCTTCAAAATTAATGTACATCTCTACGAATATCTACATACACATGCAAACTCCTTTATTTGACAACAATATATATCTGGCCCATTAATAAACTATTGCACATGCATGCTGCCACAAACAGGCATACGCAAATGATAATAATAATGGCTATTCCATGCATTCCCATTAATTAATAATTAAACTATATAATCACTGATAATAAAAACATTTCTCCTATAAACAATATTTAGCATAAATCAGCGTTTTATTTCCATTAAATTTTTAGTTAATGGAAAATTAGGTTCCCTCTAAAATAAATTAGACTAGACATATACTGAGTGTCACCCTAATCTTATAGCCTATGGGAACTGTGAGCCCAATCGAGTGGCAGTGGTTTAAACTCTCACCAAGAACATTCAAATTTAAAAATAAGTACATTACCCAAATTTAAAATAATAATAAGGATCATAAA